>JARHVA010004763.1:22500-380000 GCA_037957365.1 Torreya grandis | reverse complement strand
TATAATATTTCCTAATATCTAACCTAATACCTACCCCTACCCCAACTCACCTACCCCACCCTATCAATTTCCAATTTCACCTAATTTTTTTTCCAAATAGCATAAAAACCCTAACTATGGCATAACCTTCCAAACCACTACCCTCAAACCCTAAAACAATTGTCATATCGAGCCAAGCTACCAATTTTAAAGCATCCCCTACCCCATTTCATGACCATCACCATGGAATCAACCATAGACCTACCCATCCGTATCCATGTCCACATACTCCTTGTATCCTTACTACTTTCCTGGTCCTCTTAATCACACCAACTCAATAGGTCCACCTCAACCATCACCATAAATAATTCCTTACCTAATACACCAAAAACCAAAGATCCATAGTCAACAATGACAAATGTTAAAATGAGTTAAAATGAGTTAAATGCTATGTTGTACCTACACCTACACCTACATAATACTATATCACAAGCTTCTATACCATACCCTATAAATAAATACCTACACTTTTCAAAAACATATTCACTTTGACTTTGTCTCTCAAAATCTATGCCCTACAAAAATTCACATCTATGTAAATAAACTCATCACCCTGAATAGTCACACCACACTTGTATATATAACAAATGAAGGAAAATACACCAAACAAGGAGAAACTCACCATGCTTATCCAAGATAAGCATTATCCACTATGTTACAACTCTCCACCTAATCAATCTCATCCATAATCCCCCCTAAGGAGGAACTCATTGTGTTTATCTCTCCTCTTCCAAGAAACACATTTTCCAAAGACATGTGATAACAACCAACTACTTGAAATAAGGAAGTCATTCCCTTTTACAATAAACAACTAATTCCCTAATATAAAGGAAGTTAACATGAAAATAGGCATCTAATAACTAACTCCACAAAACATAGAATACACATAAATTATAAATATAGGGAATATTCCACTCACATATGAAGCAAGGTTTCACAAAAGGTGGAGTGAGGAAAAATGTGCTCCCCACATTTGTGGAACTCTCTAGGCCTCCAAAATATATATCCATGGTCATGTTATAGCCCCAAATGGTTTCACACTCAACAATCTCCCACTTGGAGACCATTTCCCCTTAACAGAACCTATCACTGCTCCATGACCACTAAGGTCAACCAAATCTGAATATAGTCTCAACTTGTCCAATGTGACCACCTTGGTCATCATATCCATAGTATTATGGCTAGTATGAATCTTCTCCAGATTCACCAAGTTCTTCTCCAAATATGTCTTGATGAAGTGATAATGTAACTAAATATGTTTCATCTTTTAGTGGAAAGAAGAGTTCTTTGCCAAATGAATAGCACTCTGACTATCACTATGTTATTTCCTAACTTCCTAATCATGCCCCAACTCTTGAAACAACTAATGTAACCAACTCACCTCCTCTCTATCCTCTGTGGCTATAACATACTCTACCTCTATGGTTGACAAACCCATAACCTTATATATCCTATAAATCCAATTAACCACTATATCTCCAATAGTAAATATAAATCTTATCATACTTCTCCTATTATAAATATCCCATGCCATATCTAAGTCCACATAACCATGCAAAGTGTTATCTAATCCACTATAACATAATGCAAAATCCATGGTTCCTCTCAAATATCGAAGAATCCATTTCACTTCTTGTCAATGCTCATAATTAAGATCACTCATATACCTACTCACAACTCCCATTACTTGGAAAATATCTACCCTAGTACAAACCATGGCATACATCAAGCTACCAAATGATGATAAGGTACCTTGGACATATTAATCTTTTCAATCTCTATCTTAGAACACTGTTCCTTTGATAATCTAAAGTGGCCTACCAAAGGATGATCCATAAACTCCACCGATAAACTCAAAGTGAAGTTTTAAACATATGGATTCTGAATTTCTCAAAACTTATCAAATTCTCAAAAAACTCAAAAGAACTTGCAAAATGTCTTGGTATAAAATGTTCTCAGTTATTGAACCGGTTTTTTAATAATGTTTTGTTATAATTGTCAAAATGAAAATTACTTGCATGAGTTCATTTACTAAATAAACCAAATCAGGAAACTAAAACAAAACCATGCATCAAAATGACATTTACCAAAAACATGAAATGTGATAACGGAGTTTGGCTCAACAATTGATGCCTACATCTCTGGGTTCTCCAAAGAAGTGGACTGTTTCCATTAAGGGCATTTCAACAACCTGGAAACAATAAACAACTTTCCTACAAGTTGATCTCTCAATGCAAAAATTCACCTTCACCGTGACTGATAATCAAGCCCGGCACCTTCAATTTTTGTGAGTCTTCACACCTGCAAAGTTGCTTCAAAATTCCTAAAAATCTCCTCTATGGGCTTAAAAATACTCCTCCAATATGCAAATTGGATAAAAAAGAGTATTAAGACTGAGTATTATGGCCAAAAAATGGATAAAAATCCATTACATAAGCTTTCCCAAAGCTTTTACAAAGTCTCAGCCTCTTAAAATAAAAAACACAGTCCAGAACTTATTTAAAATAAATACAAATTCATGCTTTTATAATTAGTTTGAAGCATGTGGCATAGTGGCTAAGGCCTTATCCTTTTACACAGGAGGTCAAGGGTTCAAAACCTCCTTCCTCCATTCTAGGCACTCAAGCTCTCCTTTCTAGGTGCTTTGACTCCTTCTTGGGTGCAAAGTTTGAATATTTCATTGGGTGGCATGGAGGTTCCTCCTTTGGCACCTTTGAAAGGTTTGAAAATATCAAATGACATGTGAATTAAAAACAACTAAGCCAATTTTTTTGTAACTAATTTTTTTGCCACGTGTCAAATGGCTATTGGCCCACTTGGATTTTCAATAGTGCCATGTGTCAACCTTTGACAGGTCCAAATGTCGATACGTATTTTAATCACGTGCCAAATGTCGCAAGTGATTTTTTTCGACAAATCTTTAAATGACCATATCTTAAGCATCTAGACTCAGTTTTGCAAACTATGAAAAGCGTCAAAAAGATCTTGATGAGATCTATAGTGTGACACCACTAAAACTCTGACTTGAAACCTTTTTCAAAACCCAATTTCTAATCACACCTCCCCAATAGAGGGCTTTTGGTCTCCAAAAGTCCAATATCCCTTGAAATATTATAACTGGTCCATTGCATCAATAAAAATAGAACCCAATCATAGTAAGAGGTATAAACAATTGCATTAAAATGATTCTCAATCAAACTATAAAAATTCATAATCCATAGGCATGATTAAGTGAATCTGCAACTACCAAAGTGATTACAACATACCAAAATTGTCTGCCTAAATGTCACATCCTATAAAGCGGTGAATTTCCAAAAACTAAAATAACTCCCAATGTAACTACAAGATAAGTTTATAATGTCGAAAACATACAATAAATTTTATGTACATGTTGCAATAGAATGCCCTAGTATGGGACTTATATGCTAAGAAAATGCAAACAACCTAAAGTGTATGTTGCCTAACATTTAAACATGCCCAAAGGGTCTTAAACATGCATCTATACATCCATGTGCCAAAGATACATTCAAAATAGCAATCAAGTAAGTGTTGCAATGAATCAACTCAACCTACAACATGCTTTCTACTATTATCTCCAACTGATCAAATGAGTTCAAGTCCTCTAGACAACTCACACAGCATAAATAGGAGATTCAAAAACTTAGAGTTATCAAAAAGTGAGAATTGAAAAACTTCATATGGTAAACATGTCTTGAAGTGTTCCCACCAACTCTAATCTACATCTAATCAAATCTTGTTCATTCCCTTAGGTGAATTCTTAACCATGCTTTGCAAAAAGAATGTAGTGATAATCCACTTAACCATTTCTTTCTTCTTAGTGAAATTGATTGTCTTAGTGGATTCCTTATCAATTGCATATTGTTGACTTAACCTCTTAAATGGATTTTCACTTGTAGGTTTTACCTTATCTTGGGTTGTATTGTCAACTGCATTATGGATTGAATTAGCTTCATTAACCTTAATGAGAGGTTTGTAAATCATCTTAGTTCTAACATTACTTGAATGTGAAGATGCATGAAGCTTAAAACATCTATCAATCCTATGTCCACTCACATTACAATGAGTACAAACATCCTTCTTAGGTGAGGGTCCCTTATTGCCAATTTCCATCTTAACATGAGAATGGTCTTTCAAACATGCAATCTGCTTCAATAAAGCATTTCATTTCCAACAAGTCTTAGCACTATGGTTATTCATCCCACAAGAAGTGCATGGAAATGATTGCATTATCTTTTATCCATTATATCCAAACTTCTTAAAAGTATCAATTGGATCAAAATATTTAGTGTAAGAATCAGGAGGTGGAATCTCAATACCTCTTTTACCTTTACACCTTTGAACTAGTGGCCTAGAACCTTCGCTATTGGAAGCTCATCTTCTTTTAGCCATGGATGAAACTTCTCCATCATCCACCTATACACTAGTAAAACCCAAACCTACATGAAGAGGTCTATGCTCAACCTGAATTGGGTTAGTTATACCTTGGCTATCTCTACCAAGTCCTCCTCCGTTATAACCCATTTTAAACAACAATTTAGATCCTATGCCCTTAGTGTATCTTTCAAAATCACCAAAAACAATATTACTAGAATATGAATCTGAAATGGTAGAACAAGATAAAGATTCCTATTGTGAAAAACTTACACTGCACTCAGTCATAATTTCTACATCTGAAGTTGAAGGCTTTACCTTTTCACACTCACCACATTGTAATCTAATCAAGAGCTCATCCTTGGATTCAAGATCTGATTTTAACTTTGCCACTTGCAATTCAAGTGCAAATTTTTGGCATCTCATGGTTGCATTTTCATCTTTGATGACCTCAATTTGTGACAACTTGCCCATGGTTTCCTACAAATAACTGATTCCACACTGCACACTGCAATATAATCAATCTGCAAACCAATAATCCAACTATTTTGGAATCAATTGTCAATACACAACTAGAAGCAACCCTTGCATTCTAACCACTCTGATACTGACTTGATCCATAAACTCCACCGATAAACTCAAAGTGAATTTTTAAACCTTTGGATTCTGAATTTCTCAAAACTTATCAAATTTTTAAAAAACTCAAAAGAACTTGCAATTTGTTTTGGCATAAAATGTTCTCAGTTATTGAATCAGTTTTTTAATAATGTTTGTTATAATTGTCAAAATGAAAATTACTTGCATGATTTCATTTACTAAATAAACCAAATCAGCAAACTGAAACAAAATCATGCATCAAAATGACATTTACCAAAAACACAAAATGTGATAACGGAGTTCAGCTCAACAATTGATGCCTACATCTCCAGGTTCTCCAAAGGAGTGGACCATTTCCATTAAGGGCATTTCAACAACCTGGAAACAATAAACAACTTTCCTGCAAGTTGATCTCTCAATGCAAAAATTCATCTTCACCATGACTGATAATCAAGCCCAGCACCTTCAAATTTTGTGAGTCTTCACACCTGCAAAGTTGCTTCAAAAGTCCTAAAAATCTCCTCTATGGGCTTAAAAATACTCCTCCAATATGCAAATTGGATAAAAAGAGTATTAAGACTGAGTATTATAGCTGAAAAATGGATTAAAATTCATTAAATAAGCTTTCCCAAAGCTTTTACAAAGTTTCAGCCTCTTAAAATAAAAAACACAGTCCAAAACTTCTTTAAAACAAATACAAATTCGTGTTTTTATAATCAGTTTGAAGCCTGTGGCGTAGTGGCTAAGGCCTTATCCTTTTACATGGGAGGTCAAGGGTTTAAAACCTCCTTCCTCCATTCTAGGCACTCAGGCTCTCCTTTCTAGGTGCTTTGACTCCTTCTTGGGTGCTAAGTTTGAATATTTCCTTGGGTGGCATGGAGGTTCCTCCTTTGGCACCTTTGAAAGGTTTGAAAATATCAAATGACATGTGAATAAAAAACAACTAAGCCAATTTTTTTACAACTAATTTTTTTTTCCATGTGTCAAATGCCTATTAGCCCACTTGGATTTTCAATAGTTCCATGTGTTGACCTTTGATAGGTCCAAATGTTGATATGTTTTTGAATCACGTGCCAAATGTCGCAAGTGATTTTTTTTGACAAATCTTCAAATGACCATATCTTGAGCATCCGGACTCCATTTTGTGAACCGCAAAAAGCATCAGAAAGCTCTCAACGAGCTCTATAGTGTGCCACCACTAAAACTCTAACTTTGATCCTTTTTTATAATCAAATTTCTGATCAAAGGAGTACCAAAAAATTTAACATCCAACATGTTAAATCTTTCCAAGACTTTCTTCACAAACTCTGAATGAGATAAAACTAGCTTCTTGTCATGATTAATCCTCATACCAAGGATTTGCTTTGTTACACCCAAATCCTTCATATAAAAGGAGTCACAAATTTGTTTCTTGAGTATATGAATATGTTGTATGTTCTTTATTGAAACTAACATATCATCCACATACAAGCATAATATTAAAAGAAAAAACATCATCAAAATGTTTGATGTACATGCAATGGTCAAAAATATACCTTTGATATTCTTATTCCAACATAAAACAATCAAATTTATTATACCTTTATCATGGAGCTTATTTCAGGCCATACAAGCTCTTCTTTAGTTTGCACACATAGTTCTCTTTCCCTTTGACCTCATATCCCTATCGTTATTTCATATACAACTCTTCATCTAAATCACCATGAAGAAAAGTAGTTTTCACATCTAATTATTCTAAGTGGAAATCCTCAATTGTAACTAAACCAAGAATAGTCCTAATAGAAGTCATTTTTATAATAGGAGAAAAAATCTCATCAAAATCAATACCTAATTTTTATGCAAACCCCTTTACCACCATCTTGGCATTATACCTTTTTATCCCTTCATATTCTTCTTTTATTTTGAATATCCACTTGTTTGGCAATGTATTTTATCCCTTGGGTAGCCTTACCAAATCCCATGTTTGGTTCTCCATGAGAGATCTATGATCCTCATCCATGGTTTACTGCCACTTCATCCTGACATCTACCTGCATTTCTTCCTCATAACACTCTGGTTCTCCATTGTCAGTGAGTAATAAATAATTCAAAGAAGGATAAAAAAATTTAGATGTTCTTCTTACCCTAGAAGACTTTCTTACCATAAGAGTTTTGGGTCCTTGTGTAGAATGTTCTTGAATTGATTCATTGGATACTTTTCCATCTGTAATGTCATCCAATATTTTGTACTTTTTTTGTTCAATTTTTTGTTCCTATAACTAATTCTTATACATGACTTTTTCATTAAAGACTACATGTATAGACTGTAATATGTTCTTATCTTTAATGCTCCATAAATGGAAATCAAAGTCAACCTCACCATATCCAACAAATGTCCATTTATCTGATTTTACCTCTAACTTGGTCCTATCCTCTTTCTTAATAAGAGAAAAAGCCTCACATCCAAACACTCTAAGAAAAATAATAATCAACAATCTTACCATACCAAGCTTGTTCAAGAATTCCTCCATCCAAAGGCATAAAATGTCCTCTATTAATCAAATAAATTGTCATACAAACTTCTTGTACCCAAAACTATAAAGGCAAGCCTGCATATAACCTCATGCTCCTAGCATATTCCATTATTGTTATATTCATCCTTTTAGATACCCCATTCTACTGTGGAGTTCTCAAAACTATTTTTTGCCTATGGATTCAATTTTTAGAATAATAATCAAAGAAAGCATTACTATAATACTCACCTCCATTATCTGATATGAGACATTTCAACTTGAAACCTATTTCTTTCTCAACCAAGGCTTTTCACTTCTTAAAAGTGTCAAATACATTATATTTATTTTTAATATAGTAAACCCAAACTTTTCTAGTTGCATCATTAATAAAAGTGACATAATAATTGGAACCATCAATAGAAGATACCTATACTAGTCCCCATACATCTGAATGTACCAACCCTAACTTATGCTCTTTCTTTATGGGTCCAACCTTTATGAACTTAACTTGATTTTGTTTCCCATACACACAATCCTCACATAAGTTTAAATCCATATCTTTTAATCCAATAAACTTATCTTTTAATATCTCTAGGCCCTTATGGTTCATATGACCAAGCCTGTAGTGTCACATAGTTGAATTTTCATCTGTAGCAACTAAATCACAAAAATAAACACTAATATTAAAAGATAAAGTACCAACTTTCTTACCTCTTGAAACCACAAGAGCACCTTTGGTAACTTTATAATAATCTAAAGTAAACATTACCAAACATCCTTTATTGCTTAATTACCCTAGTGAAACTAAATTCCATCTCAACATAGGCACATGTCTAACATCCTTAAGTAGTCATGTGTTCTCATTCTACATTTTAACTTGAACACAACCTTTCCATACTATCTCACATGGTTCTTCATCACCAAGATAAACATGTCCTAAATTCTCTTTAACATAATTAGTAAAATAATGCTTATGTGGGTTGGCATGAAAAGAAGACCTTGAATCTAATATATAAAACTCAAAAAAAATACATAGAAATAATTAAGGCATCCTAGCATGATTTACCTAATGTCCCAATTACCTCATTTGTTTCCTCCTTTTTTGAATTCTTATTTTGAAGTGACCAATAATCCTTCTTTGATTGTCCACTCTTCCCACATTGCCAGCATATCATCTTGGATCTAGATCTGGATTTAGATCTACCTTTTGACTTTTCACAGTTGCCTTTGCTCTTATCCTTTTACCTCCCTCTAGTTTCAATAGACAAAGCATTATCTAAAGATGATTCACCAGTGATTTTCCTTCACATTTCCTCACTAAGAATCACACCTACAACATCCTCAAAATTTAGGCTTCCCTTGGTAGGGAGTGCATTACTCACATCCATAACCAAGCTATCCCAACTATCAGGAAAAGAAAATAAAATTAGTAATGATCTAACTTCATCATCAAACTTAATTCCAATAGAAGTGATCATACTTACAACTGTATTAAAATGATTTAAATGACTAGTAATAGAACCATCCTCAAAAAATTTCATGTTAAACAACATTTTCATAAGACAATTTTTATTTGAAGCTGAGGGTTTCTCATATAACTTTCCAAGTTTATCCATGAGATCCTTTGTATTTTTCTCATCTAAAATGTTAAATTCAATAGAACATGCAAGGCATAACCATATGGCTCCCAATGCCTTCCTATTAAGCAATGAAGGTTGTTCTCCTTTCCCCTCTAAGGGGATATTAAGCTCCTTATGATACAAGTAATCTTCTATTTGCATTTTCCACAAACCAAATTTCTCACCATCAAATTTATCAACCCTAAATCTAATCTCTTCTCCCATAGATCCCACTCAAGCTAATAACCATTCCCATGATTTACCACTTTAGTAAAAAAACACAACCAAAGTTATGATACCAGTTGTTAGGAATCAAAAGAATTTAAACCATATTTAAATCACCATAAAATTACATAACTAGATTTAAAATGTGAAATCATATTTCATTATGCTTTAACATGCATAACAAAAATAATTCCTCAAGTCACAGTTAAATGAAAACATAAATGAAGAGACCAAACAATAATAAAACCATAACACAGATCTATCATGGTTCACCTAATGTGGGATACAACCACCAATAAAGTCCTCAATAAAATCTATAAACAAGATTACAAAGAACCTCTCATAGAGATAGAATATCTCTTGTAGAAAATGCTACACATATGCTATGCTACACCTACACCTGCACAATACTGTATCATAAGCTACTATACCACACCTTATAAATGAACACCTACACTTTGCAAAACCATCTTCACTTTGACTTTATCTCTCAAAAGCCACACCCTACAAAAATTCACATCTATGTAAATAAACTCATCACCCTGAATAGTCATACCATACTTGTATATATAACAAATGAAGGAAAATTCACCAAACAAGGAGAAAAATTCCATGCTTATCTAATACAAGCATTATCCACTATGTGACAACTCTCTACCACCTAAACAAGATCATCCATAAGCCCACCTAAGAAAGAATTCACCATGTTTATCTCTCCTCTTCCCAATTACACATTTTCCAAAGACATGTGATCACAACCAACTCCTTGAAACAAGGAAGTCATTCCCTTTTCTATTAAAAAACTAACTCCCTAAGATCATGGAAGTTAACATGAAAATAGGCATCTAACAACTAACTCCACAAAACATAGAATACATATAAATTAGAAATATAAAGAATATTCCACTCACATGTGGAGCAAGATTCCATAAATATATGGAGTCGATAAAAATGTGTTCCCCACATTTATGGAGCTCTCTAGGCCCCTAACATATATCCCCATGGTCATCTAATAGCCTTAAATGGATCCATACTCAATAGGTTTACACCCTAACCATTGATAGTGAAAGTAACCATCAATGGTTGATCTTGAGCACCCTGACCATCGATAGTTGGGTGTCCCACTTTTTTATCTTACTTTAAGCAGCCATCTTTAAGTAGAATCAAATCAACTCACCAACTCATGAAGACTATCTTCTTTACCCACCCCAACCACCTCATCATCTCACCATTGGTCCATTTTAGCCAAATTAGCACATGTTTTGTGATTACTTTTATTTGATCCTTTTGATTGTAGTGATAACTTGCCATGTTGAAATTTTTTGCACTTGCACCACCTCATGCTTACCTAACCCACTTGTGTCTTTTCGAGATCACTTCCTACCTTAGATACCCATGACACTTGATGATGTTTTTGTTTTCACTAGGAGCACTTCTTGCCTTAGATACCCATTGAAACACATACATCACTTAGTAGACTTGTGAGTTTTCCAAACTATCACACCTAAATACAGTCATGCATTCTACTTATCACTTGTCCTTTTAGCACCAAACTTCATTTTTACCAACTATGGAAAACTAGTCTATACATGATCTTGGATATTGTACCTTTTATCACACTTTGTGTACATATTTATGCCTCAAGTGCCCAACCTATCACCCACTTGCATGATGTCCACCTTCATCATCATCATTTTTACCTTATCAAACCCATACCCATTTTTATCTTACCTCATTGACTCCTAGATTGAGGGGGAACAAATCCTCTCATACTCAAGGCAATAAAACCTTCAACTAGTAATCTATTTTTATTTTGAAGCTTATTGATTCAAATATTCATAACAAAAAGGGTAAAATTTAGACATCATAAATCTGCACACTATGATTCTAAATGTTGAAATTCCCCTGGACCACCTTAGGACCCCTTTGGGACCAATCTAACACTTCAACCCCTAATCAAGCCTAACCCATAGCTAGTTTAACCAAATGCCCTAACCTACCCTTTTACCTACTCTTTGCCTTGACCCTCAACCATTGACAGTTATGATGACCATCGACGGTCACCTTGACCATTGATGTTTAGGGTGCACCTCCTCAACCACCAACATGTAAGCCACCTACCTTGATTTTCTAAAAATAACTCATTTAAATCCATATATGAGTCATTACATGCATGAGTTATAATTAGAAGGTGTAGTTAATGTCTTATTGTAACTCTCTTGCCTTGCCTATAAGAAGAGAGGAGTAGGGAGGTGAAATCCATCTATAATTATTATCAAGAGCTTGTGCATCTAGAGTTTTTTTTTTTTTTCAAATCAATCATCATTAGTAACCTAGTGATCCATCTATCATGTTAGAGAGGAAATTTTCCATCAACACTCCACCAAAGCATCAAGTACCATTACTCAGTCAAAATCATGCCAAAATCCACCAACATACCAAACTACCTCAATCAACCACCTAATCAACCTTCTGTAAGATAAGTATTTGTTTTTTATTTTTTAATTACTTTATTTTCCTTTTGTACTCATCCCAACACTAACCCATATCTTAGAATCTAACTTTAGGATCCCATCAATCTGACCATTTACCAAACCATACCTGCACACAATAGCCATCGATGGTTGTCTCAACCACCAACAGTCACCTCAACTATCGATGGTCACCTCAATCATCGATGATCATGTTAAATTTTGATGATAACTATGGTAGAAAATAACAATAAGTTATTTTCACCATTTTACCCCCAACCAAATTTAGTTTTCTATGTCCCTTCCTATTCATAAACCCCAACCTAATTTTTTGAAATAGACCCGATCAATTTAGCACTAGTATTAATTTTTTATTTCTATATTAGTACTTTCTAGAAAGCATTTCTTGTGTTCAATTTTAGTACCTTTTGATTATTAATTCAAGTTCTTATCATTCTATTTATGAAATTAATTATTTAAAACATGTGGATTGATAGACCCTGAGGAAGCTCTTGCTTCTATGACCTAGATAATGCTAGGAAATCCACTTAGCTATCTATCTAACCAACCATTTTCTTTAGTTTTGTCTTATTTTCAGGTCATCCTCCCAAGCCAAAGAAGATCTCTTCACAATATTTTGATTCAATACACACACAATCAAATAGGTTTTTCAACCATACCCATATTTAGTTTATTCTTCTTCCTTTCAAAATATAAGCTAAAATTCACTAAAACACTAGGTGGTATTCATCTTAAGGTTATGGCCAAAGTAATCTCCCCATTTATTTTAGGAATGGGTTACATATCCCATGTCATCGAGATACTATGATGGTATTAGGTGTCACCATTTTGGTGATAATAATTGATCTTACCTATTAAATAGAAAACATATTCATTATAGTTCATGATATTATATTTTGTTCTTGTCTTGAAATTTACTATCAATGGGAAAATACCTCGATAACAAGATCATTCAATAAGAATAAATTAAGATATATTACAAAACTTTTTTTCCATTTAAGAGATCACTTTAGGCATACACGATAATGTAATTGTAAAATGCACCATACATGTAGAGGTGTAGTATTTACTCATAATGTAATTTATTTATCCTGAGTAAAAGGATTATTAACATTACTTATTAATTTGGAATTTATATGTTTTTGAGATAAAAGGTTTAGTGTGTGTCAAGAAACATCAAGTTTGTTGAATATTTTGGTGATTGAAATACACATTGTATTCATTGATGGTTAAATGTAGATAGTGTTGTTTTGTGACTTAGATATTTATGCAACAAAATAAGCTAGCAGTTGGAACCTTCTTCCATTTTTTTGGATTTTAATATCAGTGTATGTCATTTGATACTTACATATTACCTTTATATTCTGTAAATAATAACATACATAAAAGAGTTCAAGATCTATTCAAATATGTAATCCCATTAAAAGTTGACCTATTAGTGGAGACATGAATTTGTAAGGTTCTTGAAAAGACCATTAGTAATCAAAAAACAAAAAAAACATTGTCTTTGTCTTAATATCAACTTGAAAAGGTAATTCTATCTTTGCATTATTTTAGTGCTACAATTTTCCTAACTTTTGTAATTAATATAAAGTGGAATATACTATGTAATTGATACATATAAATTTGAAATTATGTGTGACTAAAAATATGAGAATGACTATTAGATTATGAATACATGACTAAATGGTATAATATGAACTTTGAATATGAGTTTATTGAAAAAAAAGTGGTTTATAAATATATGGGTAATAAACATTAAACATAGAATGTAAGAGAGAGTAAAAAAGTTAGGAATATGTAAATTTTAAAAAGTGAGAAGGTAATGTGGTAATTTAAAAATGTGTTGAATCCACAACATGGTACAATATGGTATAATGAAATGGGATGAGGATGATTTTGATTTATCATAGATGCCAATTGTTATGTATGATGTTAGGTAACTAACAACCCTTCAAGTGCACTTCACTTACAGATGATGTTTTCTTAGACAAATACCCTAATAGTTGTCCTCACTTAGCTAAGTGGTTGGACCTCCAACCTTAGTTTCTTACCAAATAAATCATGTAGTCTCCATTTTGAAATGTGTAAATTGACATGGATACTTTTTTCTAATGGCATGTCATCTGGCTTATTAACTACCAAACCCACAAATACCATTCAAAGTGGTCCAAGGAGCCTTCAAAATATTTTAGGATGAATTAATTTTTGTGTCTATTCTTATACCACTCTTGTATAATTTTGAGTGTTGGTTAAGAGAATTATATTAAATATGTGATAAAATGAAATTAAATCAACTTTCACATATTATCTTCACTTAAACATTTAATTGACATATATAGTTCTAACCATTTATGTTATAATTAACCCTTCCCTTTTTAACTCGAAATTTGGGTGGTTTATAACAATTCAATTTGCGCTTTTAAGAGGTACCAATTGAAAATTTTAATAATAACAAAAAATATAAGTAACTACATTAATGTTGGTTAATCCTAACCCATTTTATGTGCCTTCAATATCCCTCAACATTGAAGCAAAAATTGTGGATTTTGGCCTTAAACATGTTAATGACATTTCCTTAAATGCATCTTAAGGCCTTTTAACAATCTATTTTGTGCATATCTTACAATCACAATATTCCATGAGATGACATATGAAATTAAACATTTATCAAGTAAACATGTGCCAGTATATAAGCCTAATTTGTTATGATTTAGTTAGAAACCCTTGGTAATTGTTAAGGTCATAATAGTTTGTGGTATATTGGTTTGTTATGTGTTTGTATAAATTATTGAGATGTGGTTAAAACCATAGGTAAGATAGTGCATAATTTTATTAATATTATTATAAATTATTATTATAAATGAAAAAGTGGAAAACTATGATGTTTTAGATAATGGATAAATTGCTTTGCTAGGGTTTCATGTTTTACATTTTCCTATGTGTTTCCCATGCCTTCCTTACTCATACCACTTATCCTAGAAGATTATCTAAGGATCAAACACATTAATTTCACTCAGCATGCCACCCTTTTCATGAGAAATCCCTTTATTTATGGCTTATACATGCTCTACTATATCTTTTGATATAGGAGTCAGATCTAATGGCATCCAAACAATCCTAAAAGTTTGTTCTAAAGGTCTATGATGAGGTAATCCCTTATCTCCTCCCTCTGCTATGAAGTTAAGCATTATTTTTGTTGCTATTGAATAATGTTATAAATGGTATGAAAAATTTTATGTTATTTCTTACTTAATTGGTTGTATCCCCTCAGAGGACTGCCTCCAGAATTGGCTATGCATATATTCAGATCCTCTAGGCATCCATATCTCTAGAATATGGAACCTTACCAAAGGTTTTTATTTTTTACCTTTAAGGAGCCTTATGAGCCATAACTTATCCATGAAGTCTAATGTTTAGTTCCTTCACATCCAAATTATGATTTTTTATGCTTGTTTCAATGATTTTAATGTCTCTAACAATGATGCCTTATGTTTACCTATCTATGTTGAGCTTATTAGTCTATCAGTTCACCTCTAATATTTCATACATTAAATCAGTGCTCTCATAGGGAGTGTTATAACAGTTGAACTAGATATTTGGTTCTCCCCCCCCACCCTAAAAAATGGGTTTGTGTGGAGGTCAATCTCTCCAAAGAGATAAAGGAGTTTATAGAGATTAAAGTTGGGGAGACCCAATGGTCACAAAATGTTTTTTTATTTCAATCCATTGAAAACTTATTTCCATTATCAGGATTCAAACCAATGCATCAAGGATTATCCTCACATGGGTCATCTAAATCCCCTTATTTTCCTCCTTAGGCTAAGAAGTCCAAAATAATATATTTAGGTTATGGTTGGACAATAGTGCCCCCAAAAAAGGTTGTCAAGCCCTAAGCTATAAGTTCTAATGTAAACATCACTTCTATATGATTCTTCCACAACCATCAAACCCTCTCACATGGCTTTCTTGCTTACCCTTGAAATCCCAATTTCTTCCAACCCATAGAGTATTTATTTATTTTCCCATAATAACTTAATGCTCATGATTGAGGTTATCTCAATCGATAAATCCTTCTCTTAGTGGTCTTGAATCCTACCTCATAGGGTTAAAAACTCTCTTTGAGAGTAGCATGAATTCAAATTCCACTTCATCATAATCACTGTAAATACATGCCCTCACCTTCATAACAACCTTGAAACATTGGTGGATTTTGAATACAAACAAAAGAGTTTCAAATGAATGACCCTTCCTCATGAATGTGTTATCATGGAATGTTTCAGGTCTTATAGAGTTTACCCACAAATACTCTATGTGAGATTCTTATCATTATATTGGTTTTCTAGATGTTATTTATCTATAGGAATTTAAATTTTTTGGGTTTCTCCTTCAAACATCCATATGCATAATTAGGTAAGATGCTAACCAAATTACCACCTTATATGAGGAGGGATGTGGCAGTGTTTGTATTTTAATTTCCTAAGGTTTCTCATGGCATTATTTACATGGGGTAGGACCCTTCACATAAGTTAATCTAGATTATTCTTGATATTTATGCCCATGTTTTTGGATTTCCTAGCATCTAAGTTCCTAATGATGACCCTAATTGTTCCCTACTTTAGTGATATTTGGTATATGGGATACATATTATAATGTGGATTGTTTATGGAGACTTTAATATGATTGAACAACCCCACGACAAGTTTGGACACCTACCTATGTTGTGGTTCATTGGAGAACATGAGGTATGGTATTATGTAAAAAATAAATGCAGACTGAATGACCGTCTCCTCTAGCAATGGACATTTAACCCCATATCTTGGTTTACATGGCCCAACTACCATTTTGAGGATCACCACATCCTCAAATGGCTTTACCACTTTATGTTTTTAGAAAAAAATATTTTTTCCTTTTCTAGTATTGATGTCCATCCTATCAATGTCCATTTTGGTATCATTTTTTTAAACCAATACCCTATTTCCTATAAAGTGGAATGGTCTTAGGGGTAGTAAAATGTGCCATGTAATCAATTTATCCTTAATACTTCTATGTTGAGTCATGATGGAATGATCCAAATCATCACATAGATCTATAACCTCACCCCATGGCCTCCATATGTTGTCAAATGGATTGAGTGGTGGAATGTGGCCATTATGTTCACCACCTCCTTCCTCTTCCACCATGAAAAACATGTTTAGATTAGAAATCAGTTAGAATAGGCCACGGTTAATGAGTTATGATGAGTCTCCATCCCTATTGAGCTAGATCCTTTCAGTGTTCACATACAATGACTAGTAGCCTCTCTCAAACACCACCTTAAGGTGGTGGACAACCATGTGACTAGAGGCATTCAACTTCATGCTCAAGTACATTGGTTCAAAATTGATGACAAGGCCTCTAAGTATTTTTTAAATATCTAAAAGCCAAACAAGCCCACAATAAAATAAAATCCTTTTAAGTGGCTCAATCTTGACTAACCTCTCAATCAGACATATCTTTATCTTTATTTGAGCACTACAAGATGCTTTTTTAAGCACAATTATTGATAGTTGAGTAAACCCACAAAATTTATAAATGCCTCAATGCGGTGCCTTGAAAGATCACTCCTATTGATCAAAGACTTTATGATGCCCTGATTACCTTGAAGGAGTTCACAAAGGCTCTCCATTTCATGAAAATAATATAAATCCCTCAACCTCGATGGCTTCAACTATGAATTGTAAAAAGTCATCTAGGATTTTATCAACCCTAGTTTATTACAAGTATATAAGGAAGCCTTGTGAAATTAGTGCTTTAGAACCATGATCAAGGTAATATCAAAATAATTAGTAAATATGGATATCCCAAATTACTTACCAATTGGAGGCCAATAACTTTGCTCAATGTTTCTTACAAGATTCTTGCCAAAGACCTCACCAATCGCATCTAGTTCATTCTTCCTATGATTGTTAAACCAGATCAAACTTATTTTATTAGAGGGTGTTATATTTTAGATAATATTATTATGGTCAAGAAAGGCATTACTTGGGCTTGTTCCTCTCTCTATAATATTATCTTTCTCTAATTAGACTTTGAAAAGGCTTATGATTGAATTAGACTTCATTTATGTTGTTCAAACTTTGATTTATGATGCTTCAACCTACCTCATTATTAATTGACATAAGTTGAGGAAATTAATATATAGTGCTCTATTTGACAAGTATGTCCCCTTGTGTTAGTGCTTTATGTGTCACTTATAGAAGCCCTGGGTTATCTCCTTGATTTTATATATTATCAAGGGCTTGTTTGGGATATTGTCTTTATCAACCACACCTCCCAGATCATTAATGGTCACTTTGTAGATGACACTTTCCTCACACTTGAATAACAAGAGGCCACCTTTAATGAATCTATCACATGCCTTAACACTTTTTGTTTAGCTTCTAGTTGTAGCTTCCAATGGAGGAAAATAAAATGTTTTCATCAAAGCATGGTGCCTATGCTAGAGTGGATCCATAAGTATAATTGGTGATGGATTGTTTGGTGGAAAAAATTCATGTTCTTGGGCATCCACTTTGATTTTGACAGTTTTATAGATGAGCTTAAGTAGTATGTCCTTAATAGGATAAAAAAAAGATTGAATATTGGATTATTAACACCTTATCTATAGCAAGCACATTTTATATTTGCACTAAAATATTAGGCACCACTCATGTCTACTAATATTCCTACTGGATTCCCTCCAAGGCCTCTTATAAAACTTTGACCAAAATTATTATAGACTTCCTTTGGGCCAATTATAATCAGGCTTGAGGTCTTCATTGGGTGGCCTAAGTTATTTCTTGCCTCCCCCATGATAAAGGCAGCATGGGAATCATTGACACCTATCATCAAAGTATGGCCTTCTATGCAAAGTAGGTTATTCATGTTATTGAGGGAAATGAATCTTAGAAAATTATGATAAGGCATTTTATCTCTATGGGATATTTGTATGGTATAACCAATTAGCAAAATATTGGCTTACTATCCCTTTTAATTACTACTATCATTGTTAAAATATTTGGCTCTTTTATGTCTAGAAACATTTAGAAGGATTTTGAATCTATCAAACCCCACTTAAGGTGGATGTATGATGTATTTCACATAGTGTTTTCTTTTAATGACTATAGATTATGGTGTTTACCTATTCTTACTACTTGGTCTATTCCCTTGGATGAATTACCTAGTATTAAAGCTATACAATTATTTTATAAAGGGATGTTCACTATTCAAGATATGGTTACTTCTAGGGATTAAATTCCATATATTTATCTAAAAATTAAATTTCAACTAAATGATATAGACTTATCTTCTATTATTCACATTCAGGAGTGGTTACCAAATGTTATGTTGCATAATTTTGGCCTATAACCTCCTCATTCCTAGTGGAATAATTGGAGGTCAAACTATGGTACACATTTCAAGAACTACTCTCCCAAGATTCTTTATCGCATTATGAGTCCCTTTTCTCTATATTTTGGAAAACTCCAATCCTTTCCTAGGACTTGGATCTCTTATTTGGATCATGTGTGGCAACTTGGTCTAGAGCCTAAGATGTCTCATTTTATTTTCCCCTTGGTGAGAGATTGTTCTAGCTCTACATTCCCCAGCCCTTTTGCCCAAATTGTAAGCCTCCAAAATCTTTTAAACATTTATTTTAATTCTATCCAAAATATTAGTCTACCTAACATTGGATTCATTATTCATTTAAGCCTTATAACTTTGACCCTTTTTCTTAGCATCAATTATTTTTATGGATTAATCTAATTGGTCAACTTCTATTTCCTTTCTCTATCAATTCTTTCATTTTATTATTCTCTTTCAGTTATGGAAATCCAAGAACAATGCACTATTTAATCATGAGACCTATGAGATTTCATTTTTTTAAATTAAAAGGTCTCTTTTATTTATTCATTTTATTTGTAGATTCAATATCAAATGTAAAATATGTCTCTTGTTGGGATATTTTTACTTATTCAATCATATCCTTTCCCTAATTACACACCTAAGATAATAATAGTTCCAATGAGCTAGGATGTTGAGATATCACACAAGAAAAGGTTCTTTCATGCTCACCCAAAGCACATAGTTTATGATAGGTTCCCATTGGTTTTTTCATGCAAAGGTGTATTGATTTAATATCTTAAGTTATGTTAATCAAATGATCACTTAGTCCTAAACTCATAGTTTTATATATATCTCTTAACTATTCATTCACTACTTAACTAACCAAAGAAAAAAAGTTGGCATAAATTGATAGCAAAATAATATTAACTCAATCATAATCTTAAAAAAATTACATAATTATTTAATCAGTAGAAGCTTCCTTTCATTGAATTAATAATTTATATCAGTATTACAATGATTCCAGGATTACAATGATCAACCACCATACTATATAAAATAAGGGGGTATTTATACATGGTTTACCCTGACCATTCAATTACAGAAATAATTAAAAAAAATATGACTCACTAATGATCATTAAAAACAATGAGTTGTGCCAAGATATTTAAAATTAATACCAAAGGGCCTAGTCTTAAAGTCCCATAAATGCTCTCTCTCTATGCTATATCCTCATTGTCATTTTCATATCTTCCCATGGAAAGGTGCTAGATTCATGCTTAACTATTCTCCACTATTGTTCATGTGAACCATTCCCTAATTATATCCACTTTCAAAACCTTTCTAAATTATTTCACTAATATATGAGTCTTACATTCTTGGGTTCTCCATGTATCATACCTCTTTGTTCTACATGACTTGCCTCCTCCAACCATGATCTTCCACACCTTGTCTCTCCTGCACTGTTTATTTTGAAAAAGTACTTAGCTAAAATTGATACAAAATTGAGAGCCTAACATGACCCCACACTACATTAATATTCTAGACTATTAATTATGTTTAGGTTCCTCTAATATCAAAAACTTAGGTCCCTTCTATTTAACCTATGGTTTCTCTTCATCCCATTGATTCAATGCATTTTGGAGCTTAGAAGTGATTTCCTCAACTGCCTCTTTATGATTCTTAGTCTCCTCAAGTTGCTCTATAAAGTCACCCACTTGAATGTTTAATCACTCAAGTGATGAATAAACATCCTTATGAATGTATTTTAGTGAAGTGACCCCTATTGAAACCTATTCTCAGAGTGTTATAAAATAGGTTTTTAATTCTTATCAATGAGCACTTATTTTATTTTCTAGGGCCTTCACATATTGAAATACTTTAGTGAACTTAGCTCAATATTTTATTGTTAATGTGATCTTGACCAATTAATGTCATTGAATTTCCTTCACTTGAGTTCATGTTTCTAAATAATTTCTTGGTAATGTTAGTTTAACAAAAAAACCCATCAATAATGATAACCATATCATTAACTCTATTCAAAAATATCTTGCATACTTCAATGACCTCAGTGAATTTATGTATCTCCCACATTTTTTATTATTGGGTATTGGGTTGTTATTTACATTTATTCAATAATAGTACCACTAGAATACCTAATTTTTCCATAGCCTCTTCTTCAAGATAAATCCCATTTATAAGGGCCAAAAATTGCTTCAAAATAGACTCGCTAAGTGTTGGGGTCTTTGCTCTAACTATTGTCATTGTTTCCAATTGGTACATGATCTCTCCTACCTCCTCTTAAATATTTGTATTTTATGTGATCTTAATTTGATATATATCAATGACCTCTTGGTGTTTCCTCCTAACTTCTTTTACATCAAATTCATGCAAGGCATTCTTCCTTTACAACTCATGAGAAAACTTCAATAGGATTGTGATAGCTTGAGATGATGTGCACATCTTGGGATCCACCTAAATTTTATCAAGGAGTTACACCTCTCTTGGTGCTAAAATAATGTTTTTGGAAGGCATTTCACATTATAAATAACATTATAAAAAGGTAATTTTTACCGAGTCTAATAAATTAAGTCCTCTTTGTGGAAATATTCCCACATATACACATATTTTTCTATGACACCCTATTAATACTGAGTGTGATGGGAATGGTTTGAATTGGTAGTCACCAACCTCTACTACATGGATTCATCCATATTTTCCTTTCCTTTATATGTTCATGCTCATGTATTTATACATTTAGATCATATTCTTGTGACTTGGAGCTGTTAGCCATTTTTGGCTTACATATAGAGCTTTCAAGGACTGAGAAATGTTCCTAATTGAAAGAAGGATATAATTATAAATGGATGATCTAGATAAATTTGCATAGGTAATCTTGTAGTTTAGGTCATGGACAAGTTTGCTTATGTTTCATAAGTTCATTTGGACTTCTAAAGATCAAGAAAAATCTCAATAGAACAAGTCTAAGATCTAGAATATCATCAAGATGTCACTCAAAAATGGATTGGTCAACCTATTTACATATTTGATAAGTATGATTATAAAACCTCATAAGGCCCTAGGTCACATAGACATGTTGCCCTTATTACCTTGATTACTTGCTTAAAATTTTTGTGCCTCCATGAGTTTTTTTGCTTTGAGATCCAAGCCTTCATATTTGACCCAAAAAATGAATATGTTCACATGAAATTCAAGTTTAAACCCAGGCAAAAATTTATTAGTTCTTAAAATTGGCAGTCTGCAGAATATCAAATATGTCCATGAAAATGTCAATTCAAGTTAGTGTGAATTTAAATTTTAATCAAGGAATGTAATTATTTGGGATCAAAAGGTCTTTAAAAGGTTTAAATTTGGTCGAGATCTAATGGTCCATGGGAACCCTCATACTGGCACATAAGATCTAACGATCTATGCTAAGTCAACAAAGTCAAAAGGTCCCCAGTTTAAAGCCTTTAAATATCTACAAGTTGAACATTAGCCAATGACATGAGATAATCTATCCAAGATCCAACAAAGTGAATTCACTAACAAAAGGATGGGTCCTAGGTAGATCAAGGGCTCATACTCAAGCATACAAATGATTTGATAGAGTACAAGAACTAATAGGTTAGTGGAATTAGGGAGATATATGGTACACATGAACTCGTACATCTTGATCAAATGATATGCATGATTCAAGCTGATCAATGAATCCAAAGAGCTAATGAGTCAAGGACAAGTGGAAAAATCACATTTTGTTGGTATAAAATTAATGACTCATGGGCATCTGTGCACATCAAGATCGATGAAGCGAGACAAGTCAAAAAGGGATTAGAGGATATTGATGATGAATATAAAGATGATAAGTGTCCAAAGTTAGTGGATCCTAGTAAAAGATCAAATATTCACGTGCATTCATACATCCAAATATAATGGTGTGAGTGGAGTCAATAAGTTAAAGGGATTTGTGGAACCAATAAGCATAAAGATAGTTGGGCATGATGTAGATAGTCTAAGTTGGCAATTAACAACCAATAAGCAAGAGGGAGCTCAAGACATTTTTGATGAAAGTTAAAGAGGTTATTTTTGACCCAAGCAAAGCAAATTTATAAGATTTGAGATTGAAGGTAAACCAGAGTTAAATCAAAGCCATGATTTAGAAACTAAGCATCATCATCAAAGCTCCATAGAAGTGAAATATATCCTTTGGGTCTAATACAAAAGTTGAGGATAGACTAGTGATTATGTGAAAACTAGTGGTCTAATATTGGTTTTTACATATAGTGGACTTGTTTCTCACCTCATCATGGTTCACATTTTTAGGTTTAGATGGAAACCTAATGTAGATGTGGCACTTTTCATCCAATTCCAAGACATGATCCTCATTAGTAGACTAGGTAGAGGTAGCATGGAGTCCTGAGATGAAGACCTAATAGTTACATAAAGATCATGGAGCATTAAATTATTTTGTAAGGCCTTTGAAATTGTTCTTTTTTTATAAAATCCTAAGGAGCATCCTAGAATTGATGTTAATCCATCAGAAGTAGTTGTTATTTTTACAATGCATAGTTCCCTCTCTCTCATTTTTCTATAAATGTAGGATTTTAAAGCCTTAAAATGATCCATTTAACCATATTTTGGTATGACTAGACTCTACCAAAAATTTTACTATGACACCTATTTGATGAAATAAAGATTGAATTCCATCATTTTCTAAGCTAGATTGAAGTGTGTTCTATGAATTCATGCACTATAGCTAAGTGAATGTATGTTCCTTGCTTATTGTCTAGAGTTTTTCTCACCTTTAAGAATTGCTTAATAGTTCTCACATGTCATTATAAGTGTAATTTATAGTTTATTGCCTAGCCTAAAAGTGGATATTTTCCCTCTCTTGCTAATTTCATAATTGATTAATGCCTTGTTCTAAAATATTTATGTGAGATTGATGTTCTTTGGTCTAAAAATTGTCTCATAGTGTGTTTTGTGTGAGTTGGAGTGATAAAATCATTGGTGCATCACCACTTTTTACATGATTTTATAAGTTTTGTCAATTATCTCTCCCTTTTCCAAGCAAGTGCTAGTTTAGGTTTAGTGTAGGTGATAGATCTATAAGGAAGTCAACCTTATCTAGAGGTCTAATCCATTTTTAGGATACCCATAACCTAATATCAATCCCATGTTGGACTATATTTGAGTAGGAAGATCTGAATAATCCCCTCCTCAGCTAGGTGCAAATCTAGATCCTCAATAGTTTTGGCACACCCGGTGGGACCCTGAGTTTGTTTGGTATAATTTAAGTTTGAAGATTTTGATGAAATATTCATAGCAATAGTAGATATCTACCATCATCAAAATTTTAAGATCCCTTATGTTATAGAGATCATAACATCTTCTAGATAATGCTTTCATTCAAAAGGTTAAAACAAGAGCATTAAGTAAAGGTACTTCTTTTGAACATATTGAATTACCTCCTACTTCTTATAAAATATCAAGGTTTAATAACACAAGGTCTTAGCCTCCAAATTAGTATTTATCTTTTGGTCAGTCTATTGTTTTAGTCCAATCTATTATCCACATAATCCAAATCCTTTTTTCCCAAATGGTTATCAAGAATCAAGTGTTTGTCTCATTTAATAGGGGTAATCCCCTAAATTTGGCCTAATATGATGACATTATTTTATCTATTCTAAAGTGTATCCCTTTCTACTTTGGAGAATGGGATAAAACTACTACTATTGAGCATATCCAATATATTAACAATATATGTTTTGTTCATAATATTACTCAGGATAATGTGGCTATCAAATTATGTACTACCTCTTTTAAGGGAAAAACATTGCAATGGTAAAATAATCTTCATTTGACATCCATTTATACCTAGGATAAGTTAGGTGTAGCTTTAGTTAACCAATTTGAAGAAAAAAATTATCATTTATCTTTGGTTGAACAATTAACTACCATAAAAATGTACCCCCATAAATTCATGGTAGACTTTAACCTTAGATTACAAAAGACATGGATTAGGATCCTTGCATTAGTTACACCATTGCCAAGATATGTATTTTTAAACTTTTTTAAGGCCCTTAATTCTGATATAAGTGTCATGATATAGGCCATGGATAGTAATAAATTTCCAAATGCCTATGAGATTGTTATCAGAGTAGAGAACAACTTGATTCAAGCTGGTAAACTTGTTCCAAGGCCTCTAATGCCCTTCTAGAATTTCAACCTATTCTCCCCCCCACCCTCAAATTCCCCAAATTCCATTTATAGCCCCTATTCCATCTCCAAATGTCTAAGTTGTAGCCCCTCCTAATCAATCTAGTGAGATGTTACAATATTTTGGAAATGAAATTGTTTCACTCAAGACACAATAGTGCCAAGATAGAGCTTATCAACAACAAAACTAGAGTACCTATCAGTCTTTCAATAACTAAGGACCACCTTATCTAGGTTTCAAGGATAATAGGTAACCTTATCAAAATTAAGGAGCTATAACCCAAACTAAGCCATATGTAACCCTTGATCCTAATGTCTTCCAACTCAGAAGCTATTGTTCCCCAAAATAACTTATTGTAAGATCCAAGTTGGTAGCTTTCCAATCCAAATGATATTTAGAATCAAGCTTTAATATCACAAGAGATTGCCATGCCATAAATGACACAAGAAGATTACCCTCTTCAAGGTAGTCAATATCAAGACATGAATATGAAAATATAAGGAGAAGTTCAACATTTTCTATGGTAGTCTAATGCTATCACTGTTAATTGGCATTTGGATGATCACATTGCATTCAACCAAGTTGGTGAAATTAGAAACACAAATGGTCAAGTGGTAGCTCTAACTAGAACTAAAAGAAGAGAAATTGAATAAGCTTAGGAAATGAGCAATACTTATAGTGTTACTAATTTTGTGTCAATAATTTCAAAGATAAAGTTGTTTTTCCTATAACATAGAAGATTCAAAACATAGAGATAGTGAAAGTTCTCAAAATGCCCCTAACTAGAGAACATCCAATGGCTCAAAAGTTATAGCCAAAGGTTAGTGAAACATATTTTAACATTATTGATCAAATGAAAAAATAAAATGTTAGTATTAACATGTGGGATTCCCTTTCCATCCCAGGTAAAA
The DNA here is from genome assembly GCA_037957365.1 of Torreya grandis. NCBI lineage: Eukaryota > Viridiplantae > Streptophyta > Pinopsida > Cupressales > Taxaceae > Torreya > Torreya grandis. The sequence continues at coordinate 353,652 of JARHVA010004763.1, read as the reverse complement.
AGGACATGATGATTCAATAACTTTTAGATCGCAAGGTATCTAAAGAACCAATTGAGAAATAAGAAGTTGTTTTGGCCAATTTAGACCAGTAAATCAAGTAACCTGATTAGTAAATACATAACATGACAAAGGTGGATAAGTCTAATGTCAATTCAATTAATACCCTTCCCTTTTATCTCTCTTTGATAGTAAGTGACTGTTTAGTCCATAATTATATGTTAGATAGCGGAGCTAGTAGCACTATCATTCCCAAACAAATTATAGATAAGCTTGGTCTTGTCTATGAGGCAAATTCCAAAGGAGTATTGTAATTATATGGCTCACCAAGAAAATATTAGGAATGATAAAATACCTAAATCTAACATTACATGCTTTCCCTAATGTTATTATTCAACAAGATGTGGCTATATTGGACATACTTCCTTATTTTGCCATGTGTCTGTCAAGATATTTTACTTCAAAACTTAGAGGATATTTGATAGCTAATTGGACCTATCTAATGTTAAAAACTAGGTATGGAACTAAGGTGATAATACATTCTAAACCTATTTCAAGATTTCATTTGGAGCCATATATGCCAATCATGGTGAAGACTAGTTGTGTTATCTTAGACAAGGTGTCAAAAAATAGTGAAATCAAATCTAACTCACATCTAGATGGAGTCTCAAATATTTTACTTGATGAATGAACCTATAATTTACATGATCATGATCCCTATAATTTAATTTAATAAAAATTACTTGGAGTCTATTATATTCATGAAAATAATTCACCAATTCTAACATTGATGAAAGATGAGAAGCCTAGTGATGGACTATGGTAGTTATATTTTGATGGATCTAGGAACAAACATGGCACTAGAGTTGAAATGATGTTAATTTATCCACCTAATCAAAGGTATTTCTCTTCTCTCATATTTTAGTTTTTTTTTCCAATAATGTCACCAAATATGAAGCATTAGTGTATGATTTGCAATGGGCAAGAAAGATGAAGGTTAAATCCTTACAAGTCTTTAGAGATAGTGAACTAGTAGTTCACCAAGTAAGGGGACTTAATATATGAAATAACCCACTACTTAGGTCTTATAAGCATAAAGCACAAGACCTATTTTAATACTTTCAATCCTTCAAAATATAGGCCATACCAAGAAATTATAACAAGCATGCAAATAGGTTTGTTGTTATTGGGTCATGATTCAGTATCCCAGATAATATAAAAAGGGACAAAGTCCAATCACACATCAAGGTAGTTGTGAGACCTTCTATCATAGATAACCATGATAATTGGTAATTATTTGAAGATGACAACTAGATTCTTATATTCTCATAAGAGGAAGCTAAATTATCCTCAAGGAACTAAGATAAACATTTACAACATTATGATGATCAAATTATGCAATTAAAGATAAACAAGTTGCCTAAAGGATTGGTCATCATGGAAAATATATTCAATAGAGAAGATGAATTAAGAAAAGAAAAGTTTGATTTATCAAACAAGGAAGAATACTACAAAAATGTAGGGATTGTAATTGGAAAAAATTTAAATATAGGTAAAGTTTGCACATCTTCAGCGAAAGAAGATTTTATTAATTTATGTTCAAGTTTTGTAGATGTCTTTGTATGGTAGTATAGTGACATTAAAGGTTTTGATCCAAGTCTAGCTCAACATACCATTGAGTTAAAATATGAGACTAGGCCATTTAGACAAAGGCAAAGGCCAATCAATCCAAAGCTTGAACCTCTAATGAGAGCTAAACTACATAAGCTCCTTGAGTCAGTCATAATATTTCCAATTAAGCACTCAACTTGGGTAGCAAAATTTTTTCAATATGAAAAAAGAATGGTGAAATAAGGCTATGTGTCAACTTTAATGACTTTAAAAAGTCCTCTCTTAAATATCACTATCCATTTCCATCAATGGAACAAATTTTATAACTAGTTGTAGGTTTAGAAAGGTTATCTTTATTGGATGATTACAATGGATATAGATAATTTTTGGCCAAAGAAGAAGACCTATACAAAATAATCTTCACCACAAAGTGGGGGACATTTACATAGATAAATATGCCTTTTGGATCCACTTTTTATAAGGCTATGGATATGGCATTTTAGGGTCTCCTCAACAAGTTTATTCTTTTTTATCTAGATGGCCTAACAATATTCTATAACATCAAAAAAGAGCATATGATTCATCTTAGACAGGTGTTCTAAAGGTATAGATAATTTGGAGTGTATTTAAAGCCAAAAAAGTGTGTTTTCTCTATTTGTGAAGGTAGGCTACTTGGACATGTCATTTCAAATAAAGGTACAAGAATATACCCTAATAAGATAGAATCAATTCTTTCACCATTATTGCCTAAACATAAGAAAGCCTTACAAATATTTTTAGGAAAGATAAACTTCATAAAGAGATACATTTTAAATTTTGATACTTTATCTAGGCCACTTACGACCATGTTAAACAAAGGTCAAAGTTTCAAATGGTATAAAGGAGTGAAAAGTTTTGAAGAAATCAAGAAAGCTATAGCCAGTGCTCTTACACTCCTGAACCTTGATTTTACAAAAGATTTATCCTTATATGGTTATGTTAACCTTGACACAATATCAAGTATTATCATGCAACATAATAAAGAGACTTTTGAGAAACCAATAGACTTTTTTAGTCAAGGCTTAGAATAATATGAAACAAGATATTCTTTTGTTGAGAAGCACATTATTTTAGTTATAAGGTCTCTTTAAAAGTTTAGGTATTTGTTATCAAATAATAAGACACATTTGATGGTTGTACATCTAAGTGTTAAATAATTTCTTCTGAATAAAGATATAAATGACAAAATATTTGGTTGAGTAACCAAGGTCATGGAATATGACATTGAGATCAAAGTCACAAAGTTGGTTAGAGGCAAAGGACTCTATGAACATCTAGCCCAAGACTTGCAGGAGTCTAATGAATAGGTTATGGTTTTAAATGATCAATAACTTGTAAGTAATTAGGCCTCAACTTCTAATTAGTTCCAATATATGGTAATATATCTACAAGATGGTATTTATCCTTCTTATCTCACTCTTTCAAAGAGGAGATATTTTAGATTACATTCAATTCCTTTTCTCCTTGTTGATAATGTATTATTTAAAAAGGATATCAATGGTATATTGATAATATACATAGAAATAGGTCAAGCACATAATATACTTGAGAAATTACATGATGTAAATGGTGGAGGACATTACTTAGCTAGGATTATAGCTCACAAGATCATGAGAGGTGGGTATTATTGGCCACGTTATTTGGTGATTGCCATGCATGGATCACAAAATGTAGACAGTGTGCCATGTTTGTTGTAAAAGTGAGACTTGTAACCTTACTTCTCCAACTAATTTTATTTAATCAACCCTTTATCCAATGGGGATTGGATTTTATTGGTGTTATCAACCCCTTATCAAGCTTAGGACACAAGTGGATCCTGACTACCATAGATTATTTTACCAAATGGATAGAGGTAGTAACATTAAAAAAAGCTAATGAAACTAGTATTTTAGACTTCTATGAAGGTTTAATTACCATATTTGAGGTTCCTTCAACTATAATTTTTTATAATTCTATGGCTTTTGTAGGATCTAAGATCAGCGAGTGGGTAGTTCAAAATAGTGTTTTTCTCAGTACCTCATCAAATTATTATCCACAAGGTAATGCCCTTACTGAGTCTACCAACAAGAATTTGTTGAAGATCATAAGGAGGACTATAGAAGACAATCAAATATCATGTAATCTCAAATCAAATTTAATTCTATGAGATAACAGGATTACTTATTAAAAATCAATTGTCAATTATCTGTACAAACTAGTATATGGTAAGAAAGCATGAATGTCTATTTCTCTTGAATTATATGCTTTAGAATTAATACATTAGTTTGAGATTTTGGAGACTGAGCTAATGGAAATAATATATGTTGATCTCATGGAGAAAGAGGAGATAGGGAATTAGGCCATTTTATGTATGGAGGCCCATTAAGTAATGACAAATGGATCTTTTGACAAAGGAACTTATTCAAGAAGTTTCCAACAAGGAGATTTGGTCCTCGAGTGGGATGAGGATAGATCCAAACTAGGAAAACACATAATTTTTTATTCTCTCTAGATTGGACCATATACACTTTTTAATTACAAATACCACAATGCTTTCTAGCTCACATGGATGAATGGTGAATAACTTCCTATCCTAGTCAATCGGATATATCTCAAACACTGCTATTAAGGAAAGCTAAGTCCCCTATACATAGTTAGTTTCTTCTTGTTTTTATCCAAGTGTTTTCTAACACATTATTTATTTTATTCTAAATAATTGCTTCTTTCTTGTACAATCATTTAGTAGTTTAGTTGCCTTTGTTTATTAGGTTAGTTTCCATTTAAATTTGTTTTCTCTCCCTATTATTGGGATTTTTTATGTCTTTACAAGTCAAGAGGTTATCTTACAGTCATGCAATGTTCCATGTATTATCTATGATGATCCAAGAGTTATGTATATATTCTATGCTCATGCATAGTAAACATGCTTTGCAGCTAAGTTTCCAAAGATGTTAGCAATTCTTGTCCTACATATAGATATTTCAAGGACTAAGAAATGTTACTAATTGAGAGAAGGATCTGATGATAAATGGAGGATCCAAATAAATTTTCATAGGTAATCTTGCAGTTCAACTCATGGACAAGTTTTCTTATGCTTCAGAAGTTCATTCTATCTTCCAAAGACAAAGCAACAGCTCAAAAGAAAAACTCTAGGATCTAGACCATCAATAAGATGTCACTCAAAAATGGACTACTCATCTTGTTTGCACATTTGATAAGTATGCTTAGAAAATTTTGTAAGCCCTTTTGTCACATAAACATGTTGCTCTTACTACCTTGATTAGTTGATTTAGCATTTTATGCCTCTGTGAATTTTTTGCTTTGAGATCCAAGCCTTCAAAATTGACCTGACAGATGAAGACATTCATTCCAAAGTCAGGTTTAAACTCAGGAAAAAAATTATTAGTTCTTAAATTTGATGGTCTAAAAAACATCAAATACATCTACATAGATGTTAGTTCACATTTGCATAAACATCAATTTTAATTAAGGAAAATAACCATTTGGGTTTAGAGTGTTTTTAAAAGGTTTAAAGTTGGTCAAGATCTAATGGTCTGTGGGAACCCTCATACTAACACATAATATCTAAAGATATCCATTGATTCAACCAAGTCAAAAGGTACCTAGGTTAAAGCCTTTAAAGATCTACAAGTTGGACATAATCCAATAGCATGAGATAATCTATCCAAGATCCAATGGAGTGAATTCACTAACAAAAGTATGGGTCCTAGGTAGATCAAAGGATAATTCTCAATCATACAAAGGATATACAGAGCATAAGAAATGATAATAAAGTGGGATTAGGGAGATCTATGGTGTGTGTGAACTCGTTCATCTTGATCAAATGGTGTACATGAGTCAAACTAGTCAGCAAATCCAAAGAGATAATAATTCAAGGATAAGTGGCACAAGAACATTCAGTTGGTAGAAATCAATGGCTCATGGGCATCCATGCACATCAATATCAATGGAGAAATACAAGTCAAAAGGGGTTAGAGGATCTTGATGATGAATACAAAGAGGAAAAAGTGTCCAAAGTCAGTGGGTCTTGGTAGAAGATCAAAGACTCACATGCATTCATACTTATAGATCTAATGGTGTGAGTAAAGTTAATAAGTCAAAGGGATCTATAGAAATAATAAGCATAAGGATAGTTGGGCATGATGTAGACAGTCTAAGTTAGAAATCGATAACCAAAAAGTGAGAATGAGCTTAGGACATTTTCAATGAAATTCAAAGAGGTTATTTTGGACCCAAGCAAAGCAAATGTAGAAGAGCCAATCTTGAAGGCAAACTAGAGTTGAACTAAAGCCATGCTTTAGAAACCAAGCATCATTAGCAAAGATCCATATAGTGAAATAGATCCTTTAGGTCTAATACACAACTTGAGGATAGACTAGTACCTATGTGAAAACCAATGGTCTAATATTGGTTTTTGCATATAATGGACCTATGTCTCACCTCATCATGGTTCACATTTTGAGGTTCAAAATTCCACCTAATGTAGATGTGACACTTTTTATCCAGTTCTAAGACCTAATCCTCATCAACAAATTAGGTAGAGGTGGCATGAATTCCTAAGATGAAGACCAAGTGATTTCATAAAGATCACGGAGCATTAAATTATTTTGCAAGGCTTTTGAAATTATACCTTTTTGATAAGATCTTGACTTGACCACATCTTTGAATTTGTGCTAATCCATCATAAGTAGTTGGTCCTTTTCTAATGCATAGTTCTCTCTCTCTCTCTCTCTCTCTCTCTCTCTCTCTCTCTCTCTCTCTCTCTCTCTCTCTCTCTCTCTCTCTCTCTCTCTCTCTCTCTCTCTCTCTCTCTCTCTCTCTCTCTCTCTCTCTCTCTCTCTCTCCTTTTTTTTTTAAATATAGGCTTTTAAATCCTTAAAATGATCCATCTATCCCTCTTTTTGGTATGACCAGACTCTACCAAAATTTGTACTCTAACACCTCTTTGATGCAATAAAGACTGAATTCCATCATTTTCTAAGCTATATTGAAGTGTGTTCTATAAATTCATACACTATAGTGAATTGAATGTATGTTCCTTGCTTATTGTCTAGAGTTTTCTCACCTTCAAGAAGTACTTAATAGTTCTCACACATCATTATAAGTGTAATTTATAGTTTATTGCCTAGCCTGAAAGTGAATATTTTCCCTCTCTTACTAATTTAATAACTAATTAATACCTTGTTCTAAAATATGTATGTGATATTGATGTTATTTTGTTTGAAAAGTGTCTCATAGTGTGTTTTATGTGAGTTGGAGTGATCAAATCACTATTTCATCACTAATTTTTACATGATTTTATAAGTTTTGTCAATTATCTCTCCCTTTTCCAAGAAAGTACTAGTTTAGTTTTAGTGTAGGTGATAGATCCATAAGGAAGCTGGCCTTATTTGAAGGTCTGATCCAATTTTAGGATACCCACATACTAGGATTAGTCCCATATTCTACTATATTTGAGTAGGAAGATCTAAACAATCCCCTCATCAGCTGTGGTACAAATACAAATCCCCAATAGGACCCACATCAATACCACCCATGCCCAAAGTTATGTCTATGCCTTCCCTCTCTTCACTAGTGGGAATTATAATTTCCACTTGTGTGTCATAAAAGGGGGATTATTTATGTGGAATCGATGTGGGCTCCTTATCCAAATCCATCTTGGTTTCTCATTCCTCTTGTTCCTTGGGGGAAGGTCCCCTTACTGGTGGTATTTGTGTATTTTCTACCTTCTATTTAGGTTACCCATATTTAGGTAGTGAAGTATTTTTTATAGGTGAATATATGTCTATGTGGTAGAATCAGGACCTTTTGGTTGACCTGTAGGCATGTTATCTCTTAGGGACAAAGGAGAAGTCCTTTGTTATTTAGGTTATTCTATTTGTGTGTTTATGCTGGCATCATGCCCCAACATTTTCTACTTGCATTACCTTTTAATCTCTAATAGGGGTGGAATAGTTTATTTCATGTTTTGTGATGTTTTCTTCCTTGGATTCAACATATAAAATAAAAAAATAAGAGAGTTTCTGACCAAAATTTGTTTTTCTTTGATGTCGGTGTTAACTGACTCGTATTTCTCTCTATAGGACTTCTTCCCTAGATAAACATACATTTGATAAAAAGTGTGGGTATCAACATCAATAATCATTGGGAGTGCATCATATATATCATTGACAAAATTCATAAAATATCATGTAGTGAAAGCATATGGTAGATTGAGCCATCCAGACAAGTCATCTGAAGAACTCATCTAGATGTGTGATAAATAAAAATGTTGCTTCAATCCAAATTGGGCTTATTGTAAAACAAACCAAAATCTTGAAAATTTTTAAACTCTATTCATGCAATCAATTCCATTTATTATTGAAAAACAAACCAAAATATTCAACTAAACCAGTGGCATATGCCCTATTAATAAAAGGGAAACATCATGCAGAATGGTAAGGGTGATGATGACTACCATTGAAATGGCTTAGAAGGAACTGGTCATTTAATATCTTCAACATACATATGAATGTGGGTTAAATACTATGAATAATAAATGTATCATCCCAATAAACGTGATGTTTTCCTCAATGGTGCAAGAAATTTTATTCATAAACCAAGACCTTCATACCTAGAGAAAAAGTCTTATTCCTAAGATGTCTATCATGCCAGGCCTTTTTTTTTTCTCCATTCCTTAACTCTAATGCACTATAAAATGGGTTTCATCCAACTTTAGTAAATAATCTAGGCATGCTTTCAAATATACCTCATCATCCAATGCATGTAATATGTAAAAATGATACAAGGAACTCAACTGAGAGAATGACTTCAACACTAAAATCAAGGTTAAAGGGAGTACACTTATTCAACCAATTAAACATGGTCTGATATGCCTATAATATCCTAAAAACATGATCATCCTAGTCAGTGCAACCATTATTACAAATCTTTATCAATGTATGACCTAAGATTTTATTAAATTCTTAAACTATACCATTGGCCTAGGGGTGATATGGGTTAGTCTTATGGTGTGAAATCATAAACTCATCCAAAAGGATGTAGATTATCTTGTTAAGGAAATTATGTAGTTTCTTCATTTGGCATTGGTGAGGGATCCTTCTCCATCTTTGGTGTGTCCTATTTAAATTCATATTCTATAGGGGAAGATCCCCTCTCTAGTGTTATTTTTGAATTTTATGCCTTTTATTCAAGTTCCCCATCTTAGGTGTCAAAGTATCTTATTTTGGGTTAATAGATGTTTTCATGGTAGAATCATGGCCTTGTATTTGACTTGTAGTCATGTTATCTCTCAAGGTAGAAGGGGAAGTCCATTTACATTTAGGTTATTTTATTTGTGTGTTAATGTTGGCATCGTGCCCCAACCTCTTATACTTACATTGCCTTTCAATATCCAATGGGTTTGGAATAGTTTCCTTTATACCCTTAACAATAATTGATGTTTTATTCCTTAGCTTCAACATATAAAACAAAAAATGAATATAGTTCTCAACTAAAATGTAATGTGCCTTGATGCCAGTATTATTTGACTCCTATTTCTATCTATAGGCCTTCTTCCTTAGATAAACATACATTTGAAAAAAAGTGTGTATTAACATCAATCTTATTAGTATCAATCTTCATGAGATGTGCATCATATATTCTATTGACAAAATTCATAAAATATCATGCAGTGAAATCATATGGAAGCTTGAGCCATCCAAACAAGTCATCTAAATAACTCATCTGGATGCATGCTAAAGAAAAATGTTGCTTCACTAAAATATAGGATTGGTCTCTTAGTTAATAAGGCAAGTCCTTGGGAACATGCCACTCATTTCTAAAGGATTCCTATATTCCATCATACCAATCATAAAGATTTATAGTGTCAGGGCATGTGAAGGTTTTAAAACTTTTGGTTGGGGACTTATTCTCTAGAGGGTAAGACCAATTAAATCACTTCTAGTGTAATCTAGCATGCTAATTTCATAAAATAACAATAATATGAGAATAATTCCCCCAATAAAATTTCTAATTAGGTAGGTGATGATCCTTCTTCACATTTATAATATTTTCATCTATAAATTACTATGAATAATTGTACTTAACCCCAAGGATTATCTAATGGGAGAAAAACAAGTGTGCCTTGTCTACTTCTTTACATCTATCTACACCTCCAACCTTGGTCATAACCAAGTTCATAGCTACTCAAATGGTTAGATCCTAAAGACTTGTTATATGCATTGTTTAGCCTTCCTTCCTATAATCTAGTACCATCATAATGTTTTTAGTTTCCTCCTGATCTTCCAAATATTCATTTAGGTAAGTACCTAATCATTTAGACTTTTAACTTTGATAAATTTCTAGGATGTTATCCTCATCCTATTCCATATAAAATATAAGTGATCCTCATGTACATGTGAGATAATAAATCTCACGATATCCACAAGTTTATCAAAGTAAGGTATATTAAACACCTGAAACACTCTGGTATCATTGAGGTGACTAAAAATGTTAGGGTCATAGATGATCTCATTATTTGTGTTCTACCAATCAACCCTATATTCTCACCATAATTTAAATTCATTCCCTAGTTAGTGATAATTGCAGTTAAAAAATTGGAAAGTCAGTCTATTGGGCTCCCACTTTTCCATGCACAACACTAATTCAAGATATTGCATCTCTTTGATCAATACTAGGGGTGGGGTTCATACTCATGATTTTTTTTCACCTCACAAGCCATCTTGTATTATTTCTTGTTTGTTCTCTTCATCTACTATGGAAATATTTTCTCTTACATGCCAGACTCACCAAAAATCTCTTCTTTTATTAGAATTGGATATGTTCATGTGCCCTCAAACTCATCTTCCTCATGAACAAAAGGTAAGTGATCACTGTTATTGGGCCTTCTTCTTCCACCTTATCACCCTCCAAGTAGCCCAAATGTTAAGGCATGGTTGTATGACCCTCTCAAAATAATATATGATTACTTATTTATCTCCCTCATCCATCCTATGTCAGTGTTTTCCAATGGTAGACGTCGACACCTATAGCCTAAAATTCCTACAACTACACTTCTCCAATCACTTTTCCACAAATTTATCTATTTATGATGATCTCCTTACTCTTAATATTTAATTTGGTCATTAAATTTTGATAAACACTCCTTTGGTAGCTTAAAAAATGCTCTACTTCACTCTATGAATTCATGAAGTAGTAATAGTAAAATGTTAAAATGATAATTGGTTAACCTTTTATAGATTTAAAATGGTAATATGCATTTACTTATCCATAAGCTCATCCATCATTTCACACATTTAATGATTCTAACAACGTTACCATGATGTTTATTTGGTACACTTTCCATTACACTTATGATTGTATCACATTTAATACATGCCATATCCCATGTTTTTCTCTAAGTGCATGATATCTATAAATAATTTTTAAAGATTTCCATTTCCAAGGTGGGAACTTACTTTATTTATCTTTACTCCTCATAAAAGTTACACATTGCATCCTGCATATACATTTTTCCATATACACTTCCACTTATGCACCCATTCTCTTGTATGCATTCCCTTCCACCATTTCCTTGCACTTTGTATTTTTACTTCTTTCACACTTATTTCCCCACACTAAATTATGTATGTGGTCCTCCACAACATGACAAATTAAAATAAGAAAGAAACAAGTGTTGATCTAAACCTAAGAAATAGCAAGCAATCAATGCCATGCCTCTCAAAATCCTTAACTAAATTAGTGGCGTATGCTTTATTAACAAAAGGAAAACATGACTAAGAATGGTAAGGGTGAATCCAAATACCATTGAAATGGCCTAAAAGGAATTAGACATCTATCCTCTTCAATTTACATGTGCTTATGGGATGAATACTATGAATAATAAACCAATCATCCTAGCAAATGAGAAGTTTTCTAGAATGGCACATGAACTTGGATTCATAAACCAAGACCTACATACCCAAATAAAAATTCTTATTATTAATATGCTTATCATAATAGGACTTTTATTTTCATTTCTCCATTACTTGATTCCAATGTGCTATAAAATGGGTTTCATATAGCCATAATAAATCATTCAAGCATGCTTTCAAAGATTCATCATCATCCAACTATCCAACACATAAAATACATAAAGAGGGAATAAATAACTCAACTGGGAAAAATAAGGCTAAATGGAATACTTTGTTTTAAACATTTATGTGTGGTCTAATATGTCCATAATACCATAGAAATGTGATCATCCCATTCAATGTGACTAATGTTACAAATATTTTTGAATTTCTAACATAATATTTTATTGAAGCCATCAGCTATACCATTATCCTAGGCTGATATGGTGTAGTCTTGTGGTGTGTAATCATGAGATCAGCCAAAAGGATATGTATTATCTCATTAAGAAAATGAGTTTGACAGTCACTAGTTGAATTTAACATTAATTCATACCTTGTAATAATATTCTCCCAAGGAAACGTAACATCACTAATAATAGTACAATCCCAAGTTGGCACTACTTCAGCCCAATGAGTGAGATAATTATTGGTGACAATAAAATAACACATGCTAGTATGTATCTATGTTAGATTAATAGGGATAATAAAACCAAAAACTCATTTCTAAAAGGGTTTATGAAAAAATATCAGATGAAGGGGAATACCATCTATTTGACTCAGTTTACCCATGTACTGACAGATATCACATTGGTGTGCATAAGCCTTGGTATACTTAAATAATGTGGACTACCAAAACCCAACTAATAAAACCTTCTATGTTATAGCATCACTAAAATAATTTCCTCTAATAACACCTTTATGAACATCCTAAAGAACTTGAGAACACTTATACTTCATTATATAATGTCTTAATACTTCATCTCATTCAAGAATATTAAGGTCACCTCTAATGAGATGGAAATGAGTAGTACAAATAGATAATTATTTTTTATAAAGTGTTAAGCTGAGCTAGTGCTAAACCTGTATTAAGGAAAGTTGTAAAATCCTCTAATTTGTAAGGCACGTAGGTGAATTGAAAAAATTACATGTCAGGTAAGTCATCCTCAATGGCACACACTGGTTCATCAGATTCAATGGTGACAAGTGATTGGGTCCAAAATTAGCTTTACCTAGTTTCACCATTATAGTAAATTAAAATTCTTGAAAGATCACAATCCATCAGTAAATGCATGCATGAAACAATGAATTATTCATGAGGTATTTAATTGCTTCATAGTTTGTAAATAAAGTAAATGGGGTAGCCAGTAAATATTGATGATATTTTATAAATCATGTATATCATGGACATGGATTTGCATTCTATAGTTGAGTAATTTTGTTCATCTAAAGAGAGCTTCTGACTAGAAAAGTAGATGGGATCATCAAGATTGCACTTACTAGGTTGTGCAAGGATAACACCCACTACTATGTATAAAGCATCAACATGCACATGAAATGGATTATTTCATTCCAAGAATAGGATAATGGGGGTAGTGATGAGTTTGTCCTTGAGAACTAAGAATGCCTATTAGTGAGCATCTATTTATATGAATGGAACATTTTATCTCAACAATTCTTCTATCAGTGTTGTGATCTTAGCATATCCCTAAATTAACTTTTAATAATATCCATGTGTCCCAAGAAAATGTGGACATCTCATTGGATGGTTGGCACTAGAAGGCAAATAATGAGTAAAATCTTAATTGAATCCACCATGTGTCAATCATGATAAATATTATGACCCAACAAAATTCAAAATGGAGTAGTAAAAACATACTTCTTTAGATTTAAATAAATATAAATTTGTCTTCATTTCTCAATCATGAGGCAAATATTAACACAATTATCATGCACCAAACTATATACACTCCAATCATCCAAGTACACTTATAGGAACTTATGAATAAAATCATTAAAATCCTTGACTGCAAAGTGTGAGAACATAGTTGAGGCATTATTCAACCCTAAGGTAATCACATTGTAAGTTAATGAAACCCATTTAGTTTCAAAGGTGGTATTCATTTTATCATCTTCTATGATTTAGACCTAATGATAACTAGAAAAAACATCATTGAAGGTCTAAATATCACACCCAATAACTCTTTTTAAAATATCCTCGATGAAAGGCATCAATAAAGGGTCAGTTATACAAGTAGCATTGAGTACTTGATATTATACACAAACATGAATGTGACCATCCTTATTGATATTGATCACCATGGAACTCACCCATCCAGATTCATCAATAGCAATGATAAATCCAACATACAACATACTATCAATCTCATATTTAATCTAAACACATAGACTAGGAGTCATTTGATAAGTTCTCATTAGGATTGGTCAAACACCCTAAAATAAATTGATGTGCATATTACCCAATGAAGAATGTAACTATTCATATTAGTGTAATTACATGTAAAAATCTCTTGATACTTGTTTAATAATTTAAAAACCTTGGTGATCTCAGTATCAGACTAATAATTCCCCACAATGGCCATCTTAGGTGCATCTTATGTGATAATATTATGTTAAACCATCTATAGTGACTCTAAATGTGGTTATTGATAATTCTTTAGAGAATCTCAAAAATTTCACATTTTATACTCAGTTTGTAAAGCTAATTTCTTAATAGATAGATCTAGTGAGTCAAACCTGGTACCTTCACCAACTTGGTAAATAACCTTCTATTTACCTTTTTATATTTGTTCCCATAGTTCATGGTCTAGTTGAGAGTCACTTAGTGAATAAGATGGATATTTTGTATCATATTCTTGGAAAATGGAGAAGTTATCTTTACACCTACCATGTATATGCCATATGTGATCTTCAACTAGAACTGGATCTCATGTAATATCTTGACAAAGGGATTGTAGGGACATTCATAAATATATGTGAAGGGATGAGTAATATAGTGCCAAAATCATATTACTCTAAATGTTACTCTAAGAATCCATTTCTAGGTGTTATTATTGATGAATATACCATGTTTTAGTCTACGTGCATAAGGTACCATAGAATGCATGAACCCATAGATAATCAAGAAAATATGTCTCATCCACATTCTAATTTTTTTATGAGACTCAATATGACCTTATCTAGAATAAATACCATCATAACTTAGAGGTTTATGAACATTATTATAATGATGAAAATGATATTGCATACTAGCATGCATTCAGTCCTAAATGAGAAAATTATGATGGTGAGTTTCCCTCCATCAATAAATTGTTCCTTGAAAAACAAGTATACATGAGTACATATATTCATCTTCAAACATATTTAAATTTTCCAACTCCTACACATACTCCCAGACTTATATTTGATCACCAAATCTAGGTGCTTCATCTAATCACAAGGGTAGTCCAAGCATCATGTGTCTACCAATGAGGCAAAAAAACTTATTGTACTTAAGTAGCTCGCATGAAATGTCCTCTTGGATACCAATAGTGCCAAAAATTCATCTAATAATATCATACTCTCCATGAACCCAATAGTTGAAAGCTTTACTGGTAGTATCAAAAATACATTACGTACCCACCCTATACAATATGCCATCTAGACTAGGATCAATATGTATAGTTCCATGTGCTATGACATTATAGATATGACGAATGTCCTCATCAACATTAACTGGTTTAATAAAAGGAGGTCCTTGAGCATGGTCTAAGGGGATTATAATGCATGGATCATAATTTTCAAAACTAATGTAGCATTTTTTGAAGCTTAAGGCTACATTCTTCACATAGAACCAAGGGAAACCTAAGAGAGCTAAAAAATCATCATCTTCAACCAACTTAATTAATTCAAAGTTATCTTTGATAGTGACACCTAAAATTTCAATGGTGGAATCCTTAAGAACTCTGATAGGCAAGGAACAAGTCTTATTATCCATGAATAATACATGTGGAGAGGGTTACAAGGGAGGGCTTGCCATCTTCCTCCAATCATCCTTGGTCAGTACATTCACCTATGCAATGATGTTGACTAATATATCCTGAGTGATCCAACCATCAATAACTACTTTTACTAAGATTTATTTAGCATGCTCCATTTTGGGTTGGACATGAGATTCTTATCATCATGCATGACTCAACTGATGATCCTATTTAGGATTTAGTGTTTGATGACATAGCTAATTTATCAAAATAAGAATGATTTATTTGTTAATAATTCATTTTCATAATTCATGAAACTCATCACATTATGAGTCTTTAAAACTCATAGCTTTCTAAATTTTAGTGGGTTTAGCAACATCTCTATCCTTATGGAACTAAATTTCACATTGCAACTCCTACACTAAAGTCATTATGTCATGTAACACTTATTTCTATTATTGATCATATAGGTAGGGATTTTCATAAGGCTACTCCCATTGAACCTTGTTAGTGGATGTATTTGAAACATATTGCGAAATATCACCACTTCATGTAGTAATATTGACCTTGGGACTTGTCAAAATAGTAAGGAATGGTCTCCTCTAAGAAATCATAGTCTTTTCAATCCATATTATTCCAACACCCTTCTCATTCTGATCTTTGGTGATATATGTATATAATTCTAGGTATTCCTCTATAAGATTATCATTATTACAAAAAACACAAGTGGCATAAACTAGATAGTCATGATTGTAATGTTATAGATATCTGTACTTATAGAAAATTCTAGGAAGAAAATGACCACCTCCACATCCACAATTACATCCTCTATAGGATTTACATCCACCATTATCTTGGTTATTGGCAACAAAGTTATGATTAGTACTATGCGCATGCCTCATTAATCTCACTAATAAGGTGGAGATCATTAATGTCATGAATATATTCATTGTATATTTTACAATATGAAGATACCTTAGATTGAGTAGTGCATTAAAGTAGTGGGAAATACCTCACATCATGGTCTTCTTGGTAGATCTCATAAGATTTATTTACCAAAACATGAATACTCTTTTTGGGACAAATATTATTATTATGACATTCATTTTCATAATAAACACACCATAGACCATTACGATTATCACTAATAATGTTCATAGTGAGATTCTCTACTTGATACACCATAGAAGCAATTTGGGCTTTTGTGAAGGGACTAATCCTTGTGTCTATACTTATAATGGCTTTATCATGAAGGGAAGCTTCCAATGCCTCACATGGGTCATGAAAGGTCTTCTACGACAATTTGCATTAGAAGTGAAGTAACAAACCTCATATGAACCAATGAGAATGTTGAGTTATGTTTATCTCAAATGATAGCTTAGAGATAAGCATTTTAAAATGTGCATCGTACTTGTGCACACTCTCAGTGAGTTTTTTTAATATCCTTCATGAAAGTAATACTTTATTAGTCAAACTCTAGGATATCAAATACCTATAAAAAAGATACCTTCAACTACTCATAATTCACCACTGATTGATGCATATCAAACTTATGGTACCATTTATGTATGTAGTATAAAATAATAGTGGAACAGTAAGTTGCCTTTTTTTAAGTATAATTAATGCCACATGCCCACCAAATGAGTTCACACTTATGAACATGTTTTGTTACATTTTCCACACCATGATATTCAGGTAGATAGAGCTACTTGTTGTACTAAATAGTGATTAGACTGGGTGTTAATACTAGATCTTCTTATGGTGTAATCCTAGTCCCTCTTGGACCTTATAGGGGAGGTCCAAAAATTGACCACCTCTAGATCCTCTAGCCAAATCATCACTTGAACCACCTCCTATGCTTGTTATATTAAAAAAAGTTCTTGATACATTAGGTGTAGAATTAGGCTGGTTAAATATGGAAGTGTTGGTACTCTTACCACTAGTTATACTTGGTTTACTAGGCACTCTAAACTAAATTAAGTCATATGGTTTAATTGTAATGTAAAAGGAATGAATAAACTATTCTCTTGATCTTGTACTTAAAAAGTTTATTTGATAGTTTCAGACTTTAACTTTACACTATTTATATCCCAATTTACTACAATAATTTCATCTAACTCAATGGCATGTGTATGTTCTATGGGTGGGGAACTTTTCCTATCTAGATTGTATTTTATAGTCACTAATTCTTGACTTATTTCTCATGCACATCCTTTTCCAACATTGGGTGTGGTCCTTCGGTTAGGTATTCCTCATTATGACTTTCCACCACCCTGTGGATCCTCACAGCACTTCCAAAGTCCTCCCAACCCCTCCCTCGATTGATTCCAATCATAACCCTTCTCCTAGCCTCATCTTACTTGAATCTATACAAATCTCACTAACTAGCTACCATTTTGAGCCAATAATCTTATATCAAAGTGTTCCCCTTCATTTCCCTATTGACTATGTTGATCATGTAAAGAGATTTTAATTATACATGTGGAATTTTTCAAGTCATGAATCAACTATAAACTTCTTAATATCAAATAAAAATTCCTTGAGTTATGTTTTGTATAGTTCCTAGAAGAAGCTAAACCTATTTTCCTCTGGACAAGAGTACGTAGAGACTATGTATTCTAAAATATATATTTAGGGTTCCTCACCACTAAACATCCATCATACGCATCCAAGTTTCTCTCAATATTTCCAAGGCTAACTGATGCTCTACCAACCAACAGATCTTCCATCCTTATTTCCTTTAACAATCTTATGTGTACACTAAAATCAAAGCATATAGATGAACAGACACATCTACAAGGAAAGTTTCATAAATCAAGTCATACAATTATTTTCATGTATGTGCATAAACTCCTATATCAATATACAACAATACAAAATTCTCTTCTATGGTATTAACTCAATGATTGACATTTTATAGATATAACCATTTGAATATTTTCCCACCATTATGTAAATAAGATCTATGGGTCTCAGTAATAGAACCAAAACATTGGGATATTTTTCCTTAGTCAAGAATATCCTTTCCCTAGTTATGAGCCTAAGATAAGAAGAGTTCTAATGAGATAGCATGTGGGTACATCACACATTAAAAGGTTCTCATGTTCTCATTTAAAGCATGTATCTTAAGACTAGTTCTTGTTGGTTTTATCCTGTGAAGGTGTATTCAGTTACTTTCCAAAGCTATGGCACTCATACAATCACTTAGTACTAAACTCATTGTTCCATATTTAACTCTTAATTATTCATTCATTACTTAACAAACCAAATAAAAAGAAGCCAATGCAAATTGATAACAAAATAGTATTAACTCCATTATAATCACGAATAGATTACACAAGTATTTCATGAACACATGTTTCCTTTAATTACACTCATAAGTTATATAAATATTATAATCACTATATGATCACAATGATTAGCCACAATACTAAGTAAAATAATGGGGTATTTATACATGGTTTACCACAACCATGTAGTTACAGAAGTAATTACAAATAACATGACTTGCCAATTATCATTAATAAAAATGAGACATGGCAAGCCATTTATAATGAATTCTTAAGTAATTAGGCTTGATCCTCATCATTGTTAACCTATCTTCATATATAATAGTGTTGGATGCATGTTTAACTATTTTCCTTTGTCATTCATGCAAACCATTCCCTAACTAACTCCTCTTTCCACACCTTTCCCAAGTCTTTCACTAATATTCAAGTCCTATGTTATTGGGTTCTCCATGTACCATGACTTTTTTTTCCATGTGACTTTACTAATTTATGACATGTTTTTCCATGTTGTGTTTCTCTTATGTCATTTGTCTTCAAAAATTACTTAGCCAAAATTGTTTCAAAATTGAAGACCCAATAACTATAGACTTTCACCACCTACAAGAGTTCCTTGACCACTAGGGGAGTGGCCCTTGCACCATGACTAGGGTTACACTTGATTGTATTCCCTAAAATATTCCACCTCATCCTCCTAAAAGGTACCAAATCATAAACCATTCCAAAAGTAGGAGCCACTTGTCACCTCACCCTCCCCTAGGGGGAGGCTAGAGTTGTCATATATAAATATGATGTTGTTCCTTCACAATGATACTTAGATAGCACTATTTATCATGACCAATCAACTTATGGTTGGCCTATCACTATTCATTATGACCCCTTATATAGATGGATTACTCTATAGATTTTTGATGTTGAGCCAACCGGTTGGATGGTGCCTCAATCTACCTCTACCTCCTAGGGCAGTGGATTATACTTAAGAACTTGGCTTCTATTTATATGTAGTATTTTTAGCTATGAATTGATAGGCTAACTTTTTTTTAGATCTATGATATCTATGCAATCAAAAATGCATCAGATCTTTAAATTAATCTTAGCTCAAATAAGATAGATCCTACTTACACTTCTGATTGGGGATACATTAGATAATCAAGAACATGACCAATATGGGGATCCTCTAGACCCAATTAGGGGATCTCTTATCACAAAAATAATACTAGGGAGGGTTTCAAATCCTTCAGTCAAGTAAAAACATGCAATAACACTAACTAAGCCCTATGTTTTCATATTCACTATTCTAATAACAAGTAAATAAATCCAATCTAGTGCTCACCAAAGCTTGTGGCATAATATGATGGTTAGTAAACAAATAAACATGCATAAGAGAATCTCAATTAAGCAATTTATGAGTAAGACCCTAATGCATGGATAAGAAGAGTTATATTATTCAAAAGCTAATACTTATGTTACTTCTATCTACTAAAGAGCGGAGAAAAGTTATAGAATGCTTACCTAAAATAGGAACCCATTAAGACTTAATCTCTCCTTTGGCCAAAGGTGCTTTATAAGAAGTTGTTATGGTTCATAAGGATCACTAAGAAAGTCCAAAGCATCTAAGACTTCTCCACAATATTATATTCTTTAAGTATAAACCATAAGCTAAGACTATTCAAGTAGAATGGTGGAATATCAAATTGTAAAGAAGCACAAATGAATAATAACTCTTGATGTCTCTCTAATAATGGCAAAATAAATGTGTTTATATAGGTGGATCTAACCCTAAACCCTTCCAAAAGTTTTATCTGATAGGGTCAACCTAATCAACCTAGTATCGTTATTGACAAAAACTCACCAGGTCATGGGGTATGTCAGCCAAGAGCTGACCTAGACCCTAAATGAGTTTCACCAATAAGAATACAAGGTCAACCTAGTCATGTAAACTATAAAAAGCGGTTTTAGGTTAGGAAAATGGGAAAGAAAGGTGGTAAAAGAGTAGAGGAGTGTGAAAAAGAGGAGTAATAACTTAGAGGAATGCTTTAGGAACTAGTTGGATTTCTAATAAGTGGTAATAAGGGACAACAATCATGTGAAGGACCAATGGTCTACCCACCCCTTTCCTAGTGCACCCCTTAGGGAATGCACTCAGAGAGATTTAGACTTGATGGGTCCCTGTAATATATAAAACATCAATAATGATAAAGTTTGCAAATATTATTTGTATACATATGTCCCATTTGAATCTCATCACATGTCACTTAAGTGAAATAGGGGATGGTGCTTCGAGAAAGAATATAATAACATACAATGTTGAGGCTAAAAAAGTTGCAGTATTTTAAATCATAAAATAACTAAAAATAAATGATAGAAATGGAAATAATTAAAAATTAAATGTGATACATACCTTAACTTACCTTTATCATGGGATGGTTATCTAATGTGTTTGTAGTTTTGATTGTGGAGGTCACATAAACTACTTTCAATAAACCCAAAAATACAAAATTAAAGATAAAAATAAAATAAAAGTAGTGAAGCCAAGATAACTAATTTTATGTGGATGGGACATACTTGGAAATTTGGAAAGATGGGGTGAAATTTTCTATGTTAGACCAAATGACCAAGTTGAAATTTTAGAGTAAATTGGGTAACTAAAAAGCTAAGGTTACTAAAGATCGAGAAACTCAAACAAGTAAACCTTAAGTAATAAAGGAAAACTCACCAAGTCAAACCAAGGATACATATCAAAAGGATGGTAATCAAACATTAATTTGAAATAAGTAAAAATCCTTACTTATACAAAGATGGGTAAACAAAAATGATGCATAAAAGGGAAAACAACATTGATGAGTTAGAAGTAACAAGCCAACCTCACTCAAGAATGGAAAAAGTACATGAAAGTAGAAACAAACTCAGGTGTCTACAAAAAAATGTGGTACAATAATAACAAATGGTAAAGGAAAGTAAAGCATATCTATAAATGTTGACTCATGGTGTAAATAAAGTAGTCCATAGTTGCTCAAACATGTTTTTCTCTAAGGATAGATAAGACTAAAACAAAGTAATGCTAGTATGTTTTTAAGATGTGAAAAATAAGGAAGTATAAAAAAGGGGAAAAAATTTAGAATCACAATTTGCCTATAAATGGGAAAATTAAATGGGTCGAGGGGGGAATGATGTGAAAATCAAAGTAGATGAACTCTTTATCAAAGTTAAGACACTCAAATTAGGTTTTTCAAAACAAGAGGGTTGTCGACATTAAGGACTCTGAAGAACTTATCTTAGCCACACAATTCTTAGGTCAATAAATAAAGTTTGTATATCATCCCATGAAATATATATGCATGAAAATTAAAATGGATCCACATTCCCACAATATATTCCCCATTCCTTTAAACCCCTTACAGAGCCGTTGGTCCACTGCAAAGATTGGGTACTTACGTGAGAAAGTAGGTAGCACCATAGAGGTTATTGAATTCTCCTATTTAAATATATTGGCCTACCACACCCCAATGTACCTTGGCTCGATTGTGAGCCCAA
The DNA here is from genome assembly GCA_037957365.1 of Torreya grandis. Lineage (NCBI taxonomy): Eukaryota > Viridiplantae > Streptophyta > Pinopsida > Cupressales > Taxaceae > Torreya > Torreya grandis. The sequence goes on along the minus strand of JARHVA010004763.1, from coordinate 331,314 downwards.
ATTTTGAGTTTGAATTTTGATTAGAAATAGGAGATGTGCTTGTAATGATGTCTTTTAGTGTGATTTTGACTTTTGAGATTTTTTATGTTGCCTTTTTATATTATTTCCTTTTGTTTAAAGTGATTTTTTTAAACTTTATTGATAATTTTGTCTACTCTTCCTCGATATGGATTTGGAAAGACCAAATATGAGTGTTAAAGATGACTTTCATTTGAATAATTGGGACTTGGATGCTAAGAGAGAGAACTTAGAGATCATGGTGTCTAATAGTTTCATAAATCTAGGTGAAATAAAAGTGTTATCTTAACTTCAACCTTATTTTATCCAATGTGGAGTGAAAGGAAAGGAAATCAAGAGGAATGAGACATGAAACAATTTACTTCAAATCGTAAAAAATGTGACAAAGGGTGAAAAATGGATACAATGATAGAAAAGTGTGATTCCTTATCATAAGAATGAGGGAAATGTAGGAAAATATGCTAACACAAGATTGTTGTGAAAATTCCATATATAAAAAGAAGAGAAATTTAAAGCTAAGAACAAAGGGTCAAGAACTCATAACCATTGTTTAAATACATTTTAAAAAAGGAATTACAAGACGGTAATTTTATTAGGAAGGCTAGGTCCTATCTATAGTATTACATTGCAAATCATAAAAGAAAACCCTATGAGGGTGCTAAAAAGTATTGGAAAAATAAATGGGATAATAAAAGGATGGTATTTTTGAAGAAGACCAGGTCTTATCATTGGTCTTACACTAAAACTCACAAAATAAAAACCCAAGGGGTGACAAAAAGTGTGGAAAAGATATGAAAAAAAAGGAAAAAAGTACATCATGAGGAAGATTAGGTCCTATCCATGGTTTTACAATGTAACTCATGAGAAAAAAGGGAAACTAAAAGACCAAAAGGAAGGACTAAGGCTTGTGAAAAGAGAGAACTATTTTAAAGGGCGAGACCCATGTAAGTAACCTACAAAAAGTGATAGATATATAACATATATAAAAATCATGAAAAAAAAGGGAAGGATTAGGCAAAATACTTCTTAAGGAATTATGTGTTGGTGGACTCTTTGAGAACATGACCTTCATTGGTTTGAAGGTGATAGGTACTTAGACCAAGAATATCTTTGACTAAATAGGGCCCCTACCATCTTTGGGTGTATTTACCTTCTTTGGAATGAGTGTAGTATAATTTAAGGATGAGATCACCAACATTAAATGTGTGAACTTTGACACATTTAATATGTTGTTTGGTAATATAGGCCTTGTATTAGTGATTATGTTGTAAAGCATAATGATGAAGTTCATCAATGAAATCAAGGGTATGAAGGAGATATTCACATAATTATTCATTAGGTATGATACCATAAAGAGATATACAGAGATAGGGAAGCTCAACTTCTGATGGGAGGACTAATTTAGAACCATAGACTATAGATAATGGTGTTGCTCTATTGGCAGTACGTATTCTAGTGCAAAAATCTCAAAGAATAAGATAAAGATGAAGTTGTCAATCTATATGGGTTTCATGAATTATATTTTGAATAATTTTATTAATAATTTTATTGGTGGCCTCTAATTGGCCATTACATTGTGGATGATAGGGTGTGTAAAAATTTTGATTGATTTTAAATTTATCATAGAGTTGTTTGGCATCTTTGTTTTTAAAATTACCACCATTATCTAAAATAATAGTATGAGGGAAACCAAAGAGGCAAATGATTTGATTAAGGATAAATTTGGAGATGGTGGTGCTGGTGACATTAAAAAGGGGCATAGCCTTAACCCATTTGGTGAAATATTTTATTGTTGTGATGATAAAGACATGTCCATCTTGTGAATGAGGTAATTTGCCTATGAGATCTAATCCCCACATGGAGAATGGTTAGCGAGATTTGATAGTTTGAATCTTAAAAGAAGGTGAATAAATTAAATCGTAATGAATTTGGTAAGGAGTACACTTTTTAGAAAATTCAATGGCATCCTTTTCAATATTAGGCCTAAAGTATCCCATATATAGGCATTTGTAGGCTGTAGCATGTCTACTACAGTGGCCATCGTAAATGCCCCCATGTTCTTGTTAAAGAAGAGGAGGAACCTCATCTTGCATAATAGAACAGATCAATTCACCTTCAAGATTATGATAATAAATGATTTTATATCAAAATAAATACTAAAAATCTTGTTTTCAAATGTAAGTCTTTTTTAGGGAATCTAGGTTAGGAAGATAAGTTTGATGTTATAGAAATTGAATGATATCTTTGTACTATGGTTTTTTTTTAATGGTGACAACCTCAATGTGTAAAATAAGTGAATCATGTGATTGAATAGGGGATGGATATTTTCTTATCTGTATAAGAAAAGTGGGATCAAAAATAACTTGATGCGGATGAGAAAGAGATGTTGAAGAATCAAGGGAATCAACAATTGAATTTTGATCTCAAGGGATAGGCTCAATGGTGAAAAAAATGAAATATTTGGTGAGAGTAGTTTCAATTTGATGATAATAAATGAGATTCTCACTTTTTTATTGTTAATCACCATTGACTTGGTGGTAAATAAGCTAAGGATCACCTAAGGCATGAATATATTAGATATCTAAATCTAGAGAAACTCTCATGCCTAAGATTAGAGCTTCATATTGTGCCATGTTGTTAGTGACATCAAATTTTAAACAAAAATCTAAATGGATTGTTTTTCTACGATGACTCATAAAAATATAACCTACCCCAGCTCCTTAAAGGAACTTAGCATCATCAAAGTGAAAGGTCCAAGTATCCTTGTGTAAGTCAACACTAATTTTAGGAAATTTTTTGATAGCTACTTTTGGTTTAGTATTATTGGGGAGGATAGTAGATTCATCGAGATTACTTGCTTCAAGATCAGCAGTGAAGCTATGGATTTAATCTTTAATAGATATGGCTTGATTTATACCTTCAATATAGAGAATATTGTGATCAAGAAGACTATCTTGAAGGTGATCGGTAGTAGGCACATGAGCTACATCAAGTTAATTGGTTATGATTTATCATTTTATAGCTGTTTGAGAAACAATTTAGAGATCAAATTCCATAAGGAGGACCATCCACTTGCCAATTTTATCTTTAGGAAGAAAGGCTTTGGAAAATATGTGACAAAGGGGGTCATAATGAATGATGACATAAGTTGTCTGATAAATCATGTAATGTCAAAGATTTTCAGCTTCAAAATAGATAGTGAGGCAATCATGTTCTAATTTTATATAATGTTTCTCATAATCAATGAGGCCTTAATTGATGTAATAGATGGCATACTCTCTTCTAGTATCATCTTAGTAGGTAATCATTTCCCCAAATGATATGGGTATGGAAGAAGTATATAATATTATAGGTCAATTATTTGAAGGAGGATGAAGTATAGGTGGGTGAAGCAATGATTATTTCATGTTATCAAATTATTTTTGACAAGGGTCCACCAATTCTAATGCATTACCTTTCTTAAGAAGAGAATTGATGGATTGGATAAGATAAGACATTTCAAGGATGAATCATCTAATTGACCCAAGTTTGCCAAGATAAGTGCAAATATCTAAAATAGAATGAGGGATGGGAATGTTTATGGTAGCACTAATATTAATAGGGTCAATGTCAATGCCATGGAGAGAGACTAAGAATCATAATATTTTTCTAGATGTGACACCAAAGACATATTTTTAAGGATTTAGTCTAACTCTATATTTGAGTAGATATTCAAAGATGATGTCAATATCAGAAAGATGGGTCTTTCAACTTTTATATTTAGTATTGAGGTCATCCGTGTAGGTTTTGATATTTCTATGGATAAGATCATGAAATATATGAGCCATTATTCATTCATAAGTGTCTCTAGTATTTTTGAGGCTGAAAGGAATTTTAACATAGGAATAGGTTCCCTATTTCATGGTGAAACTGGTCTTATGTTGATCCTCACGGGTAATGTGAATTTTATTGTATCCCAAGAAGCCATCCATAAGAGATAACATTTCATATCCAACTATGGAATGGACAATGGCATGTATTAAAGGTAAAGGGAAATTGTCCTTGGGATAAGTGAGATTAAGATTATGGAAATCAATGCATATGAAAATGACCATAGTGACATTTTTTTGTATAGGAACTATGTTAAAAACCCATTAATAATAATCCATTTATTTGATAAACTTAGCATCGATAATCTTGATAATTTTTTTGTGACATAAAGTAGAAATCTCGGGTGGAAATTTCCATTACTTTTGATGCACAAGCTTGGCATTGGGATAAGTGATGATGTTGTGTATCACAATGTTAGGGTCAATACCAATCATGTCCTTGTAAGACCAAGTGATTATATTGTGATATTTATCAAAAAATAAAACAAAGTTATCATGTTCAATAGGTGAGAGTTCATGAGAAACTATAATTGTTCAAGGGTATGATGGAGTATCATATTCGATGAGAGTAATTTTTTTAGCAAGCATAACATTACCATATCAGAAGTGGTATGGTGAATTAGGTAAAGAATAAATTGGATTATCTTTAGTATCAATGTTAGTGATGAAGTTTTTGAAAAAGGGGTTTTGATTTTGAAATTACCAAGTTTATGATGTTATCAAAGAAGTTGAGGTTTTAGGGCATGAAGTATTTCAAGAATAGATTCATTGCTAGGCGAAGTGGAAAGAGGACCACATGTTGGAAATTTTTCAATGATGTCATGGTGATGTTATGGAGGTGTCCAGGTGAATGGATGAAGTTCCTTGATTATCTATCTGATAATGATAAAGTGTGTAATGTGTTTGTCTTAGTATGCTTGAAGGAGGCTTGGTTGATCTTCAATTTTGGCATTGTTAGGGATGTTTAGGGATGGGTTTTAAGTATTGAGGATGTGAAATAGGTATTTAAGATGTTTTATATGCTTTGAGTGATTTTATTCATGATTGTGTTTCATCTAGTTAATCATTTTTTCCATTTATACATTTTGGGTCTAGTGGTAGAGAATTTGAGTAAGCAGTTTGCTGAGATCACCATTACCATATGTGGATGAGTTAGGGGGAATTGGTCATATGGTTGTCATCAAATTTGTGACTAATTTTTATGAACTAAATTTTATTTCACTCTATGAATCACAACATAAGATATGCAAGTGTAAATTTGGGCTCCCATGTAGTTTGACAGTGTTTTCCCATAGCCAAATTTGCAATGCGGCAAAATAATTTGAGTAGGAATTTTGATGTTATTAGATTTCAGATGTGTGAAGGTGCAAAGAGAAATTGATCATATGGGTTTATTCAATTTTTTTCATATTTCATTCATACTAAGTTTAGGTCATGCAATTTAGCACATCAAAATATATGCATGTCCAAAGTTGGCCTTTTAGGTAGTTCTTGACATAGTTGGCTCTATGGTAGAGAAAAATATGAGTGATCAGATTAATGGCATTATATCTCACACACATGAGGATTACAAGATCAAATTGATATATGATTGGATTCTCCTATGTGAGGATATCATATGGTCCAAATTTTAGATCATACATCTAAGTTTAGCAAAATTTATTAAGGTCCAAAGTTGTCATTCCAGGTAGCTAATAAATGGTCCACATACTTAGTAAATTTTTCATGATGTTAAAGATCAAGACTATATAGAGATCCAATGTTTCACAAGATTTCATGAATCTAGATATATAATGTGTAGTAATTCAAATGGGTCAATTTTTTTTTGGTTAACATAGTTAAAGATTGATTTCCTTACAACAGGATCGATGGAGTGTGTTCATTCCAAAATTTCAGAAAGAAGTGAGATGAGGACAAGTGTTTAAAGTTTAATGATAGGTAGAGGTAAAGACCCAGATACTTATAAGATCTAATGGTAATCATGTGTTTTTACTAGTATAGATCAATGGTGCACATTAAGTGAGATGATTTCAAGGTGTCTAATGTTTAACACAGATAAAGACCAAGCTACATACAAGAGATCGATGAAACACATTAAGTCAAAAAGTTAAGATAAATATCCAATGATGAGAAATGAAAGGTAAAGGTTGAGATAATTCAACAAATATAAATAATTCACATTTAATCTAAGCAACAAGGACATGATATGTGAGCATATTGTCTAAATTTTAACTGTGACCGCTTGAATTCAAATATTTGAATTTAACAAAGGAAAAACTAGTGCTCTATATTTTGGCTATATCTTTTGATCTATGCAGAATTTGTTCATGGTGTAAAAATAAAATTTATAAAAAACTTCATGGCACACACACACACACACACACACACATATTAAGATTTAAAATTGTGTAAAAACAAATTTGTGAAGGTTAAAAGTTGACTATGTGATCGTGCATGGACTATAACTGACCTAAGAAGGATAATTGAGCTTGTGTTGATGTTGTTTTGAGGTCTCATGATGAATTAGATTTTTGGGAGTATTTTAGACTCAATGAAAATCATATGTATGGAATTTTTAGGTGTGATAGATCTATATTGAGTATGAATAATGCTTAATAAGTTGAATGTGTGTTCATTCATGGTGTTCCTATGTAAAAGGCTATTGTGTGAGTAGATTGTGCATATGCAGAGGTAAGTAGAGATGTTTGTGATCATTTGAGGATGTTTAGCGAAACATAAGGAGTGGACACATGTATTTTAAATTGGTATTGTGTTCTTATTTTTCTTGATGAAGTGGTAAATGGGTGAATAGGTCTTCATGATATCTATAAGGGATATAAGGGCCTAATTGAAAGGTGTAGTTGCTTAAGGGTGACCCATGGGTGATATGTCTGACCTATGTGGATGATATTGAGTTGTGTCTCAATGTGATATATGCCTTAAGGGTTAATTCATGCCTATTTACCAACAAAGATGGTGATGATCATGAATGCTCTATAAATAATGAAACCAAATGTGATGGTTTCTAGACTTGTAAGAGGGGTGTGCATGTGAGAGTTATGGAGCAAAGGAGAGGGAAAGTGCCCAGTAGATGATTTGATGAGTAGAGTATATTAAATACTATGTGAATGACCTATGGATCATTTTTATGATGTCAAAATAGTGATTTTTCAAGTTGAGGTTGAGTGAAGAGGTTTAGGGTGATGCAAAAGGTGGCTTTGGATGTATTGAGTATGTAGAGTTGAAGAATGTTAATCAGAGGTCCATCATTAGGTGTTGAAGACATCAATTCAAAGGTGTATTTTTTTCATAGGTTTTGTTGTGGTTACTCAAAATCTATGGGGTTGCATCCTCTTTGCAATGTGAAACTTGCTAAAGGTCTAATTATTTTGGTTGCTCAGCTAGATAGGTGTAGAATCTCCTTGTGGGATTAAAGTCTCTCTAAAATAAGGGATGGTAGTTCCTTGATCAATTATATCTGGTCTAAAAATTTTATTTTTATTATAAGATAGTATTCTAATTATAATTTATAGTGGGTTTTCTCCCCCAAGAGGGTTTACCACATATGTCATGTGTTATGTGCTTGATCTTGCATTGTCTTTCTTGTTTATTGTTATGAATGATATTTTTGCTTCATGAAATGCTTGTGGTAATTGATTAAGAGTTTGAAAGGATTGAAAGTAATTTAGATTATATGGGCACACTGATTCACCCCCCTCTTAGTGATTTCACCTCTAAAAATTAGTATCAGAGCAGGTCCTTTGGTAAAGGCTTGATAGCTTGAAGGTGATCTAAGGTACAATATGGGTAGTCATCAAATAGGTTTATCTACTCAACAAGCACTGGTGTTCAATGGATCCAATTATGATTTTTAGAGTGCACATATGAGGACATACATTATGTCCCTAGTGTTTGATGTATGGAAATCTATTTGGATGGTTATGTTTCTCCTACTACTCCATCTAGTTCTGCGATAAGAAATTGTTTGAGAAAAATTTTAAGGCAATAAATTCCATTACTTGTTGTCTTGCAGAGACTAAATTTACCAAGGTAATCCATTGTAAATCTGATAAATATACATGGGACAAATTATATATCATTCATGAAGTATATTCAAAGGTTAATTAGGCAAAGTTGTAGACTCACCAAAAATAATTTAAGAGTCTCAATATGAAGGAGGAAGACTCTATGACATCCTTTTTGCAGAGAGTTGATGAGATTGTAAACATCATCAGAGGTCTTGGAGAGAACCTTGAAGAGGATACTATATTTTAAAATATATTAAGGTCTCTATCTCTTAGGTTTTATCCAAAAGTATCTATTATAGAAGAAAGTCATGATCTTACTTAGTTGAAGATGGATCAATTGCATGGTACCCTTACTACCTATGAGATGAAAGTAAATGATGATATAACACCAAAGAAGGAAGTAGTATTCAAGAAAAAATGAATCCAAAGAAGAATTTTAAAGGTAAGAAACCCAAAGAGGATGAGATATCTAACATTAAATAGGATGAACTAATTGTTATGATTACTAGGAAATTGAAAATAAGCTCAAGTAATTATAAGGGTAAACTACCCTTTAAATGTTTCAACTATGGAGAGATAATACATTTTGATCATAAGTTCCCTCATAATCATGAGAAGAATGATGATGATTAGAATTGTGAAGGCCTAGATGAAGTCAATAAGACATATAGGAAGAAAGGATTCATAAAGTATAACAACAAGAACAAGTCCTTTAAGAACAAGAAGAGTCTCTACACCAAAGAAGATTGTTGCTCATCAGATGAGAGTGAAGATAGTGACTCAAAATATGTTCATGAAGATGATGGTCCTATTAAAGATGAAGCTTTGTTCATGGCTGAGAAAAGAAGTTTCTCACATCAAAAGGAGTCTACTTGGAGTGATTCATATGATTATGAAGATGAGGTGGACTATGAGACTACATTGATAAATGCTCTTGAAGAACTAAAGATTGAGAAGAAGATCAATAAGAAGATGAAGTCTCAACTCAAAGACTATGAGGATCAATTTAGTGTGTATGAGGAAATAATGAATGAAGACACCAAGGAGCATGAATATATAGTCAAGCATCTCCATTATTAATTGGAAATCTGATCTATAGGCCCAAAAGCTAAAGAAGATGAATGTTTAAGGTATATTTCTAAAAATGAGTCTTTGAAATCTTAGTTAGAGAAGACATATAGTAAGGTGAAGTCATTTATGATATTTGAAAAGAGATTAAGTGATCTAGACAATATTTTGAATGATCAAAAGCATACAAGTGATAGAACTTGTCTTGGATATAAATAAGAATCAAAGAATGCAATATAAGATAAGATGAAGACTAATTTGAACAAGATCAATCTAACTTTGAAGGCAAATCATTAGACAAGGAATGATGGTAAAAATAGATTAAAGACAAATAAAATCAGATAACCTAATGCCATGAGGTATGAAAGATTCAATGGTTACTATTACACATGTAATCAATTTGGTCATAGGGCTAGAGAATGTAAGAGACCTATTAGAAATGAATTTATATGGAACTATGATGGGTGATATCAATCAAAAGGTGTGAACAATATTAAGTGATTCAATTGTCTTAATGAGGGACATTTTGATAAAAATTATCCAAATAAGATAAAGCAAGATATGTTTCTTATAAAAGGTATAGTGTGCTTCAAGTGTCAACAAAGAGGTTATATTGCTATATTCTACAAGTAAAGGCCTACAAGACATAATAAGTTTAATAAAGCTCCTAGAGTACAAGAAATAAGTCAAGTTAACTCATGGAAGATAAAGGTAACAAGTGTGAGTCATGGTGAGTATATAAATCCAATTAATCTATTTTCTATAGTGGAAAATTCTACAAAAGTTAAAAATTGCCAAGGGGTCTCATTGTCTACTCATGTTGAGAATGAAGAGAACAAGCTCAAAGAAAAAACTAAGGTGTTGGTTGAGGATAGTTCTAAGGTGTGTATGGATCTAAGTGAACATCTTATTATTATTGATCAAGTATCATTCAAATAAAATACATCGTTAGTACCTAGTGTTGAGGTTCTAAGATGCAAGGAAGATTCTACAAATGAAAAGGTATGTCATGAATCTATGTTGTCTCCATATATTGTCAATCCAATTATAGAAAAGAAAGATAATGTTGTAGTGGATGAGCATGTTTCTTATCTTAAGCCTAGGAAGAAGAAGAAGAAATAAAAGTATCAAATGACCAAGGAGGAGAAGGAATATGAGGAGTTATGGGAAACTCTATTTTCACACTATTTAGGGTGTCTTTGTCTATGCTTCTTAAGAGACTCCTTTTAGTGGAAAAGTAAGGGTTGTTATGTATGTAGTGTCTACAAAGATAGAATGAGTGTTTTTAAGTGGCCTAATGAGATTGATTCAATTTAAATAAGATTTTGATTCTCAAAAATGTCTGTGCACTTCTTTATGTTGTGTTCCAGGTAGTTTTGTGTCTTGATGATCATGTTTGTGCCAGTTAAAGATTTTCTAGTGCTCTTAGTTTTCTTAGTTTTGTCTTAAGCGCAAGCAAGCCTAAAATGGGTTATAAGAAGTCTAGGTTTCCAAAGGTATAAATGCTCAAATTTTAGTCCAGAAGTGTGTGATGGTTTTCTCCAAGTATGCAACAAGTTTGTAAGGAGGGTGTTGACCAGAAGAAGGTTTGTTGACCTTGTTTGTTTTGAGATTCTAGGGAAAGTGGTTTTCCTTATGATTCAATATTTGAGGATTATTAATTGTTTAAATGGAAAAAATGGGTTAAAAATCAAGCTTCATAGAGATTTGAAGGTTTTTGGGTCTCAAGTTATTCAAGTTTTTGTCATCTTGAAGGCCTAATTAGCTAGTAGGTTTGTTAAGGAAGTATGTTGTAGAGGATGAGATAGCTGATTAAAATTGGTGTTATTGAGAGGTAGTATGAGAGTGATCAAAATATGAAGTTTCAATTATTGAAGATGCATATATTGTAATTTGTGGGTTCTACAAGTTCCAGGTAGGGCTACAAGGAGTCTAGATAGGCCTAGTAATGAAGATGTGATGTTTTTTCTCAGTTTATCCATAAGAGAAAGGAATGAGTGTTTAAATGAGATTTATCTAGTTTTTTGAGAGCATGTGTCCTATTTTTTTAATGGCATGAAGTTCTATTGGTGATCCTTGAGGTGGCTTGAGAGAAGAGGCTAATAAGCCTATGTGGTGATTCTTCATGGTGTATAGAAATCTGAAGATAATCAAAAGGTGTAATTGCTCAAAGATCATATGGGGATTCCATCTCAAATGTTTATTGGTGATTTATATAATATTTTAGTGTTTTTTTTTGTGTTCTTTCTTCATTGGTTGCAGTTCTTAGTTGAAGAGAGTGTTAGCATGGAGCAAGAGGAAGTTGTTAAGGCAAATAAAATTGTAGGCTCAAGGTAAGGGGGTTTTGTGTCATATTTATAAGATGGTAATATATTTTTGGTGTTATTTTTAGGTCCTAAATATCATATTTTCCCCATTTTTTCATTATGCCAAATGGGGAGAAAGTTTCTATTATGAGAGTGCTTGAAGAGAGAAAAGGAAGGTGAGTTGTTTATTGATATATGATGGTTGTTGACATCAATGAAAAAGGGGGATATTGTTGGAAAATTTTTAATAATATCATGGTGATGTCATGAAGGTGTCTAGGTGAGTGGATGAAGTTCCTTTATTTTTTGTGTGACAATGACAGAGTGTTCAATGTGCTTGTCCTAGTATGCTTGAAGGAGGCTTGGTTGATCTTTAGTTTTGGCATGGTTAGACATGTTAAAGGATGAGTTTGAAGTATTGAGTATGTGAAAGAGGTCCCCAAGATTTTTTATATGCTTTGAGTGATTATATTCATGAGTGTATTTCATTTGGTTGATCATTTTTGTCATCTAGACATTTTGGGTCTAGAGATAGAGAATCTAAGTAGGCAATTTATTGACATCACCATTACCACATATGGATGAGTCAAGGGGAGTTGGTCATATGGTTTTGATCACATTTGTTCCTATTTTATATGTGATAAATTTTAGGTCATGCGACAAATATCAACATAATATATGTAAGTGCAAAGTTGGGCTCCTAGTCATTTTGATAGTGTTTTCCCATAATTAGACAAATTTGCAATGTGGCAAGAAAAGTTGAGTAGGCATTTTGATGTTATTATATTTCTCACATGTGAAGGTACGAGGAGAATTTGATCATATGGTTTTTTTTAGTTTTGTTCCAAATTAATTTGTGATAATTTCTAGGTCATGTGATATAGCACATCAAAATATATGCATGTCCAAATTTGGCCTTATAGGCAATTCTTCCCATAGTTGGCTTTGTGGCAGAGAAAAATATGAGTGAGTAGATTAATGGTGTTATATATTACATACATGAGGATTATAGGATTATATTAATATATGGTTGGATTATCCTATGTGAGGATATCATATGGTCTAAATTTTATAACCTGCATCTAATCAAAACAAAAGTTATTGAGGTCCAAAGTTGGCATTCCAGGGAGATAAGGCAATGGTACCCATACTTAGTCATTTTTACATGATGTTAAATATCAAGACTAAATGGAGATCTAAAAGTTCATGGTAGTTCATACATATATATCTATAGTGTGTACTATGTTAAATGGGTCAAATTATTTTTTGGTTAACATAGTTAAAGATCAAGCTCCTTACAAAAAGATCGATGCAACATGTTCATTTCAAAATGTTAGGAAGCAACAAGATGAGGACAAGTGTTCAAATTTTAATGATAGATAGAGGTAAATTCCAAGCTAATTTTAAGATATGATGGTGATTGGGTGTTCTTACTAATATTGATCAATAGTGTACATTGAGTGAGATGATTTCAAAGTGTCCAATGTTTAACACAAATAAAGACCAGACTATGTATAGGAGATCGATGGAGTGCATTAAGTCAAAAATTCAAGATAAATATCCAACACTGAGAGATGAAAGGTAAAGTTAGAGATACTTTAAAATTTAATTTGAGAAATGAGGACATGAGATAAAAGCATATTTTTTGAAGTTTAACTGTGACCATTTGAATTCAAATATTTGAGTTTAACAAAAGACAAAATAGTACTCTGTATTATGGCTATATCTTTCAATATATGCAGAATATGTTCATGGTGTAAAAAGAAAGTTTTTAGAGAAATTTAAGATGCATATATATATATATATATATATATATATATATATATATATATATATATGAAGATATGGAAGTGTGTAAATTCAAAGTTGTGAAGGTTTAAATTTGAATATATTTTCATGCATGGACTGTAAGTGACCCAAGAAGAATAATTGAGCTTGTGTTGATGTTGTTTCGATGACTTAGATAATTGGGACTATTTTAGACTAAATGAGAATCATCTATATGGATTATGGAGGTGTGTACCTATGTATTTTAGAATGTCTGAGGGTACATAAGGAGTGGACCCATGTATTTTAAAGTGGTTTGGTGTTCTTGTTTTTCTTGATGAAGTTCTAAATGGGTGAATAGGTCTCCATGAGACCTATAAGGGCTACAAAGTCCTAATTGAAAGGTGTAGATGCTTAAGGGTGGATCATGGGAACTATGGTCAACCTATATGGATGGTATTGAGTAGTGTATCAATTTGACATATGCCTTGAGGGTTAAGTCATGCCTATTGGCTAACCAATATGGTGATGATCATGAATGCTCTATAGATAGTGAAACCAAATGTGATGGTTTCTAGACTTGTAAGATGGGTGTGCATGTGAGAGTGATGGAGTGAAGGAGAAGGAAAGTGCCTAGTAGATTATTTAATGAGTAGATCAGATTGATGACTATGTGAATGACCTTTGGGTCATGTTTCTGATGTCAGAATAATTCTATTGGAGGTTGAGGTTGAGTGAAGAGGGCTAGGGTGATCCAAAAGGTGGCTTTGGATGCATTGAGTGGGCAGAGTTAAAGAGTGTTAATCAAAGGTCCATCAACAGGTGTTGAATACATCATTTCAAAGGTGGAGTTATTCATAGGTATTGTTGTGGTTACTCAACATCTAGGGGGTTACATCACCCTTGCAAGGTGAAACTTGATAAAGGTCTAGTTGTTGTGGCTACTCAACTAGATATGTGTAGAAGCTCTTTGTGGGATTACAGTCTCACTAAAATAAGGGATGGTAGTTCCTTGATCAGTTGTATCTAGTCTAAATTGGTTTTTTTAGTATAGGATAATAGTCCAATTGTAGGTTATAGTGGGTTTTCTCCCCCAAGAGGGTTTCCCACATATGTCATGTGTTGTATACTTGATATTGCATTATCTTTATTATTCATTATTATGAATGATATGTTTTCTTCATGAAATGCTTGTGGTAATTGATTAAGACTTTAAAATGATTGAAAGTGAAGTTGGATTATCTAGTCTCATTGATTTACCCCCCCCCCCCCTCTTAGTGATTGTACCTCTAACACCATAATACTCAACATCTACTTCATGATCTATAATTTGATTATCATGGTTATCATATTCAGAATGTATCTGATGAACATATGTGACGTTGGCATATAATGTAATATTAGGAGTAGGATAAGTAGATGGCTCAAATGGGATTGGTCTATTGTTAGTTTCTTTGATGGGGAAACAATCAGATGTAGTGATGGGATCTATAGGCTATAGAGAAGATGTAGTGATTTTTAGAGGTTTGAAATGTATGATTTGTTATACCACCCAAGGAGTACCAAGAAGTGGATAATTAATAAGAGGCACATGGCCTTTGGGATCTAATTCAAAATCCATAGAAATGGTATGGACATCTTGATTAAAAGCATGCATATGAGGTAAGGTTTTATGATAATGTTGAACATCCAAGTCCCGAGATTGAGCTTAAGCCATTATGTAGTTATCATCATAGATTGGAGAAATGGTACATGATTGAGATTCAAGGGGAGTTTTAGAAGGTGAAATCCCAATATTATTGAATTTATGTGGAAACATGATTAGAGGGTCTTAGAATAATTTGTCCACTCCATAATCATTGCATGTGAAGGCATCATGTGGTAGAAAATGCTCTAGAGAATTACATGTAGGGGGGAAATTAGTGATCTCATCAATGAGAGGAATAGTACGGTCATGAGGTAATAAATAATGATGAATCCATTCTGATATATAAGGATGTAGCTTGGTAGTGTTACAAGTATGTTTCAAGTCATTAGTTTCATCATCATTTGAATTAGTAAGAGTGACTTGTAAATCTAGATTGATGTCGATGAACTCAAGTAAGGGATCACTATTTATGATAGGAATGGTAAGAATGTGATATTGAGATTTTGGATTAGGAAATTGAATACTCCAAGGGTTGGGATTAGCCTCATGCTTATATCATTTGTTGTTATGTAAGAATTATAATGCATTGGATACCAGAAGAAGTGATGGCCATCATTCTGTGAGTCTATGGATGACCAAGGAGTATGTTATAAGATAAGGGTAAATTAAGTACCATAAGTTTAGTTTGAATGGTTGTAGGTCTGATTATTAAGGGAATCTAGATACAACCAAGTGGATTTTGATTAGTTTTATCAAATCCATGATAGGTAAGGAAATTTTTATTTAGATGATCCTTATTATAACCAAGTTATTAGATGAGCCATAAAGATGTCACATTATTACTAGATCCTTTGTCAACTAAAACTTTATGGATAAAGGTAGTATTAATGGTTATTTTAATGAATAGTGGTGGATAATCAACATGAAAAATGATCTCATCATTAATCATGTCATCTTTAAGAAATTCAATAGATGGTTTAAGAGAAGGAAAAATAGTTTTAATGGTGTGCACATTGGTAAGTTGAGGTTCAATAGAAGTTGGTTCTTCATCTAAAGAAGATGTTTCTTCAATTTTTATTAATTATTGCATAAACAACTTGCGATGATAAGGGGAAGTACAAAATAACTCCAAAAATGGGATCTTTCAAGGCATGAAGTTAAGTTCTTCAAGAAAGTTCTAATCATATTTAAAAGAAGAACTAGTGCTATTTTTCAGAAGGTAAAGTAGATTTTGAAGGAATAAAAGTTATTGGGGGTTCAAAAGGAGAAGGTGGTTCCTCATAGGATTTCTAAGCTAAATGAGTGGTTTTAGTATCTTTTATAATTTTTTCCTCCAAATAATGTTTCTTGGGTTTTGTAATAAGATATTTATGAGTTGGCTTGCGATGATAATTGACTTTAGCTTTTTTAACATATTGAGAATTATTATAATATTGGTCATATTCAACATTACTAGTACAAAAATCTTTGGTATTTTATTGATTATTAGTGTTGATGCAGTGGATTGCACCCAGGGCAAGGAGGTTGAGCTCCTGCCTTCCACACGTCAACATGGAAACTCCCCTCTCACCTGTGGGACTGGCGAAGCTAGAAGGGAGAGTCTCTAGATAAGGGCTAGCTCCCTCTGATGTATCCTTCAGGCCCTGGTTTCTCCTACTACTAAAAAATAAAATGAAAAAAGGGGGGATGAAAATGGAGAGAGAGATGCTAAAAATAGAACCTAAGCCTAAAAAGGAAAAGGTGATACACTAGAAAAGTGATGACCCACCCAACCTGAATATACACTTTTCACCAAGAAGAAGCACCCATACACTTCATCTGAAGAGGGAAGCTCTTCTACAATAGTCAGCTAGGGGTCTGTGAAAACATATGGAGGAAGAAACTACTAGAGGTGTCCTCAAACACACTTATGGTAGCCTATTCATAGGCACCTATATTCTTCCTGTAGACACTTCTGGCAGACCTGCAAAAAGGGAGACTTCACAATGCACTAGACATGCTATAATTGATCTATGAGAAGCATGAAGGACAATGACTTAAAACAAGAGAAGAACACAAACATATGCTTTAAAGTGCAAGTCCAGATAGAGGTAAAAAAGCTAAGTCTTAATTCAAGGTAAAATCTGGTAGCTCTACCTTAGAAGCCCAAGAGATTTTTGGGCAGAGTTTTGCATTAAGGCCAAGAGAGTGGATCCCCTTCTCAAATGAGAAGCTTACAATTTATAGAGGAAGAAAGAGGCCATTTTGGTACCTTTTTTACAAGTGACCCATGTGCTTTCTAAGCATTGGGATGATGAAGCCACTTGAAGATAATGTTGTGTTAGCTTTTGTCAGGATTTGAAATTATGAGCCACACCATTTGCTTGCTCATCAATGCATATTGAAGAAAAATAGGTCACATTGTTCAATGTTTATGCCTCTTAATGATCAAATGGTAGGTACTATGTTAACCATTGAAATAATTCCTTGAGTCGAAACTTTCCCATGCCACTTGGATCACTTTGTCTACTTCTATGCTTGGCTATTATTCCTCCTCTATCTCCTTTGTCCCTCGAGCTATCTTTTGCTACTCCTTTGGCTTTTTGCTGAGAGTGTATCTACTTCTGACATGTGTTGCAGTCTGCTTACTCTTTTTGCTTAACTTAGAGGCTTTGGAAGTATTTTTTGAGATTTTTGTAGAAGGTGACACATGGCCGCTTCTACAGAGCCTTTAGCTACCTTAGAAAAACTTTTGGGACCCTTTTTTGATGCTCATGGATGCTGACACTTGGAAAATTACACTATATTTAGCAACTTATTCTGGCCTACCATAGTCTTCTTTTTGAATAATGAAGCAAAAGGAGAAACCCATGGATGTTGACACTTGTCAGCTCCCATTGAGCCTTGTAGTGGACACGTGGCACATTTCACTACTCTTAAAAAGCATGTCAAAGTCTTCCATGGTTGCCACTTGGTGCCTTCTATGCTCTAGCTTTCTTGGTGTAAAATTTGACATTCTTAGGCCCATCATAGTTGAAAACCAATGGCTGGTTCATCTCCTTAAAATTGACAGCTTTCGGGATGTCACCATCATAGGCAATTTTTTCAGGTCTTTTTCTGTGAGTTTTTTGCTTCAAGATTTTTCCCATAGACAAAAAGTTTGCAAGAATTGTCTCGATCTTTGTTACTCCTTGGCTCCTTTTATCTTTGGGTCCTTTGGCTTTTCTATTAGGTGGTGGCCTTCCTCTGAATTCCTTCAAACTTTTTGTTCGAAGGAATTCCTTCGAACAAAGAGTCTGAAAGAATTTGGCCTCAAACAAAATTCTAAAAACTTACCCTTCGACAGCCTTTGAAATGCTCCCTACCCTCTGCAAGGGCTTTTGGACCTAGAACTACCCTCTACAAGGGTACCTGCCCTTTGGCTTTGGGACACCTCCTTGAACCAAGCCATTGAACTGACCCATTGAACCAAAAATGGTTCAACGGTTCAACATTGCATGCTGAGCCATTGTTAAACCAAGCCTTTGAACCATTTGCTAAACCAACCATTGAACAAATCCATTGAACCGGTTCAACAGTTCAACACTGCATGCCAAGCCCTTTGAACTGAGCATTAAACCTCCTCATTGAACCATTTAATGAACTGAGTGATTGAACTGATGCATTAAACCTAAAGTTGTTTGAACCAAAAGCCGTTGAACTACATTGTTGAACTTTGCCGATGAACTTAAACATTGAACCAATGGTTGAACCAAGGTGTTGAACTAAATGATTGAACCCAATGATGAACCATGGCATTAAACTTGAGTGATGAACTGAAGCTTGATGAACTTGTGCAACCCAAAATTGACTGGCTTTGAATAGAAAGGAAAGAAGGGGACTAATTTTGGCTTGTTGGGAAAAAATGGTCAACAAATTAGCAACTCCTAGGGGAAGCATGCTTGCTATGCTTAGAGACCAGCTTCCTTGTAGTCTATTGGGCACGGAGTCAAAATGCAGCTATGAAGAAAGGTTAGTAATAGCCCCAAAGATCCAAGAATCAAACATGAAGGTTTTTACCCCACACACAAAGGAAAACACACACAAGGCTAAAAACACTACCTATGCAAACTGCACTTAGGGAAAGTAGGAAAAGGAACTAAAAGCAAACTAATATATAGAACTAACCAGGTATGTTTGCTTCCCTCCTAGATCAAAAGGAAAACTTCTTAAGTCTCCTTCTTGGCAAGAAGACTTATGGTGCCAAACAAGTGGCTGAATGAAAAGGAGATTTGGTGACCTGCTCCTCTTGCCTGTCACCTAGATTGGCTTGTATCCGAGTGGATCAGATTTAAACATGCTTCCAACATACATGTATTTTGTTTGTTCTTAGAAGCTTGTTGAATGCTAGTCCTTCATGCTAGTGCATTTCACCAAGATATCAATGGCTACTAGCTCATCACCATAAGCCCTTTGATATGTATAGCTCTCTTGCAGTGCATCATGGTCTGACCCATTTCCTTCTGCTTCATTGAAGACTCTGTCAGACTCATCCTCTACTTCCTCTTGGCCTTCTTGAAGAAGGGTGATAGTTTTGATGTCTGAAATGGAATCACAAACTAATTGCTCATCCCATAGAACATCACCTCTATATTCAAAACTTTCTTCTTTAAGGATTTCCTCAAAGAAGACCAGCCTCTCCTTTTCCTCCTCAAAGATCAGGATCTCTAGATGTTCACAGATATCCTCCTGATCCTCCTCCAACTCAGGCTCCTTAGCATAGTCATCCTCCTCATCAAAGCAACAGGTAAGTTCATCAAACAAAGGAAGAGGGAGCTCACCATGCTTATGTTCCTCCTCATATTTCTAGAACATCCTCATGTACGCATGACTTGCATCTTCTCCATTGCCGATGGTGTCTTCACAAGGAGCATCAATGATGACTTATTCTTCATTATCGCTCATGATAGCCTCTTGGGAAACTATAGATAGGATCTATTGCTCCTCACTCACCTCCTATAAAACAAGTTCCTCCTCAAGAAGGGATGAAGTGGAAAAAGCATGTGAAAGAGGAGGCAGTCCTTGACCTAGAATCGAATGATTCTCCTCCTTCCACTTGGTTAGTACTTCATAAATATCAGGTGTGGCTTGATATCTCTCTTAGAAATGTGTAGGTGGGGTGTGTTCAGACATAGAATGTGCCATTGGGTTTGAACCATCCATCATACACTAACTAAGGAAACTCTCTTTAGATTCCAACTCTACAATTCTTTTGGCCATATCCTCTTGGAAGCACCTTTCTTGGAGGTTACCAGCATCATCATGAGTAGGAGCAGCCTCATTTTCTCCAAGGTTTTGATCAAAACCTTTCTCCTCCTCCTTCCTACCCCATGATTCTACTGTTTTCTTCTATTTCAGGATCTCAAAATTGGAAATTTGCTCCTGTGAACAGGCAACAACTTTGTTTTCTCCAAGGTCCTGGGGCTCCTCTATGAGGTCTAAAAGTTTTATCTCTCTTTCATGAAGTAGTCAATTCCTAGCCTCTAAATCTTCAAGTTGTTGGGCTAGATTATCCTGAAAGAGTCTTTCTTGTAGGTCACCAACATCATCCTATTCAAGGCTCTAGTCTAGTTCCTAGCATTCCTTCCTCCAACTTGGAATCTGCACATCATGTTGAAAGACTTGGGGAGGTTGAGGAATGCTAGGAAGAAACTGTTGATGCATCGAAAGAGTCTCTAGAAGGGGGATGTGCTGGCTCGTGGTATTCCCCCCAATGGAAGATTCACAATATAAGGAATTGAGAAGATTGATCTCCATGGGGGGTTGCTTTGATGCCCTTTGATGTTGGAAATCCAGGCACATGAGATTAAGAGTAGATGCATCAGATGAGCTGGAGTGAGCAAGTGCTATCTAATAGAAAGGATTTGGTGCACAAGAGGGGGATTTCTTCAAAATAAGAGGGGGCACACAAGGATGACTACCTTGAATAAATGGATTTCTCCATTTTACTACCTCCTCCTCCATGGATTACAAGGCCTGAGCTTGCCTAGACAAACACTCCTCTTTATACATCAGCTCCTACCAATATCCATATTGTTCCTCCAGTCTGTCAATCTCCATTGTTCAATTCTCAAACTCCAGTACCACCTCCCTTATCATTGAAGGGCAACTAAGAGGGTTGCTTGAGGTGATTGTATGAAATTTTTGAGTCTGATCAAAGTCATATGAAGGAATAAAAGGTCCATGATTTTGTATAAAGGAATTATACATATAAAAATGTGATTTCTTGATGGCACTAGGCTACTTAACCAACTGATTCAACTCAGAGTCACCATTGGTGTTGATGCAAAAGCCTCCAAAGGCTGGTTGGTTGAAGAACACACCAAAATTCTTAAACCCTTTGGACAAAACCTATCCTAGTTGGTCCCACCAAGCATGCCAAAAATTGTTGATGTAGTGGATTACACCTGGGGCAAGGAGGCTAAGATCCTACCTTCCACACATCAAAATGGAAACTCCCCTCTCACCTATGGGACTGGTGAAGCTGGAGGGGAGAGTCTCTAGATAAGGGCTAGCTCCCTCTCATGTATCTTTTAGGCCTTGGTTTCTCCTACTACTAACAAATAAAATGAAAAAAGGGGGGGGGGCATGAAAAGGGAGAGAGAGATGCTAAAAATAGAACCTAAGCCTAAAAAGGAAAAGGTGATGCACCAAAAAAGTGATGACCCACCTAGCCTGAATATACACTTTTCACCAGGAAGAAGCACCCATACACTTCATCTGAAGAGGGAAGCTCTTCTACAATAGTTAGCTAAGGGTCTCTGAAAAAATAGGGAGGAATTAACTACTAGAGGTGTCCTCAGACACACTTATGGCATCCTATTCACAAGCACCTATATTCTTCCTATAGACACTTCCAGTAGACTTACAAAAAGGGAGACTTCACAATACACTGGACATGATGTAATCAATTTGTGAGAAGCATGAAAGACAATGACTTAACACAAGAGAAGAACACAAACATATGCTTTAAAGTGCAAGTTCAGATAGAAGTAAAAAATCTAAGTCCTGATTCAAGGTAAAATCTGGCAGCTTTGCCTTACAAGCCCAAGAGATTTTTGGGCAAAGTTTTGCCTTAAGGCCAAGAGAGTGGATCCCCTTCTCAAATGAGAAGCTTACAATTTATAGAGGAAGAAAGAGGCCATTTTGGTGCCTTTTTTACAAGTGACCCATGTGCTTTTTGAGCATTGGGATGAGGAAGCCGCCTGAAGATAATGTTGTGTCAACTTTTGTTAGGATTCAAAATTAGGAGCCACACCGTTTGCCTACTTATCAATGCATATTTAAGAAAAATAGGTCATGCCATTCACTATTTACACCTCATGATGATCACATGGAAGGTACTATTCAACCATTGGAATAATTCCTTGAGTTGACACTTTCTCGCACCACTTGGATCACTTTGTATACTTCTGTGCTTGGCTATTTTGCCTACTTTGTCTCCTTCATCCCTCGAGCTATCTTTTGTTGCTCCTTTGGATTTTTGCTAAGAACGCATCTGCCTCTAACATGTGTTGCAATCTACTTTTTTTCTTAACTTAGAGGCTTTGGAAGTATTTTTTGAGATTTCTACAGAAGGTGACACGTGGCCACTTTTGCAGAGCCTTTAGCTGCCTTAGAAAAACTTTTGAGACCCTTTTTTTATGCTCACGAATGCTAAAAAATGGTAGCTTCCACTACATTTAGCAACTCATTCAGACCTACCATAGTCTTCTCTTTGAATAATGAAGTAAAAGGAGAAACTTGTGAATGTTGACACTTGTCAGCGCCTACTGAGCCTTATAGTGGACACATGGCATGTTCTGTTACTCCTAAAAAGCATGTTAAAGTCTTCCACAGTTGCCACTTGGTGCCTTCTGTGCTCTGGCTTTTTTGGTGTAACATTTGACGTTATTGAGCTTGTCACACTTGAAAACCAATGGCTAGTTCATCTCCTTTTAATTGACAGCTTTTGAGACATCACCATCCTAGGCAATTTCATCTGGTCTTTTTTTGTGGGTTTTTTGCTTTAGGATTTTTCTCGTGAACAAAAATTCCACAAGAATTGTCCCAGTCTTTGTTACTCCTTGGATCCTTTTGTCTTCAAGTCCTTTAGCTTTTCTCTTAGGTGGTGGCCTTCCTCTGAATTCCTTTAGACTTTTTGTCTGAAGGAATTCCTTCAGACAAAGAGTCTGGAAGAATTTGGCCTCAAACAAAATTCTAAAAACTTACCCTTTGGCAGCCTTTGAAATGCTCCCTACCCTCCACAAGGGCTTTTAGACCCAGAACTACCCTCTGTAAGGGCACCTACCCTTCGACTTTGGGACACCTCTTTGAACCAAGCCATTGAACCAACCCGTTGAACCAAAAATGGTTCAATAGTTCAACACTGCGTGGCAAGCTGTTGTTAAACCAAGCCTTTGAACCATTCACTGAACCAACCATTGAACCAATCTATTGAACTAGTTCAATGGCTCAACACTGCATGCCAAGTCCTTTGAATTGAGCATTAAACCTCCTCATTGAATCATCTTATGAACTGAGTGATTGAACTGATGCATTGAACATAAAGCTATTTGAACCCAAAGTCACTGAACCACATCATTGAACTTGCTGATGAACTTAAACACTAAACCAATAGTTAAACCAAGGCCTTGAACCAAATGATTGAACCCAGTGATGAACCATGGCATTAAACTTGAGTGATGAACTGAATCTTGATGAACTCGTGCAACCCAAAATTGACTGGCTTCGAATAGCAAGGGAAGAAGGGGACTGATTTTGGCCCATTGGGAAAAAATGGTTGACAATTAGATGCGGTAAAATATTTTTGGTTATTATAGGAAGATGATTTAGAAACCTATCATTTTTAGGAAGTAGTGTTGTACTTTTGATGATGAAGGTTTATCATGGCATTGTGATTGAAGGAATCACCAAACATGTTGGAGACAATAAATTTAGTAAGCCCTCTATAAGATTTATGGGTATGACCAATATTAGCATGGAACCAACAAATCTAATTAGGGTCACACCACTTAGGAGGATTATTAAGATAAGTAAAGGGTTTAGAGTGCATTATAAATTATTTCATTTGTTGCACAGTGAGTGGTGTGTGAGAATATGAGGGAGTATCAGCTTTCGAAACTCTTAATTTGGTCTATGGAGTATTTATGGTGATAACATTAGTATAATTTTAAAAATATACTTTAAGGAATTTAGTCTTAGGTTTGAATTGCTTCATGAGGAAGTCTATACGTATGGCTTGATCAAGAACTTTGTTAAGTGTTTGGGGAACAAAAGTTAGAATCTTATATTGAAGAGGAGTCAAATCAGTTATAAAGAGTTTGAAAAAATAATCATTTGTCATGTTATGGTCAACTTTATGAGCCAGATATTTCCATCATTTAATAAAATCATGAGTTGATTCGGTGGGAGATTGCTTAGCATTGATGAAATGGCTAAGATAATTTTCAAGAAGATCATTATGTTAAAACTCTTTGACTAAAAGATTAACTATATCCTCAAGTTTCCAAATGGAGTGTTGGGGAAGTTGGTTTTACCATTCCAATACATCACCAATGAAAATTTTAACTAGAATTTTAAGTGTGGCAACATTATTAGTTTGGATCCATTCTTTGTAAGGATTGCTAAAAGCTTTGAGAAAGGATATAGGGTCTTTAGTCACATCATACTTGATAGTTGGAGATATATTTACAATATTAATGGATAAAATGAAGGTATATAAAGGATCATTTTGGATGTTTTGAAGCATTTTTTATTCATAACAGGTTGAGGAATAACATTTCTTAAGGCATCTCTAAGAGGTGGAAGAATACAATTTAGGTTGGCTTGAGGATTGATAGCTAGAGGTTGATTATCCATATTATTCAAATGATGTTGTAATTGCATCATTTTGGAGGTGTTATAAGTTTGTATTATGTTCATTTGTTTTATGACTTCTACAATAAGTTGATTAATATCAATTGGTGGGTTGGTGTTTGTAGGAGAACTCCCCAAATTGGTATTAGGAGGAGGGTTATTAGAAGATGGATTATTGGATAAACTTGTGTCAATTTATCCCACATTATGTTGAAGGGTTTAAAGATGACAATTGTCTTGATATGTACAAAAAGGATCAGATCCACCTACTTCATCTTGAGGTGTGATTTTCACCATGTTACAAACCATAAATGAAGGAGGGCAAGAGGTGATTTAAGAGTGAGGGTTTTCTTGGGAGGAAAATAGAGGGGAAAATGAATATCCCTTATAATATATAAATGGATTCAGGTTATCCAAGAAAATTCTAATAAGGGACTTCATGATGATTTGATAAAAATGAACAAAATGTTAAGAAAGAAAAATAGAGAAATGAGTTAGATAAATAGGATAGGCAGTACGAGTATAGAGTCAACTATGTCAACCTAATACTAAAAAATATGGAAAATAGAGTCTAATAAGTGTATAGAGTTGACTAGGTCAACCTAGTACTATTATATGACTGGTAAAAGAGATAAGGGTCGATTGGGTTGACATAGTACTAAAGGTAGGGAAAAAGATAGTTTATAAGAGATTGTGTCGAATAGATAGATAGTTTAATAAAAATAGGTAAAAATATTACAATGTACTTTGAATTAATAAATGAAGGGAAACACACAAGCAATTGGGTCAATGAGAATGAGCCAGTTGAGATGCACAACACAAAACCTTGCACTAATGTTGGCCAATGAATGTTTTTGAATACTAAGTGATCATCATGAATGTTATTAGATTATTATAGTTTTATTTCAAGTGTGATAGGTAAGTGGACTAAAATTAGGTAATTATAAAGAAATTTATGGATGGTTTTAGGTCATTTAGGTTGAAAGGGATATATGTTGGCAATGGTATTGGTTTGATATTGTGGCCTACCCCTTCACTTCAAAATATTATACTGATAAGGATGTCAAGTACTTTGTCAATATATACCATTAACCACATGTTTATAATTATCTATAAAATGAAGTCAGCTTCTTCCTTGGTGATGAAATCCAAGTAGGTAGGCCTTGGGTAGACAAAATTTAAAATGCATTTTGAAATTATGTGATTTGGTAGTGTGTGCAAGAAAGATAGAAATAGTGAAACTAAATGGTATATTAGAAAACCACCTAATTAGATTATGTGATTTAATCTAAGAATGAAAAAAAATGAAATTGAAAGTGTGAAGTAATTACTAACCTATAATTATTAATTTCTAATTTCAAACACAGTATAATGTCAGTTTAGATGATAGTGTATGTAGACATTGAAAAGCATAGTTGAAAGTGTTGTCACTATACTAAAAAAGAAAGGATATTTAATAACTATGTTGGCAATATCGACCTATTCTTTCACATAGAAGACAAAATATATAACTATATCGACCAAGTTGACCTAGTTTATTATATGATGGCAGTT
Source organism: Torreya grandis (assembly GCA_037957365.1). Taxonomy (NCBI): domain Eukaryota; kingdom Viridiplantae; phylum Streptophyta; class Pinopsida; order Cupressales; family Taxaceae; genus Torreya; species Torreya grandis. Next base: position 305,180 of record JARHVA010004763.1, on the reverse strand, counting down.
TTAAAGACTACAAACTATGCAAAATAGAACTGTAAAGAAGAACTAAAATGAAAGAGAAAGAAAGAACAGAAACTTGGTGGGTTGGAATATGATGAGGAATGTGAGATTTATATTGGATTTCCTTGAATTTTACTTGTAAATTCTACCAACTATGTTAACTTGGTCGACCTAGTTCTATAATTCCCTATTTCCTAAAGCCTATTAGGATGATTATATCAACTTGGTCAACCTAGTATATTTTCTAGAAGTTATCTAGAATACTAAACTAGAAAATTTGACCTATTATGTTTTCTATAAGTGAATAAGAGTATTTTATCAACCTATTTGACCTAGTAGTCTATCTCTGATGAAGACATGTACAGAAAGAACATAGTCATTTTTTATGTAACTATGTGTTAAACCTGCACATAGAAGTTAGAAACTATACCATCCCTATCGACCTAGTATCAAAAATATATAAAAATTATACATAAAATGATATTAAAAAATAAAAATGTGAAATAAAACCTATAAGGGTTAGATTCATGTCAGGTTCATCAAAATGTATGCAATTAGAAATGCATCAGATCTATAAATCAATCTTAGCTTGAAGAACATAGTTTCTAATTACACTACTAATTGAAGATACATTAGATAATCATGAACATGACCAATATGGGGATCCACTATACCTAATTAGGGGATCTCTTATCAAAACAATAATATTATGTAGGGTTTTAAAGCCTCAAGTCAAGAAAAATCATGCAATAACCCTAACTAAGCCCTATGTTTTCATATTCAAATAACAAGTAAAGTAAATAAATCTAATCTAGTGCTCACCAAAGCTTGTGGCACAATATGATGGTTAGTAAACAAATAAACATGCATAAGAGAATCTTAATTAAGATATGTATAAGACCCTAATGCGTGGAGAAGAAGATTAATATTATGCTACTTCTATCTACTAAAGAAAGGATCAGAGTTATAGACTACTTACCTAAAAGATGAACTCATCAAAACTCCATTTCTCCCTTAGATAAAGGGGATTTATAAGAGGTTGTTTTAGTTTTTAAGGATCAATAAGAAAGGCCAAAACATCTAAGACTTGTCCACAAGAATAGATTCTCCAAGTAGAAACCCTAAGCTAATAATCTTTAAGTAGAATGGTGGAAGAATAGATTGTAAAGAAGCACAAATGAATAATAAATATTTATGTCTCTCCAATAATGATGAATGGATGTTTTTATGTAGGTGGATATAACCCTAAACCCTTCTAAAATTTTTGGTTGATAGGGCACTAGGTCATGGATTAGGTTAGCCATGAGTCAGCTTAGATCCTAAATGAGTTTTACCAATAAGAGTAAAAGGTTGACCCAATCAACCTAATCATGTAAACTATCAAAAGGGTTTTTAGGTTAGGAAAAGGGTTACAAAAGGTGGTAAAATATTGGAGCAATGTGCAAAAGAGGAGTAATATATTATGGGAACGTTTTAGGAGTTAGTTGGATTGGTAATAAGTGGTAATAAGGGACAATAATCCTATGAAGCACCAATGGTCTACCCACCCCTTTCCTAATGCATCCCTTAGGGCATGCAATTAGAGAGATTGAGACTCGATGGGTTCTTTTAAGATAAAAAAGCATTATTAATTGATAAATTTTGAAAATATTATGTGACACAGGTTGTTATTCTAGTAGGGGGTTTGATCTATGATGTGTCTAGCTACTTTAATTTTCAACCTTCCAATTGTGTTATTCATATTTTTTGTGTTAATATGATGTGAATATTTTCAATAGTACAGTGAAAATCTATATTTAGGATAATGTGGAATGATTTTTAGAGTATTTTATGGATTATATCAAAGTTATATATAATGTATAAAATCTTACTATAGAGTAAAGTTTTTATTCTACATTGCATTCTGATTCTCAGTCACGTACTATAGTTTTGTTCCCACATACCTTGGTCGTGGCGGCACAAGTTTTGAAACAAAGCATGGGTTTTTTTATTTTGATCCATTTTCCATCTAAGTGTCGAAGGGTAGCGAAAGTTGCCAAGTGGCGTAGTCTGAGCACAAGTTCTAGGCAAGTGGAGTCATCTAAGGCACCTTTCCTAACTTTCAAGAGAGCTATGAAACGTGTCACGTATCCAATAGCAACTCAGCAGAAGTCACCACATGTTGGCATCCACATCTCATATCGACACCCACATTTCATTCTATTTTTTGACAAAGGTTTTCAGCAGCTAAGTAGCAGGAAGAAGTGGAAAGCATCAGGTGGTAGTCACGGAAGGTTCTGGACTACTTTTTTAGAGGAAAGTAGAAGTCACCACATGTTGGCATCTGAGAGATAGTCAGTTCAACACCTAGGTTCAATGCCTTGGTTTAACATTTTTGGTTCAATGCCTTGATTAATGTGTAAATGGTGTGTAGTGTTGAACCATTGAACCATTTTGGTTCATCGGGTAGTTCAAGGGAGTGTCCCAAAAAACCAAAGGGGTCAAGTACCTTTTCAAAAGATAGAAAGGCATCATTTTGATTTTGTTTAAGTGCCGAAGAGTAGCGGAGGCTAGCAAGTGTCACTTTTTGAGCCCCTTTCTACTCCATTCCTGAAAGAAGTGAAAGATGCCACATACCCCTAGTAAGAGAAGCAAAAGATGCCATGTATCTTCCCAAGAATAGCAGAGGCCACCACATGTCAACTTCTGAGGATCATCTTCAAGCTTCATTACTGAATAAAAATTATGGTGGGTCCCAAGTGTTATTTCAAAGGTCTGCAAAAGTTACCAAGTGTCACCATTTGTAGGAGCCTAATATGTGCCCTGAATAATTCTACAACATAGCTAAAGGGAAAGTAGAAAGAGCCACATGTCTTTGATAAATCAGGTGATAAGCACTGAGTGTCATTCTCTGATGCCTTCTAAGTAATAAGGAGAATTTTAGGAAATTGACTAAGTGTCCTCTTCCATTTCAATAGAGTGTTTCATGTATCTGTTACTGCAAAGCAAGATGGAGGGAAACTCAGTGAGAGTTATTTTTGGTAGATGGAGTAGTTCACTGGGTAGATTTTTGGGGCCTGAAAACATTAAAAGGGACATCTATTTATCCCCTATAAGTGGAAGCAGAATAGATAGTTGAGAGGCTAAGCAGGTGATGGAATGAGAAAATTTAGGTGTGGAAGGAGGTACTAGACATGAATCAACATGCCACAGTCAGGACAGCTACCCCGCTCTAGCATGGCCCTTCTTGATAAGACCAGGATACATCCAAGGCATTGAATGCGCTGAATGCCACACTATTTTATCTGTAAAATTTGAGGCTATAAAAGAAGAGGGACAAGATATAGAGAAGGATTATTGTAATAAGTTTAGACTTTCTAGAGCTCATGACTAAGTAATATCATTTGCTTTTGTCTCATTTTCTTGAGTTGTAAAGTTGATGTAACTGCGCATGTTTTTGTGCCTTTTATGTGGCTGAAAGAATTAAGAAGATTGAACTCTATGCCTTTGTTGATATTATTTGTGTCATTTGCAAAAGTAGTCTATACTATAGATTTTCTAGAGTTGTGATTAGGAATGTCATTTGCTTTTATCTCATTTTCTTGAGTCAGAAGTTCTACATAACTGTACGTGTTTTTGTGCCTCTTATGTGATTAGAAGATTCTTATAAGAAGATTGAACCCTATGCCTTTGTTGACATTTTCTGTATCTCAGCAAAAGAAGTCTCTATTGTGAGCCTCTATTTCTATTATTTCAATCTTTTACATTGATCATGCACTTGTTTGCTCTTAAATGTAAACGAATCCTATATATAGTCTCACCATGCTCAAGATTAGGATCAAAATCACACTTAGGTGCATCACCATAGTTAGGTTTCATTTCTTGCATTTTCATTTCCATTTAATTTTCTATCCTTTTCCCCCCACACTTGATACAAAAGAAGAGACTAGCTTCTCTAAAATTTGGAGGTTGTTTCAAGCTGCAATATCCCACAACTTGAAACTTCCCATTGTTGTTGATTAGAATCAAGTGCAATTTTAAACATCAACATTTTTTGGCACGCCTGGTAGGACCAGTCTTGAAGTTTATTTCAAGACCATATGAACCATAGAGCTACAAGGAGTTGAAGCTATGGACCAGTCACCAAATCACAATCTGTTACAAATCTAGGTATTCTTTTGCCACCTTTGGTAACAAGTCCAAGAAGAAGAGCTAACCAGTTTGTACCAATACCAAATATGGGAGCCCCTATACCTCTAAGAAATTATGCAAGCTGGAACACTGGTAGCCCCTTAATCCTCCCAGCACCACTAGCCATTTTGGATCCTATCCCAGTAAATGCCCTAAAATCTCTACCTAAATTTAGTGGGCAAGACTCTAAGACACCTGCAGAACATCTTTAAGATGTATCAGATGTCTATGTTATACATGTTGTCACACATCAAAATGTGGCCATAAGGTTATTAGCAGCTTCTTTTAAGGGGAAGGCTTTAGAATGGTATCGGTCTTTGACCCCAAATACCATATCTACATGGGACCAGCTTGGAGATCTGTTCTTTGAAAGATTTGCAAAGAAGGTGATAAGTCTTCTTTGTTACAATAGTTAATCACCATTCAAAGGGGACCACAAGAAGACATGACTGAATTCAATACCATATTTCAAAAAACTTGGGACAAAATCCCTGCTACAACTAGGCCACCACTTGGTATGGCCATAGTATTTTATCTTAAGGCTTTGAATTCAGATATATCTGTTATGATTTAGTCACTGGGAGGACACACTTTGCCAGAGGCTTGTGAATATGCGGTCAGAGCTGAGAATCATTTAATAGATGCTAGAAAGTTACCTCCAAGGCCTCCCATGCCCATGTTCCTAGAAATTTCCTTGCCCTTACCTCAAGAAGTTCCTAAAGCTGTAAGCCCACCTGTGTTTATGTACTCTTACCCTCAATCATCTATGAGAGAACCTGTCCCTACTCAGCCATCTGAGATGGATGATATCAAGAATATCCTAAGAACATTTTCCAATGAGTTGATCAATATGAAGAGATAGTAGAATATCTTCTCTAAGCCTCCTTATCAAGGCTATCAAGGAAATAGATTTCTATCCCAACCAAACCAATATCAGGGTCCTCCAAAGTAAACTAACCATCAGCTAGTGAATTAATTAGTTGTAGTTCCCACACCCTCACAGACCATTCCTCCTAACTCAAATAGGGAGATGGTTCTAGGGAAAAATAATTATGTGGATAATACTAATGCCTGGTGTTTCCCTTGTAATAATGCTCACACACCTAGAGATTGTCCTAGGGGTAATCTATAACAAAGGGTGGTAGAGCAAAAAAGAATGGATGGTCAGTTTTCTAGTACCAGTGACAATCAAGCCTACCAATCTCCCGATATGTAGAATTTAGTCATAGCAGCCCAGATACAAGGAATGTCCTTGCAACAAGAGGAGGAAATAGCCTCAAAACATGATTTGTTCTCATGGGTTGAAGATGAAGAATTAGTTTTCTTGAATGAAGCATCTACCTCCCAAAGACCAGTGGTGCAATCTAATTACTACACTAGATCAAAGAGGAGAATGGTGGAATAGCCTGAGATTGTAAGTGGTCAAGTCAAGAATAATCCTCCATCTCAAGGGCAAAGAAACACTATTGTTAGATAAGAAGTGCTTCAGCCAGTGCAAGATCAAGGGATTCCTACCCAATCTTAGGAAAAAATGAGATATCCTTATGTCCAAAAAATTATCTTTGGGACCGATAAATGTAGTGAATCAGTTGAAGAAGACTCCAACACAAGTATCGATATGGGATATATTGGCTATTCCTGAACATAAGACACTGCTACAAGAAGCTCTGTAAGGCCAAGTAGTGCCCAAAGGTACTGTCACCAAGGAAGGACTTGCTAGAAAAGAAAAGCTCAAAGATACAGTTCCTCTAAAGACAACAGCCTTTGTGAACGCAGTAGCGCAAGTAAATCCAAACCAGAGCCCTTTTATTTAACTCTGATAGTTGGAAGGAAACTCTTTCATAATGCATTGATAGATTTAGGAGCTAGTATTATAGTGATGCCCAAGTAAATAGCTGATGCTTTGAAAATAAAATATGAACCTCTTACAAAAGGAGTTATGCAGCTAGACGACAAAACAATACAAACCATAGGGAGAATCAAACAACTCCCATTGCAATTATACACATGTCCCAACATAATTGTCAACCAAGATGTAGTAGTCATAGATATACCTCCTATTTTTGGTTTATGTTTATCCAGAGACTTTATATCAAAAATAGGAGGATATATGTCTCTTGACTGGTCTCACCTCATCCTAAGAACCAGATACGGTTCGAAGATGAAAATTTTATTTGAACCACTATCAAAAGACCATATCACCAATGAACCAAAAACAAGATTAGAGGCTGATCATGCTATGTTAAATAAGGAAGTTGAAGAGCTGGGCGACTAGACTGAGCATGATCAAGAAGAAGAAAACAACCAGTTGTTGGTTATGATGCATAGTGACCCATATGGGAACTATGACTCTACTGGTTTGGGCACATACGTCATTTTTGATGAGGACCAAAGAATCCCAAATGTTATAAAGGAAGAGGCACCTACTACTCAAGATTTAGAGAGCTGGACTTTTAAATTTGATGGGGCTAGAAGTAAACATGGTGCCGGAGTAGGAATTTGTCTTACTGCTCCAAATGGTGATAAAATTTTAAGGGCCATCCAATTCTAATTTGCTTGCACTAATAATGATGCTAAGTATGAATCTCTAGTACATGGGCTCTTGTTAGCCAAGAAAAAGGGAATAAAGAATCTAAAAGTGAAAGGAGATTTAGAATTAGTAGTAAAGCAAATTAGAGAAAAGGTAGTAGCCAAAAATGTGAGAATGAGATCCTACAGACATAGGATTTGGGATTTGATAGAAGATTTTGAAGATTTCAATATTGAGATAGTCCCTAGAAGTCAAAACTCCAAAGCTGATATAATGGCCCAGATTGGCTCACAGTTTAATCTAGTGACTAGCTTATTAATTAACAATGAGTCAGTAAAAGTTATAGTGAGGCCAACTATTCTAGACAATGATGAGAATTGACAAGTATTTGAAAATGATGCTCAGGTAGTCTCTTTCTTACAACAATCAAATGAGTTGTTGATTAGTTACAAACCAAAATTGAAGAGGCATATGGTGACCAGATCATACAATTAAGGACTAATAAGCTCCCCAAGGGCTTGATCACCTTAGAAAACTTTTTTGACCTAAAGGATGTAAGCTTGGAAAAGAAAAGATTCCAGGTGGACAAAGTAGACTATTCTAAAATAGAGGTGAGTGACGAGAAAAGGCTAAAAGTTGGAAACTCTTCAACTCAAGGAGAGAAGGAAAGACTAATTGAATTGTGCCAGAGATATGACAAAGTCATAGCTTGGAGCTATGAAGACCTTCATGGATACAATAGAGACATTATTCAGCACACAATAGAACTGACTGAAGGGTCTAAGCCCATCAGATAGAAACAAAGGCCAGTAAATCCAAGGATTTAGCCTCTAATGGTAGATGAGTTACAAAAACTTTTAGATTCCAAAATAATATTTCCAATCAAGCACTCAACATGGGTATCAAATCTAGTACCAGTTAGGAAAAAGAATGGAGATGTAAGACTATGTGTAGATTTCAAAGATCTAAATAGAGCATCTCTGAAGGACCACTATCCCTTGCCCTCCATGGAACAAATTCTACAAACTGTGGCTGGATCAGAGAGGTTTTCTTTACTAGATGGTTTCTCTGGATACAATAAGATTTGGTTGGCTGATGAAGATTAGTACAAAACTGATTTTACTACCAAATGGAGAACATTTGCATATGCTAAGATGCCTTTTGGTCTGTCAAATGCAAGAGCCACCTTTCAAAGAGCTATGGATATAGCCTTTGGGGAACTTATAAATAAGATTATCCTAGTCTATTTGGATGACCTCACTATATTTTCAAAAAATATTGATGATCATTTTGATCATTTAGAATCTGTCTTCAAGAGATGTCAAGATTTTGGGATATCATTGAGTCCCAAGAAATGCATCTTTGTTATACCTCAAGGCAAATTATTGGGACATATAGTATCTAAAAAAGGAGTTTCTATAGATCTTGAGAGAATCACAACTATAATGAACCTACCTTTTCTAGTAAATAAAAAGGTAGTTCAGTCCTTTTTAGGGAAGATCAATTTTGTCAGTAGATTCATATTTTATTTTGTAGGCTTGGTAAGACCAGTCACACTCTTGCTAAAGAAAGACTTGGTCTTAAAATGGACTACAAAAGGAAGGCAAGCCTTTGAAGAGGTCAAGAAGGCTATCTCAGTAGCCCCAATGCTTAAAAACCTAGATTTTTTCAAGTCCTTTGTAATGTATGTCTATGGAGGAGAGTCAAGTGTAGCTACTGACTTGACTCAAAAGAATGATAGGCTAGAGGGGGAACACCCAATAACCTTTTTCTCAAGAACTCTCAGGGATTATGAGACTAGGTACAATTTTGTGGAATGACAAGCCTATGCCATGGTAAAAGCCCTCAAGAAATTCAGGCATATGATATCAGGGAACAAAATTTTGATACTTGTAGCTCACCCAAGTGTTAGGGAATACATCATGGAGGGAGAAATTATTGAACAAAGAGCCAATTGGATCACTAAGATCCTTGAATATGATGTAGAGGTTAGACCCACCAAGATAGTCAGAGGTAGGGGTCTATGCCAATATATAACCCAAGAGCTTGAAAATATGTTACCTGAGGAAGCAGATTCAGAAGGAGAGATGGAGATGGTGCTAAAAATACAAGAGGTTGATCAAGAATCCTGGGTCATAAGCAGGATTCATTTTATGAAAATGGGATTTATCTGAGAGAACTCCCTCAAAATAAGAGGAGATATTATAGGATACAAGGAGTTCATTTTATTTTAATTGAACAAGTCCTTTTCAGAAGAAATTTTGATGGAAATTTGTTAAGATGTGTAGAACAGGCTAAAGCTAAGAGAACACTACACGAAATGCATCATGGAATATCAGGGGGCCTTTTTTTGCAAAGACCACAGCCATAAAGATAAGTGAGGTAGGATATTTTCGGCCTACTTTATTTGAAAATTGTTATCAGCTGGTTAAAAAATGCCAATCCTACCAATATTATATGGGGATGAGTAGAAATGCAGCCATATCCCTTAGTCCTATAATTATGGATGAACCTTTTACTCAATGGGGTCTTGACTTCATTGGAATGATAAATCCAGTGTCTAGTATGGGTCACAAATGGATATTGACTGCCACAAACTATTTCACCAGATGGACCAAGGTAGTCCCACTTAAGGAAGCAACAGAGAATGTGATCCTAGATTTTCTAGGGAGTATCACTACTCGCTTTGGGGCTCCTCGCACCATAATTTTAGATAATGCTAAAGCATTCTTAGGGTCTAAAGTATCTAACTTTGCCTTGAAACATGGAATATATTTGAAAACTTCATCTAACTATTACCCTCAAGGTAATGGTCTGGCAGAATCAACCAACAAAAATCTGATAAGACTCATCAAAAGAGTAGGGGCTAATCATCACAAAGAGTGGCATAAAGTGCTTAATCTAGAACTATGGGCTGATAGAATCATGCCTAAGCAAAAGATCAAAATGTCTCCATATGAATTGGTATATGGAAAGTTTGTTGTGATTCCCTTAAGCTTGGAAATCCTTGCTTTTCAACTGATCAAACAAATTGAAATTGAAGAAAATGGCCCCATGTAGGTCAGACTCACAAAACTTTTGGAATTTCAGGAAAAGAGGGATATAACCCATGATTCATTGATTAAGCATTAGGTAATGGTTAAGAACTATTTTGATAAAAGGACTTCGAATCTTAATTTTGAAGTAGGTTCAATTGTTTTGAAATGGGATGCAAGAGCTGCCAAGCTGAGTCAGCATACTAAATTTGAAGCATTATGGACTGGTCCATATAAAATTTACACGTGAAAGTAGAATAATTCATTTGAGCTAGAGTTGATGGAAGGAGAACTTGAAGAGATTCCTATAAATGAAATCTATTTGAAGCATTTCAATTAACTTGGGTCTCTAATGCATTATAGTTAATTTTTTTCCCTTTCTCGCATTGTTTTTTCGTTGTTTTCCCACTTTTCTTTTTAAATAAGTGTTTTAAACACATGTCGATGGCTCTTTTGAAGCTGTAAATTTTGAAATTTTGATCTAGTAAAAGGTGGAGTTTTCTTTTTGAGCAGGCTCAAAATTCTTAAGGGTCACCAGTAACTATAGAGTAAATTTTTTACTCTATGTTGCATTCTGATTCTCAGTCACACACTGCAGTTTTGTTCCTGCATACCTTGGTTGTGGTAGTAGAAGTTTTAAAACAGAGCACAGGTTTATTTATTTTGATTCATTTTTTGTCTAAGTGTCGAAGGGCAGTGGAAGCTACCAAGTGGCATAGTTCGAGCATGATTTCTGGCCAAGTGGAGTCATCTGAGGCACCTTTCCTAACTTTCAAGAGAGCCATAAAACATGTCACATATCTAATAGCAACTCGGTAGAAGTCACCACATGTTGGCATTCACGTCTCATATCGGCACCCACATTTCATTCTATTTTTTGACAAAGGTTTTCAATAGCTAAGTAGCAGGAAGAAGCAAAAAGTGCCAGGTGGCAGTCGTGAAAGGCTCTGGACTACTTTTTCAAAGGAAAGTGAAAGTCACCATGTGTTGGCATCTGAGAGACAATCTGTTCAATGCCTGGGTTCAATGCCTTGGTTCAACATTTTTGGTTTAATACCTCAGTTAACATGTAAATGGTGTGCAGTGTTGAATCATTGAACCATTGAACTATTTTGGTTCATCAGGCAGTTCAAGGGAGTGTCCCAAAAAACCAAAGGGGTCAAGTACCTTTTCAAAAGGTAGAAAGGCATCATTTTCATTTTGTTTAAGTGTCGAAGAGTAGCAGAGGCTGCCAAGTGTCACTTTTCGAGACCCTTTCTACTCCATTCTTGAAAGAAGTGGAAGAGGCCACATACCCCTAGTAGGAGAAGCAAAAGATGCCACATATCTTCCCAAGAATAGTGGAGGCTGCCATGTGTCAACTTTTGAGGATCATCTTCAAGCTTCATTGCCAAATAAAAATTGTGGTGGGTCCTGGGTGTTATTTCAAAGGTCTGTGGAAGCTACCAAGTGTCACCATCTGTAGGAGCCTAATATGTGCCCTAAATAATTCTATAACATAGCTAAAGGGAAACCAAAAAGAGCCACGTGTCTTTGATAAATTAGGTAGAAAGTGCCAAGTGTCGTTCTCCGGTGCCTTGTAAGTAATAAGGAGAATTTCAAGAAATTGACTAAGTTTCCTCTTCCATTTCAATAGAATAGAGTGTTCCATTTATCTATTGCTACAAAGTGAGATGGAGGGAAACTCAGTGGGAGTTATTTATGGTAGATGGAGCAGTTCATCAGGTAGATTTTTGGGGCCTACAAACATTAAAAGGGCCGTCTGTTTGTCCCCTATAAGCAGAGGCAGAATAGATAGTTGAGCGGCTAAGTAGGTGATAGAATGAGGAAATTTAGGCATGGAAGGAGGTACTAGACATGAATCAACATGCCACAGTTAGGGCAGCCACCCTGCTCTAGCATGGCCCTTCTTGATACGACCAGGATACATCTAAGGCATTGAATGCACTAAATGCCACACTATTTTATCTATAAAATTTGAGGCTATAAAAGAGGAGGGACAAGATATAGAGAAGGATTATTGTAACAAGTTTAGACTTTCTAGAGCTCATGACTAAGTAATATAATTTGCTTTTGTCTCATTTTCTTGAGTTGTAAAGTTGATGTAACTGTGCATGTTTTTGTGCCTTTTATGTGGCTGAAAGAATTAAGAAGATTGAACTCTATGCCTTTGTTGATATTATCTGTGTCATTTGCAAAAGTAGTCTATACTATAGATTTTCTAGAGTTGTGATTAGGAATGTCATTTGCTTTTGTCTTGTTTTCTTGAGTCAGAAGTTCTACATAACTGTACGTGTTTTTGTGCCTCTTATGTGATTGGAAGATTCTTATAAGAAGATTGAACCCTATGCCTTTGTTGACATTTTATGTATCTTAGCAAAAGAAGTCTCTATTGTGAGCCTCTATTTCTATTATTTCAATCTTTTACATTGATCATGCACTTGTTTGCTCTTAAATGTAAACGAATCCTATATATAGTCTCATCGTGCTCAAGATTAGGATCAAAATTACACTCAGTAGCATCACCATAGTTAGGTTTCATTTCCTGCATTTGCATTTTTATTTAATTTTATATCCTTTTTCCCCCACACTTGATACAAAAGAAGAGACTAGCTTCTCTAAAATCTGGAGGTTGTTTCAAGCCATAATATCCCACAGCTTGAAACTTCCCATTGTTGTTGATTAGAATCAAGCACAATTTTAAGCATCAACACTTACCATTACTAAAGTGACCATCATAGATAAACTAGTCAGGTCGTAACCATGTAAATTATTTGTTTTTGTTGTGAGATGAATAAGTAAATCTCGTTCATTTGGACTTGGAAATGGTATATTTCCAAGTATGATTTATTGAGATACATTGCATGTTTATTTAATGTGAAGATGGATTATATTAATGTGATATATTTCCATTGATGTGAGCATGAATTTTTTAATAATTATTTATCATCTAAGCTATATTAGAATGTATATTGTTAAGTAGAAAACATATTTTAAATAATTGTTTAAAACTAATTACTTTCATGGTACCTAAATATTGGCCATGTTTTATTATAAAATTAATTCACCTAAATAAAAAGAGATATTTATAAATCTAAATTATTATTATTTAAATTTAGAAGATTTATATATTTATTCAAATTTCATCTTGATTATGGTATTTATAAATTAATAATTTTACGTAGCTTCTTGGAGGCACATTTCCAATAATATGCTAATATGACTTGCATGATGTTCTAGCACTAGGTGAAGGCTGATCACAAAGAATTAATAAATATATTTCCTTTCATATCTTGATCTCCATGATTAAATATATGTTAAAACAATGCATATGCAATGTTCATATGCTTGTTTGAAAATTAAGCTTGCCATTACTTCCTTATCATAGTCATTTAGGCATATATTTATAATTGAAAAGTTATATTCCTTATGTTGTTTCTCCACTATTCATTCTTCATATTAAATAAATATATTTATCATTCAAATATTTTTAATAAGAGGAACATTGTGACTTTCCTATTTTTCATACATGTTTCTTTGTGTGTGCATTATGGAACATTTTTTTGAATAATTTGGATCATAAGAGCATCATATGGGTTTCTATAATGTATATGGGTGTGTGATATGAATTATTAAATAATCTACATATGATATTTAGTAATATGAAAACTCTTATAGATTCTAAATCTAGATTTATATCTTAAATTAGTCTTGTACACTTTAAAAATATTAATCATGGCTCAACCATTTAGTTTAGGACCTTCCCTATTGCGTAAATATTTGTGTTCACCATCTCACTACACCTAAATTGTTATCTTATATTCTGAACCTGATATTATGATTACCTAGATCACCTATAACCCAAAATATGCTTAAAATAATATTTATTTCTTACTTTGTAAATTACAGATCCTCAACAACTTTATATCTTCTTGGACACTACTGTTTAGATTAGGACACTAGTGTTGTTTTTACTATCCTTGCTCCAACACTAGTATTTGTACCTCACAAACAATAAAATTCTCAAATATTTTGACATGGATGGGTTTTCCAATTTGTCTTATTTAACCATTTTGTGAGATTCATTTCAAAAGGTATGGTAAAAATAAAATTTAAAGGACATTAATTATCATCAAGAATTATAAAGCACATATCAAACATATACCAAGCAAACACATTTCTAAAGATTTCCAAACTACCATATTCTTCCATATTTATAAATAAATCATACGATAAATCTTATTATAGGTCAAGAATATTCACAGAGCACCCCATGAGTGGTATTTGTTAAGTTATAATCTAAATCACTAGATACACTACGTATAACATATTACACACACACAAGCCCACATAAGGGGTTGAACTACATCAGTATTAAACCCTCTTAAGAGTATATGGATATTTATGTGGTGTTGATTGACAATAGGGTCTTTGAGGTTAGACTTAATTCATTTATTCCCATTAACCATTCCCATTTTTAAGGTGACATTCCCTAAGTGGAGGAACTATGGTTTTAAGCTACTTATGATATTCAAAACATGTGTGCATGATACGAGTTGATAATATGCAAGGTGAAAGTGAACCTTACTAGGAAAATTAAAATTTAAATAAAATGACATGTATTTCATACAAGACATAAGTTTTGGTTTTGAATAGAAGTGTCAATGTTACTGTCCCTATTTTGATGATAGTGTCTACACTCATAGAGAGTTAATATATGAAATCTAATGAATCACAAATGAGCATCATCTTGATTATTTCTACACCTATACTTCTCATATATATCTACGCATCATTTAATAAGATAAGTACTATATCTTCTTCATGTTTAGGTATTTAAATTATTGTTTGACTTTGTATTTTCTATATTTGGCATTTTTTTGTAATTTAACACTATATCAAGATATATTATGAACCTCAATTATTTAATTGGTCTAATTTTGGAATAACTTAACACAATTTGATTAGGATATTCCTCACTAAATATTTTCTAAAAAGAGTTAAATATTTGTTGAACCTAACCTTTGAGTCTTATTATAACCTAACTTTCTCTAGGCTTTTTAGCATTATATGGTTTTAGATTGTTTTGATTGATTTTTAAGATCTAAATTTTTATGTTATTATTTGCATATTTTTTCATTTATAACAAATGGAAAATATTAATAACAAATATTATTTTAAAACTGAAGATAAAGAAGCATTAATCAATCATCTAAATACAAATCATGAATTAATTTATGCATTTTTGTGTGTTACATGAGATGAATCAATAAACATGCTAATGCTAATGTATCCACATTTAGTGATGGTGAATATTTAGGTGGTACTACTAAATTTTTTATTGTATTATATTCCCTTTGAGAACACATTTAAATCCTACATCTAGTTTGGGAATGTGATATGTTTTCAAACCATTATTCATAAAAGACCAAACAACTATTGCTACATCCTCCATAGGAACAATCAATAATTCAAATCAATTACCAATATCAACACGTGTAGTGCTTACATCCCTTATGATTAACTCTTATATATCATGTGTTAATCCTAATGGGTGTACTATACAAACTCTTATCCATGTTATTAAAACATCAGGAGATAAGGTTACCAATATTTAGAAAAATGCTTTGAAATCAACTCATTATATTGATTCATAAAATTTATTACATAATCGTATTGCACCTGAGATATTTTTGCACCCTTTGGTAACCAATTTTGTATCACCTAAGTTCACATTTTATGATGTCAAGGGTGATCCTGAGTAGAATATTTGATCTTTTTATATGGAATGTATTGTTTATGGTTATAATGAAAAATAAATTTCAAAATTGTTTCCAATAATGTTAAATGAATATCCTTTATATAGTTCTATGAGTTATCAATATAATTAGTGAAAGCATTCAAAATCCCAACAGATAAATTTATTGCACATTTCTCCATCAACATCATTGAAAAAATGTCCTATGCACAAATTTCCAAGATCAATCAAGGAACCAATGAGCCTATCAACAAATATGTCTTGAAGTACAAGAAAAATTTGTCCACAATGATAAATACAATGGTAAATAAAGAGATTCAAGATATCTTTTAAAAAAATTACTTGTTTCTCTACATGAGTCTATTATTTTGAATAAATTCAAATATTTTGATGACTTATGCCATATTATTCAAGATAGATAAGTGAAACGTATTTCATTGAACAAAATTAAATATGTATAAAACACACTAACTACATATAATAACAATTCTCATATCAAACCAATATATAAGGTAAAATCTACCAAGGTTAAAATGAAGCAAAAAAAATGGTCAATATAATGTGACAAAAACTTAATTGGCTCTTTACATCTAATTCACCTAAGAGAAAATTTTCATGATTACCAGAGTATCTAGCTTTGCTTCTAAAGAAGTTTGTGGAGTATTATCTCATCTCTTTCCCATATCCTATAGAGGTTGATATGAGTTGACCTATACCAAAAGGATATGATGCAAATGCTTATTATGACTACTACCAATGTGCTTGGCATTCTATAAAGAAATGTTACAAATTCAAGCATAAGATACAAGATCTCATTGATAGAGAACAAATCACCTTTCAAGATTCTCCAAAAGATTTAGGGTCACAATATGGTGATAATCAAAACCAAAATATATTCAAAAATCTATTACAAGATCATTATATGAAAAGACCAAAAGTGCAAATGACATATCATGCACAACATCCTCCACCACATTATTAGCACCCATTGAATGGGATTATTAGAAAACTTATATACATGATAATTACTACAGTTTAGAGACCTATTAAATTTTATGAAAATGAGATAATGGATGATTAATCCAATCTTAGATACTCACTCATTGATTATTAGATCACATATTGATCATTATCCAATACATAGTGTTATGGTTGATAATGGTTATAGTGAAATTTTAGAAAGTATGAGATTACTCACAAATTTTTAGATACACACATGATGATTTATTCCATTAGACTAAAATGCTCAAATCATTTCATGGGAAGATAGAACATGTTTTCATGAGATTGACTTACCTCTAAAATTTGGTATAACACATTTGACCATAACATTTTAAATTATACCACATATAAAAGTCTTTAATATGTTATCAAGATGACCTTGGATTCATAATCTCCATGTGATACCCTCCATAGTACATGTATGTCTAAAGTATATTCATGCCAATAGGGTAATCATAATTTTAGGGATTCAATATGAACATCCATTACAAAAAGAGAAATTTATTCCAAGACAACTTGTTAGTAGAGGTTCCTAGTTTCTCAAAACTTGTTAATTATGAGGACAACTAGGGAAAGGTAATGGGATCTTAACTAGTAAAAACACAAATTTATAAGGACCTACAATAGAATTAATAGAACCATAGATATTCGGACTGGTGCAATTCTTAAAATAAATACTTTCTAATTGACATTATAGATTCATCCATTATTACATAATTGGAATAGCCACATATCTAAAAAATCTATATATATAGTGTACTTTAATCATAGATAATACAAAAGTCTATGGAATTATCCCAAAACAAGTTATATAACATAATCATGGAAATGGATAAAATATTACATACGGATCAACTCATTACATATTACTTATACAAAAGTCTCTTATACATGGCCTAGATTCAATTCGCTAAAGTCTAACTTATTCCCATTCTTTGCATCTTACATATATACATACTGTACTACCTCTATATTAGGTGCATGGTTACAATAGACTACATTTGGAATCTATAACAACTCTGACCTCAATATAGGATTCCCTAGTTAGAAAAACCCAAATCCATCAATTTGTTCAAAATGTAATATAGTTACTAACTAAGTATCATGTGTATGCTAACCAAGTAAATGGTTGACATGTCATTATGTTATGATGGAACCTTGTTACTTGATGACATGTCATTATGTTATGATGGTACCTTGTATTCATATTATCTTGCTAACACTTTTCTAGACTTAATGATTTGTCTCATCGCAAGACAATGTAGAAGAAAAATTAAGCGAAAAAGATCAAAATGGAACATTGCCTATCCTCAACAAAGAAAATTGTAAGGTAACCTACCACACTTTTGGGTTTTTAGTAATCTATTGAGGTTAAATGGCTACCCTTTTGGGTTTCTATCCAGCCTAACCTCTATAAAACAAAACAATAGAGGAAACAAAAGAGACCAAAGAACTTAACCTATTAAACACCTAATGATGAGTAGGGAATGAAAGAGGAATAATGGAATACTATGTCACTGAAGTGGAGGCCTTCTTCTTTTGCTATAGAACCACTAAAAAGTTGACTAAGGGGAATAAAAATAGGATCATTAACCATTAGATCAATAGAGGCATCTAATATAGCCAAGTCCTTCTTATATGTGTGCTACTCTAATAAGACTTCTTCCACTGTATGCAAGGGAGTTTGAGCATACATCAAATGCTACAAATCAACATCATCACATGAAATAGTAGTAGCCTTGGCAATCACAACCTTATCATCAATATTTCCAAAAAGAAAAATAAGATGGTCTGCATATCTATTCACTTGAACTACAATAAAGGCATTGTGCTTTACCTGAGTCTACCATCCTACTAGTTGATCAGTAACTGCATCCTGTACACTGATCAAGGCATGTAATTCAATGTCTATAGATTTGGGGGTAGCTTATGGGTTCAAAAATTCTATGAAAGACATTACATGGTAGTAAAATTAGGATACAGACCAACCTAAACACCTTGAATTTATTGTTTCTAATCCAACAAATTGTGAGTAAGTTACATGGCTTGTTGCATAGTCACAATGAGTTGCATTTGATACTCGATAATAAACTTACATAATTTGATAGCCTCAACTTTGATCATCGAGCCTTACTAAGCATACTTCATTTGGATCTTCTTACGCTACCAATCCTACACCAATTGATTTAGAAGAAAAGGAAGGCGATATGTAAAATATTGGCTAAGATCCATAGTGACCTACTGAACAAGGTTTAGATAGGTAGTCTATAAAGTATCATATGTATGTTAAAGGGCATGTTGTAATGTAGCAATCTTGGTGTCCAATTATGAAAAAAATTGGACCAAACACTAAGCTTGCTATAATAAGTATTCTTAGAATGCAACCACACCTTCAATTTGTTTACTTAGTGATATATGAGTAACATCCAAATAATTATGTAATAAAGCCAGTGTGTTATCCAAAGAAGTGGTTGAAATAATGGTTGATGCATGCTGAAGAGGAGTAATTCACAACAAAAAACATCATTCTCTACACTAGTGGTATAGGCCCATCCAACATGGACATCAAGGATAAACTATTCAAAGTAGACAAGGGCTATGTAATCAACTATGTTTCATTGTAGGTCAAAATATCTAAGGACATTTGAATAGAAGGTAATTCTATAGTAGGGAAAAATGGAGTCTCACCAGTAGTCAAATGTGGTTTCTCTATAGATAGAATAGATGGTTGAGAAGTTGTGGATTGGGTTGAAAAACAACATCAACACTAATGCCTTTAGCTTATGTAGGCATAACTATGGTAGGTTCCATCTATGGGCATTTAGTTTCCCCCTCATTCTCATCACTGCACTACCATGTTATCTCCATAGCATCTTATTGAGGGGTTTCCCCATCTATAACCTTTTAGTGAGTAGCAAGGGTAGATTATGTCATGGTAGATTCCCCTAGAGAATTTTGAGTGGAAAAAAATTGAGCCCATTCTTATGCATCCCACATCATTTGTAAAGCTTTAGCCTTAACCATTTTCTTATCCTCTTAGTGGAATCATTAGGTAGCAATGTGATTAGTTTCTTCTTGATTATCTTACATTTTTTATGTATTAAAATACTCATGCATGTATTCCTAAATATTAGAAGGTGGTTCATTATAGTTTGAAACTAAAGAGGATCACACAGCCATTTCAATTTTTTAGTGCAAAACCAAACACTTCCTCAATCAACCCCAAGAAAGATCATGTACAACCACTTATGGAAATGTCATCCTAAACCAAGAACTAGATGGTGTTAAAGGTTTGGAAGTGGTTGTGGTAGACTTAGGGGCATGTATTTAATCAATGTTAGAGTCTTTATGGTCCTCCTTCACCATGTGAAACCTACGGGTGGATTGCTTGCACCTTAGTGTAGTTTCAAGAAAACTTTCCAATAGAACATCTAGGGGTTGGGGAAAAGGTGTACCTCCAAAGAAAATATCATGAATAGGGTCCATTTGAGCCTATTAAACCCTTTTTTTTCAACTAAGTAGTCTAATACAATGGATGGTGGATAAATCAGAAAGGAAACCCATAAATTTTGTGGTAACTTGTGGATCTACATAGTCCACACAACCTTCCAAAAGAAAAATTATTTTTCATTCTCATTCTCATATAAGTTACCTTCCATGTCTTCCAACATTAGGTAGTATAATTTGGTTGTATCAGTCTAAAACTTAGGCCAATTTCACTGAGATGTGATCTACAAAACATGAGGATCATTGTACCAAAAATCCTAGCTTCTCATTTTGCATCATGGTGGGGGGAAGGTGGGTTGCGATTAGCTAGTTGTTTACCCTTTTTATGTTGGGTATCTCTAAAAGTGAAATGAATGAACTTGGAGTGGATACTTTAGGAGAAACAACCTAAAGAGGGGTAGCCCACTATGCATCCTAGGCTTTCTACAATTCTACCTCCCACTACATAGTAGACATGTTCAAGAAGAATCCCAATGGCATGATAGTCATTAGTAGGAGCTCGTGAATTAATATAGAGGTTCCCTCTAGAATTAGTTAAACTAAAACATGTTGACCCAAGAATTTCATAACATATGAGGGGATCTATTGATGTGTAGCAACCATTTAAAGTAGCTCATTTCCCAACTATCAAACAAAAGGATTTGATCCTAATATCGATTTACAGAAGAAGTGACCAAATTAGAAAATTGTTCATGAGGCCAATAATTAGTTTTAGGGTGAACTTATACAACCAATGATTTTCATTGAGTTAAGATGAGGATAAATACCATAAATTGGTACTGGAAGGTATTCTTTTTAATGCCCAAGACTTTGGCAATATTTTGTTCCAATTCCTCAAGCAAGATTTTTGGCCAATTGAACTCTTCTCCACAATGAATCATTTGATGCATGATGTTGACCACACCCTTTGTAGCTTCATTTTTGACCTTATCCATTTTATATAATCATTAATAAACACATTTAGCTAACAAACACACTAGTTCATTAGGGAAAGTTACTAGTAGAATACCTCAGTTCCCTCTAACTATGGTGGCTTTGACTTTAAATAAGATTGGTGGTAATTTAGACTTATACTCCATGAGGTATTTTTCTCTAGTAGGAATCCTAACTGCACAATACATGGCTTCTATGGATAATTACACCATTACATCTTGTGATAAATGACTATCATGCTAATTATACCATGCCAATAACAACTACATAATACTAGACCAATCCCCAAAAGTGGGTAATCATATGAGGTGCTTAGTGCCAAAGCCAACCAAATGTGGTACTAGGAAATTTGGTGTAAATAATATATTTCATGCATGTTTCTCCATAAAACTACCATGAGGATCAAAAAACTTTATATGTTGTAGTGATACTCCTATCCCCAAACCCTCCTTTAAAGCAGTAAGTCTCTTTTTGAATTTATGCTCAAACTTAGTAGTACTAGGAAAGGTGGCCATGATAATTGATTGAGACAAATTAAAAGTGTAACATAATAAGAAGTAAACCCAAAATATCAGTTACAGATCATGATTAGAAAAATTTAGTGGTATATAATGCCATGAAATGAGTTATTTATGCACTTTTTGGCTCACTTGGTCCTTTGAGCTTGTGTATTTAATATTTAAGATCCTAAAATCCCTCACTTGTGCAAACTAGTTTCAAATTTGAATGGATACTACACCCCCATTATTTCATGCATGATAAGAAAATTCATCTTGATGGATGTGACATTCAATATGGATGATGTGGCACCAATATAGCTACTAATGAATGTTTGATGGGATAAGCTACCATCTTTTCATTATATGTATCCATTTGATAGGTAATCATTATGGTGATGTAAAATTCTAATAGTGATGTTATAATTGATTACCCACATGCTTTGGCCATAACTCCCCTTTTTGGTAACTATTATTCATAATCAAAACCCTATATATTATCTAGGTACGGTTCTTAGACATAATAGATAACCCACGCTTAGCTATCACCAAGTATTTTATTTATAAAGTTGTCCACCTGGAATGACTTGACAACCAACATGTGCTACTCCACCTGAACCATGCATTTTTGCAAAATATAAATTGATCTTGTTCTCTACTAACAATCAACTTACTAAAACACATGACACATAGAAAATGAAAACCAAACTTCAAATAAACTGCATGAATGAAATTTTCTTAACTATGTTGGATGTGTGAAACTACACTTTCTTGTTGCACTGATGATCTTAATGATGGTAGACTTTAAATATACAACCATTAACATTTTTAGGCAAAACATTACCTTCAAAATATCACAAGATTATAGTCCCATTTTGTAAAATCTCATGAACAACATAGGGACCTTTCCATCGAATGGCAATTTTGCTAGGAAATATACAGAACTAGATATCATATAACAAAACCAATTTCTCACAATGTAATTAGTTCATGCAAATATTCTTGTTATGTTAGGCATTTTGACTCCTTTTGTTGATCTCTTGAGCCCATACAACTCTGTAACCATATTCATCTATACGGTTGAGATCCAACAACTAATTTTTAAGTGAATCTGCATTACTGAGATGCATTAAATTAGCAACTCATAGGCTAGGCACGAAATATTCCATAGGCATAACAACTTTCATCCCATAAACTAGCTAGAATGGAGTGAATATTGATGCACACTAAAAATGAGTGTGGTAAGCCTAGATTACTATAGGAATTCTATCCTCCCAATCATATTTATTAACATCACAAACCTTTTTTAGTATCTTACCCAACACTTTGTTCACAACCTCTAATTGCCCATTGTCTTATGGATGATATGTTGTGATTTTATGGTGGGAAATCATAAATTCTTCTATTAATATCTTGATGGTTTTGTTCAAAAAATGCATATCCTTACTACTTACCAATCATGTTGGGCACCCATACCTAGTAATGATGTTCTCATATAAAAACTTAGCAATGTCTTTAGCTTTGTAGCTTCGTGTAGCAAGAGCCTCAACCTATTTGGTAAAGTAATCAGTCATAGTAATTATGTATTTGACATTACTATTTTTACTTACTAGATTAACGGGGCCAACAAAATCAATTCCATGCTACTCATAAGGTTCTTTTGATAGAATGGGATGTATAGGCATCTCATCCCTTTAAGTAGGTTTACCCATACATTGGTAAACATTACACTATTTGGCAACTCTCTATACATCCTAAAAAATATGTGGCCACTAAATACTGCTTTGTACAATTTTCCTTGAAATAGCTTCCCCCATAAAATGTCCACTTGAAATACCCTAATGGGCCTCTTCTAGGACCTACGGTCATTCATGCTCTAGTGCTACTCTTTGTAAGACCTCATCTTTCCCCAAATGATAAATAAATCCATTTATAATTCTAAAAATAATTGCCTTGGTCAAGAGGTTCTTCTTTTCTTTTTCGGTGTACTATGTAAGTAATGTCCCCTACTCTAAGACCTATGTGATTTTGGCCAACTATTCAAGAATCATAGAAATTATAAACAAATGAGCATCAAGAGACTCATTAGGGATATCCTCTAGGTCCTCACCATCATGTAATCTACTAAGATGATTAGGGCCAAAATTTTCCCTCCCCAGTTTAACATTGATTTGAAAGTGAAGCTCTTGGAAAAACATCAACTAATGAGATATCCTTCCACCCAAAAGTGGTTTATTTACCAGATATCATAGATCTTGATGATTTGTAAACATTTCAAATGGGGTAGCTAGTAAATAATGTTTGAATTTTTGTAGGGAAAATAAAATCAATAGAGATTCCCTTTTAATTATGGTAAAGTTATTCTTAGTCAAAGATAGTTTTTGGCTTGTAAAGTGGATTGGGTGGTCCAATCCTCCTTCACTCAGTTATGCAAGTATTGTGTCAACTATGATGCTTGATACATCCATATGTACATGGAAAGGTTTACCTCAATCAAGAAAAATAAGGATTTTCATAGTAACCAACTAGTGTTTTAGATCCATAAAGGTTGTTTGGAAATCTTCTATCCATATAAAAGGAACACCTTTATGTAGTAATTTCTCTATTGGGCCTAAAATAGTTGTGCACCCTTTTATAAATTTTAAGTAATACCCTATGTGTGCTAAAAAGAATCGCACCTCTATTGAGGAATTTGGTGGTGGCATACTCACTATCACTACAATCTTCACTTGGTCCACTAAAATTCCCTTGTTTCACATTACATGACCTAAAAGAACACTAAATGGTGTGAAAAATAAACATTTTTTAAGTGCAATCTTGAGTGCTCTACATATTTATAACATGAGTCTTAATTTTGATAAATGTTCTTGAAACAATGAGAACACTTCCCAATCATCCAAATAGACCTCCAAAAAATCATGAATAAAGTCTTGGAATGCAGATACTATGGTCCTAAAGAAAACCATAGGTGCATTCTAGATCAAATGACATTACCTTAAATGTGAATGACCCCCATTCTATATAAAATGTCATCTTAGTTCTATCCCCAGATGTGATAGGTATCTGATGATACCCTCTAAATCCATCACTGAAGGAATATACCTCATGTCTACCTATAGCTTCCAACACTTCATCATTAAATGGTTTTGGAAAAGGATCGTTAACACAGGAATCATTTAAGATGTAGTAGTCTTTGTAGATATGAATCTCACCTATTTTATTTGGTTGTATGACCATAGGACTTACCTAGTTTACTTTTTCCATAGGAAATATTATTCATAAATTTTGCATATGATTCAATTTAGATTTAACTTTCATATTCATCTTAGGATTGAGATGGTATGGCCTCTTTTTAATTGATCGTGCACTTTCTTTGAGTTTTATATGCAGTTCCCCTAAAGAAGGATCTCCCCCTTCTACTTATATAAAATTAGTTAGAAACATGTCTACGTAATCTCAAAGAAGTTGAAATGCTTATGAAATGTCATGTTATTTCCAATAGTCATCAATATGTGACAATTTTATGGATGATTCAGACCCAATGTTCATAATTTGTTTCTTTAGAGGTTCTTGATATACTTGGAAATCTTCCTTCGAAATGGACTGTAGGATGGACCACTCACCCTCTTTTTCTAAAAACTATATCCATCTCAATCAATCTTCTTCGGCTTATTCATCTAAAGGTTCAGGTAATACTTCATAGTCTGGTTCAAGTTGAAAAACTCTACGAGTTCTAAGGAATCCTCACTAACTAAATTAGGGTCATTAGTAGACTCTTGAATATAATGGCAAGGTAGAATTACCATCTTTGCTTTTCCACTATGAATATTCCCCATACTCAGCATCAATGAGATCCTAGGTGTCTTGTTGACTATTCTTGAATTTTATGGTGACAACATCAATAAGTTCATAATCTGCCATTTCCTCTAGATATGAAGCATGGTCATTACATAGATCTTCTACTCATCCATGGCATAGAAATTTTTTCATCTTTTGTAATGCACTACTCACTAGTGGGTTTTCACTTTCAAATATAAAATTTTGAATAAAATCATTCTACAATTGAATCCAATGTTGTGTCTCTCTATGGTATTCTTGGTGAATGTACCAAGTAGTAGGAAAAACCTTAATGTGTAGATAAAACAATATGACTAATATTTTGAATTGATTTCTTCATCCATCCATACTTCAACACATTAATAAATATGGTCTTGGGGACATTCTCCTTCATGAAAAACAAGCCATGATTTTTCCACTTACTCAAGCAATTGAAATCATGTAATAACCAATTCACACAATTTCACCCATGTATTACTACTACTACAATGTACTACCTAGTAGTTAGATGCAACTCCCTTCAATGTGTGATTAAGAGTACTTACCCATTGATTATCTTCTGGTATATGCCTTTGGAACCACACCATAAAGTTTCCAATATCTTTAGTGGAAAAGTATTGATTAATTTTCTAATCAGTCACATAAACCATGTATAAAGATTTAATTTCATGATCATTTAGAGCCCAATTGAGCATGTATGTATCATAATCCCCACTAATAGAAGAAGATTGATACTATAGAAGCATACCTTCAAAAGTAGTTTCAATGTAGTCACACTCCATAGAACCAACTTGATATACCACATCTATATCAGACTGTGTAAGTGAGTGAAGAGAGAAAGATCATACTTCATCTTCTTCCTCTATATAAATATTCAAATATTTGAAAGAAAACTTACCACATAGTTTGGTAGTTGTTATCACTTTTGGAAAAGAACTGTACTAGTTCAATGATATGTTATGTTGTATATCAGGTACACTATGTATTTTAATTCACATTTAGTTATTACCTTTCACTACATAGGGATAATCAAGTACCTTGGGAATTATGTATAATTTGTCATATCTATTAAGTAGGATGATAATTATATGGTCATCTTGGTGTGACTCTATTTGATTCATTACTATGTTGATTATCATCTATCCATAGGCCCACTTTTTCCCCAACAAATCTAGGTAGTGTGTTTCATCTATCTTCATATCTATTACTTCAAAATCACAATGTAGAGTTAACTCTATGACTTTAATCTCCACATATTCCAATCATCCCATGGGATCTATCCTACCATAGTCTACTAGACTAAGAGTTACGGGGTTATAACTCAAATATGGTCTACTAATGGACTCCTAGATAGAACATGGGATCATATTCACGATGCTCCCAAAATCAAACACAATGTTTGGTATCTCATACTATGTTATCTCAATATCAAATATGGCATCAACATCCCATGGCTTCTTTATCTTAACATACCAAACCATATTCTCTACCCCTTCCTTTCCCTTCTATGCATATTTGAATAGATTGTGCAAAATATTAATGATATTCTATGATATATCTTCATTTCATAGAGTAGTAAGTAATTTCATCAAGTCTATCAATGTTGTTAAAACCCCTTCTTGTTTCATTATTCAAAAAATCTACCCATACATCTACATAGCAAATACAGATTCATCTTTTATAGTTGAACCTTGCTATTGAATATTCTATATAATTTTCATAGCTTCCTTCATGAGTCCCATCTCCTTTAATGGTTTTGGATAGGTATCTACTTTAGCTTTTCATATGCCAAAATATATTAGCATCTCTCAAGGAGGTAATCCTTGTTGTATGTACTGCATTCTTGTTACTATTTGCATAAATGCATTGTAGTTGGGCTTATAACAAACTCAA
The DNA here is from genome assembly GCA_037957365.1 of Torreya grandis. Lineage (NCBI taxonomy): Eukaryota > Viridiplantae > Streptophyta > Pinopsida > Cupressales > Taxaceae > Torreya > Torreya grandis. The sequence continues at coordinate 278,021 of JARHVA010004763.1, read as the reverse complement.
TTTACATTCCACATAAAATAATCTCTATATTATGTTTTTAAAATAGGGTAGTTATTAGTATCATGTTGTTCAAATACTCGATAGATGCATAATAGGCTTACCATTGTGGATTTGTTGGGTAATTCCATTGTACATGATTGGTTCCCCACACAAATAACATATAATAGGGATTCTAGGACCATTTCCACATCCTCACTATGCAACACCATGGTATCCACCTATGAAACCACATCTATTCCCTTAATATCCCCAACCATCTGCTAATTGTGCCCTAAAGTTTGGTGTGGCATGCAGTATATTCCAAACCTATTGGTATTATTGATTATCATAAAAACTATATTGGGGTTGATTTATAGGTGGATCCCAACTATCTTGTTGAGCTTGAGTAAGCATAGGATTCTAGGTATATTGGTAAGCATAGGATTTTAGGTATATTGGTAAGCATAATGTAGTGGTTTCACAACTTGAACTCCACTAGCTAATCCTTATGGTTGAAATAACTATGCTACACTGGTGGGAGGGGTTTCTATTATCATAATGACTTATGACATTGCTGGAGCTTGTTGTGCAGCTATTGTGAAGAAATTCTCGGTAATTTCTTCCTTCAATTCTTGTAGAGCCATGTAATCCTTGTCTTCATGATTGGTAGATTTGTAGAATTTATAGTACATACTCTATGGATTCCTTACATACTATTGTAGTAAGTGATAATGAGTTGTTGAGTGCCCCATTATGTGATAGATATCACATAAATCCATATGTAATTTTGGGAATTCATTCTTGTGGTGGCCTTCCTTATTTCACTCAATACACTAGAGACCGATTTGAGGTCACTTAGTAGGAGTCTATAGAGTCTCTAACCACTAAAAAATAGCTTGGAGTGTGATTTCTAATTGTGTTTTGCTCTCTGTTAGAATGACATAATATTTTATTTGCTCCACTCATACTATAGATATTATATCTTGTGATTTATTAGTAAATCTGGTGTGTGTTATCGTAAACCAAAGCTTTGGTCACAGTCCTTCAACAAACCAAGTGGCTTTATCTTTATCTTCCAAGGAAAATTCAACATTAATAACCACATCAAAAAATATATGGTCATAATCATGAATATTTTCTCTTGGACCTTGATGGATTTCTTTGAGGTCTTGTATGGTTTTTCCTTTACTTTTATTAACCTTGAAATCTATAACCAACCATTTTTACACATCATTAAAACTTACTATTCATGATTCTCTACAGAACATGAAATCCAATGCTTTTCCAAACAAGGAATCAATAAGCTCATACTTCTTAGTATTTTCATCTACAATGCGTTTAACATGACATTTAATGTCACATGTAATCAATTATTACTTTGGATCCACATTTACATCATAGGGTGTGAGTGTGATAAAGGCTCCCAATTGTAAATCCATATTACCTAAGGTTAACTGTAAAGGAAAAATTATTTATGCTCCTCCAGATGGCGGTAATGATACTATAATTTGTGTGATTAATATTTGTGAACTTATTGGTTTTATAAGTGGTTTTAATACTTGAGGAGTGATCACTAGTGGTGTCTATGGTTATGGTATTGCAAACCTAGTAGGACTATCTCCCAGTACTAGTATATTTGTCAAAAATGGGAAGCCTTGAAAAAATATACAATATTCCTAATATCATAGAGGAGATAGAGATTGTTTAAGAAAAAAAAATCCTTTGACTCATCATCAATCTCTATAATGGTGTCTTTTTGTATTCTATTCTCCTTAGTAAAAATTTTAATCTACAACACCGAATCAACAACTTGTTCAATCGACACAGGGTTAGTAATATTAGTCATTACTCTTAAATAATTCTTTTGTGATTTGATGAATATTTGCATGGTTATTTTTAAATTGTAATCTACTAAGTCTTTGATACTTCTTCTTGATTCTTTGTTCTCCTTCTCTCTCTAACTTTCAAATCTATGTGGCTAAATGTAAATAGGGGTATTTCTATAAAATATGGGCTCAAGGGATGTGTGTTGAGGGGGTGAAAATTATCTTTGTCTGATTCTCCTTGTGCATAAATTTGAGATAGTATTGTACCTATAAATGACCATGCCTTTGAAATCAGGTGACTCTCTTGTGAAAATGAAATATGTCTCCTTGAGCAATTATGATCTACTACCATTTATTAAACTACCATCCTCAATGCTTTTTCCTTTATTGACATATTCTACTTTCTTGTTAGTATCATTAATCTTGGGTCCTTATTCTCACTCATCAAAACTTTTCTCTCCTATCTTTGCATCAACTCATTTTTCCTCCTTTCGATATCCAACATCCTTTAGCCTCTACTCTTACTTCTGCCTCTACCTCTACTCACAATCGCTCATAAAGTCCTAGATATATTCCACCTCTTTTACGGTCATAATTCTCACTCTATATCCATAAGATTATTTTGGTCCCTTTCATCTGACCTCCTCATCCTATTTATATTGGCTAGCTTTCTTGATTATCTCCACACCATCTCACATCCCAATTGCACAAATCCTGATTATACCCAAAAAGACTACTCTATCATGAACGAATAGGGCACCGTGGATTTTCCAATGGCTAACATGTTGACAAGAATTGGTATTCACTGTAGAAACTTTCCTCTAATCCCCTATATGAATAAGTCTTGTGCATCATCAAAATCAATATAACCATGAACTGTAAGTTCTATTATATATCCATTTATAGTGGTTTGTATCTAGTGATCGATCGCATAAGTCCAAGCAACCTCTAGGCTTTGTAATTATTCAATTAGATCATCAATCCATTATATTTAAGATATAGATTTTGGTTAGAAAGAAATGTTCTAATCATGCTATCCATGTAATAAGTAGACGTATATATTCACACCAAAATATTTCATGTACATCATCATATAGATGATACTCTATGAGTTTTTTTTAGTGTACCCTATCCTTCTCGCCTCTTTTTGTGTAAACATAGATATTTTCTAATCCCACCATTCTTCTAAATCCCTCTAACTTGATAACCAATAGAGCATATCCTTTCTTTAATAACACACTCACTACACCATTATTAGTAGAGGTTCCTAGTTTCCTAGAACTTGCTAATTATGAGGACAACTAGGGAGAGGTAATAGTATTTTAATTAGTAGAAACATATATTTCTAAGGCTCTAAAATAGAATTATCATAACCATAGATATTTAGACTAGTGCAATTCTCAAATTAATAACTTTGTAATTGACATTATAGATTCATCCATTATTACATAATTTGAATATCCACATATCTATAAAATCTATATATATATAGTGAAATTTAATCACAAATAATACAAAAGTCTACAAAATTATCCCAAAACAATTTTTATAACACAATCATTGAAATGGATAAAATATTACACAAGGATCAACTAATTACATAGTATTTATACAAAAGTCTCATGTACATGGTCCAGAATCAATTCACCAATGTCTAACCTCTTCCCATTCTTTAAAACTTACATATATACATACTTTACTACCTCTATCTTAGGCACATGATTACAACAAACTATGTTTGGAATCTACAACAACTCTCACCTCAATATAGGCTTCCCTAGTTAGAAAAACCCAAATCCTCACAATCTATTCAAAATGAAATACAATTGTTGACTAAGTGTCCCATGTATGCTGACCAAATAAATGGTTGACATGTCATTATGCTATGATGACACCTTATAGACTACTGACATGTTGTTATGTTATGATGGAACCTTGTATGCATACTATCCCACTAACACAACTAATCATAAAATCTATTAAGGTTAATCATGAGTGAAAAGGTAAGAAAAAGGTAATCCACTTTCCTAAGCAACTAATACTTGAGAGTCTATTAAACTAGAGATAGAAAGTGTACTCCACAAATACCTCATTTACATTTTAATGACATAGATATCTATTGAGTGTATAATAACATGTTTCTTAGAGTGTACAAAGACCCCATATTACACCAAAGAAGACACATAGCATAAAAACATGAGTTCCCTGAACCACTATAGTTTATACTATTACTTGAAAACCATAGAGTCCTATCATGCATAATTAGAGTATCACAAATTTTATAGTCTAAATTCAACCCATATACATGACATCCTAAATTGGGGGCATCTGATTATACTGATCATGATTGATATAGGTTCTATTATTTTATGATCAATTTCCATTATCATATTGAGCTTATATACTAACACTTATACATGCCTATAGTCATGTTTGCATCTTACATAATGTACCAAATATGTTATGTCATATGACATTTTGATTATACATATATGTATGGACTAGTATTATATACTTATTTTATTTATTTATATTGCACTTATTTCATATCTTCACATGGCTTACTTTAATGTAGTTCTTCTTTCCTTCCTTGCCTTGATTTTGGAACATTTGAACATGTTCCTTGGTTGTTGGCCATAGTGCCCTAAGTATTGATTACTTCCTTAGTGTTTGTATATTTTAACATGTATTTTCCCTTAAGTTTACAACATTTGAACATACCCCTTGTTTTCAATCTCCTTATATCTCCTTTTGCATGACATTAAGTGCTTTTATGTGTGTCACTAATTTTTTCAAATATTTTCACTTATAGAAATTGCCATGATCCACATCATCCATCTTAGGGTTTTTATGTATTCATACTACAATTTTCATTTAAATTTCTAGTTATACACAACACCACTATTTGCTTCATTATTACATTATATATATGACAGGGTTATCTTACCCTTTTGAGATAAGGTGACTACTAGGTTACATTCCCCTCATCCCAAGGGGGTATCATTAGGGATATATAATAGATACATGAATCCACACACATATATTTTGAATAATTATCATAATTTACATGATTTATATATACACTTGTGATAGAACCTTATGCATTAAGTACTGATTATTCAGAGTTGGGATAGATTGTTTCAGATTTATGACATATATTATACATATTTTTTAGAGTAGAGGTTATACTTTGATAGATACTTGATAATTATACATATCTTATTTTTGTATGATATGAAAGTGCACCAAATAATGGATATATTTTTAAGATTATACACATAGTTATGCACTAACCTCACCAAGATGCAATGATTGATATTTTATCTACTATAGTAGTTGGTTCCCTTGAATAGTGTGATTGAGATTTATTTCCTTCAATGGCATTTTTTTTAATCCATTTTTTAATGTTGATATTCTTATACCATTTGACTTGGGAAATATTGGCTAGATTGTCTAGATTATGTTGATAATTGAGTTGTATGATTGAGATTCAGTGATATCAATGGACATAGTATAAATCACATTTACACTAGATTGAGGGAAAAATCACCTTATAATTCCCTCTTCACATCTCCAAGGTTAAATTTTGAACCTCTCTCTCCAATGCTTCAACTAGGAATCATCATCAATAAAGCAAATTAATAAGGGGTAACATGGTTGCATCAACACATAGGTGTACTTCTTCCTTGCTCTTTTTTCTTTCAAGTATTTAAATTATTCATTTTCATATTATATTCAATAATTACACATGTAACATGATCTTAGTTTTAAGTAATTCAAAACAAAAAAATTCAAATAGGGGTCAAGCAAATATAAAATTCTTTGTACACACCATGAGACATGTTTTTTTATTCAACCTAGTAATTTCATTCTTATGCATTACTAGATCAAAATGGGGGTGTAGATGTTGAATCTGGATTTATATGTTAAATTAGTCTTGTAAAATTGATCTATATCAATCATGGACCAAACCTTTAGTTCAAGTTATTCCTTGTTGTCGAAAGGCTCATGTTTGCCTTCCCACTATGACTAAATAGTTATATTATAGTATTCCCTAATATTTCAATTACCAAAATCACCTATAACCCATAACATGATTAAAACCTTATTTATATCTTAATATTTTAGTTACATATATTCAATAAATTTCTATCTTGATGACCTAGCTTTTACAATAATTATGTTTCCATTTTAATTTCTCTACATTTCAAAACATCACCTATGATCCTTCATCAAGAGACAAAAAATACTTAAAAATGATACACATTTATTTATAAATCTAGGTTATCATTGTATGGATTATGAAAGCATAAAATATTTGAGATTTCTATCCTCTTAGATAATACCATTCAGATTAGGACACTAGCAGTGATGCTAATGTCCCTATTACAATGTTAGTGTCCATGCCTTAAAAACTATCAAATTTGAATATATTTCAACATATATGGGTCAAACTATTTGTATTATTTAATCCTTCTATGAGATTTATTTCTAAAGGCATGGTATAAATATAATATAATTGTCATTCATTATGATCAATGATTATAAATCACACATCTAACATATACCAATCAAAATCACCTCTAAATCTTACCAACATATGCTATTCTTCTGTATTTTCAAATCAATCATAGGATAATTCTTGTTATGGGTCTAATTCGTTCATAGAGTAACCCATGAGTGGCATTTGTCAAGGTACAAGATAGATCACTACATGAACTTACATATGGCATATTACATAATTTTTCACACATAATACCACATAAGGGGAAGAACTAAATTGGTTTGATTCCTTATTTAGATTATATAAATTTTTAGGAAACACTCTTTGACACTTGAGTTTTTGAGTTGAGATTGAAATCATTTGTGTCTATTATATGCAATGAATTATGATGGATGTGTAACTTGTCCTAATTTTTGGATTTAAATCTTGGAGAATGTAATATTACCAAAAAATCCATTTCATGTAGCTATTTATATCTAGGCATGACCAATTTGGATCCAGTAAACCTAACTAAAGGATTTCCTATCACACAATATAAAAAGAGATGGTTACAAATCCTACAGGCAAATAATATTATGCAATAACCCTAGATAAGCTTACAATGAGTAAAACAAATATAATTTAGTGCTCATTAAAACTTCTATCACAAAGGGGGATAGTTAATAACAAATAAAATAAAACATGAAAAAATAACTCTAATCAATTTAATGTAGAGGTTAACTAAGCAAGGAGTAAAACATTCATCTTACTACTTTGTGCAATATTTAATTTACTAAATGAAAGAGTAAAATTTAGGAATAATTATCTTAGCCTCAATCTATCCCTTAGCCAATTGTGATTTTCAAGAGGATGTTGTGAATTTTTAAGGATCACACTATAGAAATCAAAATTAGGCTAAAAGACTCATACTGTGTATCTAAGCCTTTCCCACAAGAAAAGCTTCTTTTCCTCAAAGGAAAAATGCTAAGCAATGACTCCTTCAATGTAGGAATAGAAAAATTATAAGTTGTAGCAATGTAAAAATGAATATTCCTCTTCTATTGAATTGAAGTGAAGGTGGTATTTATATCCAAATATTGACCCTAAATCCTCTAAAGAATTTAGATGACAAGATTAACTAGCTCAACTTTGTTAGGTGGGAAAGATAGACATTAGGTTTTAAACTTGGTTTACTGGGCTGACATAGTTCTATAATGTACACTCAATCCTTAACAAGATTGAACTAGATAAAATAGTAGGAAAATGAAAAAGAAGGGTGTTTTCTTAGTCAAGGGCTAGTTTAAAAGGTGAATTTTTTAGGGAGTTGGATACGGGCATGAAAGGTGTTGAAACAAGCAGTATAAATATAAAATAAATATTTAAATATAAGTTGACATTTAGACATTTATGTCCATGTATAAATGTCAACTTATAATTTAATATATATTTTATAGTTATAATTTTTGGATGTTTTAGAGTTGTTTAGAAACTCTAGCAGCTATAATGAAAATTCTAGATTTTGGAGGGTCCTACTAGAATTCAAACTTAGCCATATTTTAATATTTTATTATTGTAGACTTAGCCATATTTTAGTATTTTAGGGAAGCATCATAGGATGTAAATGGATAGACACTCTAAGGAGCTTGGATTAATATTAGGATTGATACAAAACCATCAAAATATTGATATTGCTATCAGGATTCAACTATGAAGTTTTTCATGTCAAATTCCTTGACCCATGTTTCATGAGTAGTGGTTCACATGAACCCATCTCTCATGAGATTGAATGGTTTGCCTAGATGCAATGAGTGCTAAGTGGACCATTCAATATCATGAGAGATGGTTTCATGTGAACCACTACTCATGAAACATGGGTTAAGGAATTTGACTCAAAAAACTACATAGTTGAATCCTAATAGCAATATCATAATTTAACCCATGTAGAAAATACCCCTACTTATCATAAAAATGTTATGAAGCACCAATGTTATAACCACCCATTTCTTGATACACCCTTTAAGGAGTGCAATCAAAGAGATTTATACTCGGTAAGTTCCTAAAAGAGATAAAGTGTTATTAAGTGATAAAAATTTAAAATATTATGTGTATAAATATGCCCCACTCAAAACTCATCACATGTCACGTGAATGTAACATGGAATGGTGCTTCAATAAATAACATACCAACACACTAACTGAAATAACTAGAAATGAAATACCAACATTAATGTTGAATTGAAATGAGTGTGACTAAAAGTACCATATACATACCTTGACTTACCTTTCCATTGAATGATTGCATGTGAATATCCTAGTCTTGATTGTGGAGGGTACAATACCTATAGTTAAGAAACCCTAGGGATACAAGCCTAAAAATAAAAGCAATTCATCCATACATAAGATGGTCAAAATAACAATGAATAAATCTCAAAAATTACTTAGAAAAATCAGCAATCAGGGATTTTTAATGCTAGGTAAGAACCAAAATATCAAACATGTAAATGATAAATTAATGAAAAAAGAATGTAGAAACCACTAAATCATGTTGGGAAGCATGTAAAACATGAATTACAAAAAGGAATGTAGAACATGTTAAATCACATTAGGAATCATGTAATACATAAATGATAAAAAGGAATGTATAACATAATAAATCACATTGGGATTCTTGTAAAATGTGAAATGAAAAATGAAATATCAATGCAAGAAAACTATAACAAGTATATATAAGCAATTGAAAGGTAACCTAATGTAAGATAATAACGTTGAACAAAACATGAATAAAGAATAAATGAGTGAAACTGAATTATAAGTCAATATGTAAGACAAACATGTCAAACGAATCATGAAGAAATCATAAATGATTGAAAATGAAATGTAATACAATATTTAATACAATCATGTCAAATAACACAAAAAAAATAGAAATGACTGAAAAATGAGAATGTAAGACAAACATGTCAAGTCATACATAAATAAAAATAGAAATGACTGAAAAGGAGAATGCAAATAAAAATGTATGACAAACATTATTAATTCATACATAAATAAAAACATGTAATCATGTAAAATGTCCTATGTAAGATAAGTGTGTTGACTTGAACATAAAAAAGTAATAAATGATTGAAAACTATATATAAGATAAGATGTAAGACAAGCATGTAAGGTCACATATAAATAAATATGTAACAATGTCAAATGTCCTATGTAATATAAGTGAAGTCCACAAAAATCAAACAAGAACATGATGGATATATGAAAATCAAAATATCTAAATGATGATGAATCAAACATAGTTCTTGTTCTAAAATTCAATGTAATAAAATAAAACCATGTAATGACATGAATAGTATGATAATGAAATGGTGTGGAAATAAAATGTGAAGGGTCAGGTGTGAGGAAATGATGCAGAAAAAATAGGCCAACCTTCTAGAGGCCATAACTTTTGATTCGTAACTCTGTTTGAGCTCTTCCACATGCCAAAACAACCATATCAAAAAGTTATATTCTAACTTAAGTAACTCTATCCACTTAGATTTGTTTTTGATATTTTTTTGAGGCTTAACATGATCATCTGAGGGTCTAAAATTAATGTTTAATGATTTTTTTCAAGAATTTTCTATTTTTAGAAATTATATATTTTTAGAACCAGAGGTCAAATTTAGTTGAATTTCATCCCATAGACTAATTTTAGTATTTAGTTTATTTTGGGAAATTTTTAGAACCACACATGCTTACATGCAAAACTTACTATAAATAACAACTACTAAAAATAGACTTTTTTTTATATTTTAGATTTTTTTGAATTTTTGCATGTCAACTCTAATTCCAAGTTGAAGACTATTTAAGCATGGTTTGGGTTTGTAATTATTTTAAGTGATTCAATATGAATCAATTTTGAGTTATTTTTTAAGATTTTGGCCTATTGGTAATTTATTTATCTTGATAGTTTTTTGGGTTCATTATCAATAATGAACCTAGAAACTATCAAGACAAATAAAATTACCAATAGACCAAGATCTAAAAAAATAACTCAAAATTGATTCGTATTGAATCACTTGAAATAATTACAAACCCAAACCATGCTTAAATAAGCCTCAACTTATAATTTAGAGTTGACATGCAAAAATTCAAAAATATCTAAAATCTAAAAAAATGTCTATTTTTAGTAGTTGATATTTATAGTAAGTTTTGCATTAAAGTGCATGCCTCTAAAAATTTCTTGAAATAACCTAAATACTAAAATTATCCTATGGGATAAAATTCAACTAAACTTGACATACAATTCTAAAAATAGAAAATTCCCAAAAAATCATTAAACATTAATTTTGGACCCTTAGATGATCACAATTAGCCTCCCAAAAATATCAAAATTAACTCTAAGTGGATAGAGATGCTTAGGTTAGAATCAAACTTTTTGATACAATCTTTTTGACACATGAAAGAGATCAAATGGAATTATGGGTTAAAATTAATGGCCTTCAGAAGGTTGGCCTATATTTTCTACATCAAGAAAACCTATTCCTATCTAAGGTATAATAATAAAACTCAAAAACTATAAACTAAGAGGCATAAGTAGGTAGATGTGATCAAAGGTGTGATCATCTAAAATCAATATTGAACAAAGAGATAACAAAATGATGTTATGTAAATAATAAACATAAGTGGACACATGGGTGATGTGAACATCCTTAGTCAGATTGAGACACACTAAAAATGTGGGAAATGCTAAGAACTATTAACATCAAGGACTTAAGATAATTTGACTAATGAACAAAAAACTTGAGATAATAAGTGAAGTACATAGATCATCCCATAAGTTTTATATGCATGAAAATTAAAATGGGCTTACCTTACCATAACATTTTCCCCATACCTTAGGACATTTAAAGAGCCATTAATCTATTGTGAATATTGGGTACTTACATGAGAAATTATGTGGCACTAGATAATATATTCTATAATCAGAACTCCTACCCTAGTCTACTAGCCTACTACAATACAATTGACATCAACTCTATTATGAGGCCATATGTGGAGTTTGAGCTTCAAATAAGATAAGATATGTGAAAAATATTGATCATGTTTTTGGTGTGATTGGAATTTTAATATTATTTTTTCCTTTTAATCATTGCCTTTTGTTTTTTGTATGATTTGGGTTTTGAATTTTTTGTTTTTTTCTATTTTCTTCCTCCATACGGATTCAAAAAACTAATCATGAGTAAAATAGGTGAAAAACTAAATGGATCTTAAACTTGGTCACAAGAGAATATTAACTAAAGACTAACTGTGTCTGCATACTCCTAGAGTTTCCCACAAGTGTGCAATCTCAAAATTTACCTATATATGCCTTAAATGAAAGGAAGTAAGGGAATGATGAGGATCATAAGATATCCATCCAATTAATAATTGATATGATGATGAATATGTTCATAGTTAATCATAAGGAGGTAAAATAGTGATCTAAAATGGATGGGACTATGATATGAGAGTCATGTCACTATATAAGCCATACTAACCTACAATAGATCTAGCACAAACACCGATGAAATAAGTGGTCATCCCAAAATAGGTGGAAAGTAAATGGTCATCCCAAAAGAGGGTAAAATTAAATAAGTACCAATGAAACATAAAAATAATAAGGTAAATAATGACATAAATAATTATAGTGATACCTAATAACTACAAAGTAAAAATTGGTTGAATGTAATGTGAAATAAATTAAAATATCTCAAAGGAAACGATGGTTTATGTAAATTGAAATAAAAACCAAGGAAATCAAAGGAAATAATGGTGTAATTAAAATGAAAATAAAACATAAAAAAATAAATAAACATGAGATAAAAACAGCAATAAGAATTAATGTTAACATCTATGTCAAATATGAGCATGTAAAATACAAACATGTGTGTTTGGAAAGTTTTCTTGAAGTTAAATTTGTTTAGTATTATAGAATGTAAAGTAAGAGTGGGCAGTGAATAATTTCCATGAGGTTAATTTGATGTAATTATGGGGGTCACAAGTTTCCCTAATGTCTAAAGTGATATGTGGATTAGGATTGCAAGATATCCTAACATGTGATGTGGAGTGATATAAATTTGAATGATTAGAATGAACTACATTTGGCTTTCTGATGTAGTTGGAGATAGGTAAATTTGTTGATATGTTAGATTTTTAGGATGTTGAAATTGACATATAAAATGTATGATAATTATGAATATGTCTATAAGCTAAAGGAGGCCCATTTATGATGTGATTTGGAGTAGGCATTTTAACTACATTCTCTTTGGGTTCATGTGACCCAAGAGGTTCAGGTTTGATGGATGTAACCACTCATTTTTATTTTTTTGTGTTAGTTATCATTTTATTACTAGTACAATAAGGATCAATTTTGGTTTTAATAACATTATTTAATTAGGTGGATTTATGGGGGTATTAATTGTTGATCACTAGGTAGGTGATGTTGATGTGATTATGATTCTTGAGATTGGGTTGGAGAGGTTTGAATATAGTCTGGGTTATATTGTTGTGTAAGAGTATAAATATTGAAATGCAAACCAAATAAGGGAATAAGAAGAAATATGTGAAGATCATGACAAGTCTCATGAGTGTGACCTATCATAACATGCCACCAGTAAAAATTATCATGATTGTACCATTTTGGAAAATATTTAGAAGGATCAAATTTCATGGGTTTAGAGCATAAAATTTTCATCTTAAGTTCTTCTTGAAATAATGGAAGTGGGGTTGGGTTAATATTGATTGAATTGGATGATCCCTTTTGAGGTTGGGGAGGCTTAGATGAATCAATGATATATGATAATGATTGTAAAGGCTCCTTAGTAGTTTCTTGAGGTGGTTCAAATTGAGTCATAAGAAATTCTTTCCTTTTTGATTTATCTAAGGTTTTTTCTAAAATTCTATCAAAAAACATCTAAACTTTGTATTGAAGAGGATATTTGAGAGCATTCACAAATAGTTTTAAGAGATTATTATCATTCATGTTATGGTCCACTTTGTGAGCTAGAGACTTCCATTGTTTGATGGAAGTGTGAGAATATTCATTAGGAAGTTACTTCACAATGATGAAATGGCTAAATTAATTTTAATAAAGGTTATCATGTTAGAATTTCCTTACTAGATCATTGACTGAATCCTCTAGTTATGAGATGGAATGTGGAGGGAATTATTATACCATTCAAGTGCATCACCAATAAAGTTTTTGTCTAGGAGCTTGGGGTAGAAAAGGTGTTAGTTTGGACCCATTCTTTATAGATATTACCAATGTTAAGAAAGATAATAGGGTACTTAGTTTCACCATATGTAATAGTTGGAGAAATTTTTCCAATATATATGGATGCAATAAATGGAGATAAAGGTTAGTTTTGAAGATATTGAATAAATTTGTTATGTAAATGAAGTTAAAGAATGACATTCACATTGGTATCCTTAAGAGGAGGATAGACTAAATTCTTATTTGGTTGAGTCATGATGATTTGAGGTGGTTGAATAGTAATTTTCAATATATGAGATTGCATTTGCATCATTTGAGAATTGTTAGGTTTTAGCATAACATTAATTTGTTAAATCATTTGAGCAAGAATTTGAGTTGTATTAATTGGAGGAGTAGGATTTCTAGTGGTAGGAATGTTAGTGTTGGTAGAAGGAACATTCTCTATATTAGTAATAGAGGGAATACTAGGGTGAGTAACCTTAACCATATTACATTGTGTTTTCCTTGAGGATGAAAACATTAAGTTGAATGATTTAGTAATTGGCTTGGGATTCGGAATACATGAAGGAAAGAATTGAATAGTTTCATCTAAAGTGATAATTTAAGTAAGATTATGATCTAAGTATTTGATTACACAATGTTTTTAACTAATCATAAGATATAAAGAAGACATAATTTTGAAATTATTGTTTTACTAAACTAGTTCAGCCACCTACTAATCTATGCTAGTCATCTACTATACTATGTCAAAAAATATAGGTGAAATAAACTAAGTTGACCACCAATAGAACTAATCCACCTACTAAACTATGTCTAAAAATAGTGGAAAAATAAACTAGGTCGACCACCAACCAAACTAAGTCACCCACTTGTGGTACTATGTCTAAGAACAAAGGTAAGATAAACTAGTTCAACCACAAACTAAACTTAGTCAACCACCTATGGAACTATGTCTAAACACATAGTCAAAATAAACTAGATTGGCCACATTCTGAACTAAGTCAGCCACCTACTAAACTGTGTTAAAAAAAGAGGCAAAATAAACTAGGTCAACCACATATTAAATTGGCAAGGTTTATCTAGTTGATTTATAAAAAATAATGGTAATATGAAATTACATTAGGTCGGTCATGTCCTATAGAGTTAGCCAGGTCGATCTAGTTAAATTATAGGAAGAAAAATAGGAGTCTAGAAAAAAAGGCTAGAAAAAAATTGATCAAACTTCTTAGTCTATTTGAATAGTAAATAATAAAAATAAACTAGATCAACCAATGCAATCTAGCTGATTATGTAATATAGTTTTAATAGATTTGAAAAACTAGCAAAAATAAGATGTGAATTTGAATCACTGGTTAATTTTATTGAGAAATAGAAATGACAAATTGAGATAAATAATAAAATTAAAATACTAAGTTTGTAAGAGTGACCTATAAAGTTGAAAAAGATTGACCAGGTTTATTTAATTACATTTTTGAGAGGGATGAAGTTCTATAAAATGGGTCGTCTAGGTGAGATTTGGTCCTACGAAGGCAAAAATATTCAAAACAGAGTGGTTAAATGCAATCGAGTAGGTCTATTTAGTCTATAAAAATATAAAAAAAGAAAAATATTAAAATAAGACAAGATCAACTAGCTCTATATTATTAGATGAAAATTAAAAATTAATAACTAGTACATTAAACTATGTTGACCAACTCGATATAGTTGACTATAAGTGAAAATTTAGAAAATAGTAAAATACAACTAGATCAACTAGCTCGATCTAGTTTGTTGAAATGAAACTCATCAAGTAAAAAGATAAAACTAGATCGACCATCATGATCTAGTTGACTATAGAAGGAAAACATACAAGCATAGAAAAAGACTAGATTGATTAGCTTGATCTAGTTAGCTGAGGATGAAACTTAAATTGGTAAAATAAAACTTGATTGACCAACTTGTTCTAGTTGACTATAATTGAATAATTATAAGACTAACAATTTTATTCATGTCAATCTTACCAAAATGTATGAAATTAATTAAGATGGATCTATAACATATCCTACTTAGTGGATTCTAAGCTCAGAGAAGGTAATATTATCGAAACAATTCAATGTATGACTATTTATATTGGGACATAACCAATTTAGATACACTAAGCCTAACTAAGGGATATTTTATTACCCAATATCAAATTAGAGGGTTCCAAATCCTCAAGACTAATAATATTATGTAATAACCCTATCTAAGCCTGTAATACATAAAATTAAACTAATATAGCGCTCACTAAGTCTTGTGGCATAAAGAGGGATAATTAGTATAAAATAAAATAAAACATGCAAAGATAACTCCACTGAAGTCCATATAGTGGTAAACTAAGCAAGGAATACAACATTCATCCTAATACTTTATGGAATATCTAATCTACTAAATGAAAGAGTAAAAATTAGGAATACTTACCTTGAATTAAACATGCCATGTCTCAATCTCTCTCTTGGCCAATGGTGATTTGTAAGATTTTTTTGTAGCTCTATAAGGATCACACTATAAAAATCAGCTCTAGGCTAAAATACTCTGAATTTACATCCAAGAATTTCCCACAAGACAAGCTTCTTTCCCTCTAAGGCAAAACCCTAAGCAATGACTCCTCCAAGAAATAGCAGAATTGTGAGATGTAACAATGTAAAAATGAATGTTACTCTTCTATTGGATTGAAGTGAAAGTGATATTTATATCCAATAATTAACCCTAAACCCTCCTAAGAATTTATTTGATAATTTTGACTAGCTCAATCTTATTAGGTAGGAAAGATAGTCATTATGTTACAAACTAGGTCAACTGGGATGATGTAGTTCCATAATGTGTACCCAATCCCTAGCAATATCTGCTTGAATGACATAGTATGAAAATGATGAACAAGGGTGTTTACTTATTAAATGGCTATTTTGGAAGGTGAATTTCTTATTGAGTTGGATAAAGGCATGAAAGAAGATGAAACACATAGTATAAATATAAAACAAACATTTGTGTAAGTTGTCATTTAGACATGGACGTATAGTTATTATACTTTAATATACAGTATATATTTATACTTTTAGGATGTTTGAGAGTGGTTTAAAACCTCTATAAGTTCTAATTCAAATTTTAATAATAAGTTTTTTTCTTAGTCATGGGTTATTTTGGAAGGTGAATTACTTAAGGAGTTGGATAAGAGCATGAAAAGTGATGAAATAAGCAGTATAGATATAAAATAAACATTTAAAAATAAGTTGACATTTATACATTTACATCCATGTGTAAATTTCAAATTAAACTTTTATTTATATTTTATATTTATACTTTCAAAAAAATTGAGTGGATTCGGACCTCTAGGAGCTATAATGCAAATTCTAAGTTTTGGAGGGTCCTACGAGATTTCAAACTTAGCCATATTTCAATATTTTATAATTTCATAATTATCCATATTTAAATATTTTAGTGAATAATCATATTATTTAAATGGATATACACTCTAAGGAAGATGGACTAATAATAGGAATGATACAAACCCATAACAATATTGTGAAGCATTAGTGGTCTACCCACACCTTTCTTGGTACACCCTTTATGGCATGCGCTAAGAGAGATTAAAAATTACATGTTCCTTCAAGATATAAAGTGTTATTAAGTGATAAGGTTTAAAAATATTATGTGTGTACACCCATTAACCAATCCCATTTGCATAGTAGTATACCCTAAATAGAGGGCCTAGGGTTTTGACCTATATTTTGTTATCTTAAACCCTATGTGCACAATCTAAGTTGAATATCTACAAGGAAAAAACAAATGATAATAGACACAATTGGAATTTACAAAAAAAAAATACTTGTATTCTATACAAGCAAAAGCATTGGTTTCCGGACATAATCATCAATTCTAATGTCCTTATTTTGATGGTAGTGTCTAGGATGATAGAGAGATAATTTTAAAAATCTAAAAAATCATAACTAAACATCATTACGACTATTTTTACTCATGTACTTCTCAAATCTGTTAATGCTCATTAAATAAGCTAAGTATTAACTCTTCTTCCTATTTAATCACTTAAATTATTATTTTGCATTATACTTTATATATTTAGTAAATTTTCATAATTTATCACTATATCAAGATATATTATGAATCTAAATTATTTAATTGCCCTACTTTTAGAATAACTCAATTTAATTTTATTAGGGTATTCCCAACTTAAATATTTTACAAAATAAGTTGAATAACTATAGTTAACCTCCTAATTCTCAAATTCATTCTAAGGACCACTAATGTTTGGATATTTATTACATTACTTCTTGATATATTACATTTCTTAAGTCATAATATTACCTATCAATATTGATCCACATGCAAAACATTGAGAATCTGTATGGTATCTATGATTCCATAAGAGAATGTTGAAATTGTAAGTTGCCATAGTCAAAATTTTGGGTCAATCCTTATGACTGATATAAGACAAGGCTATCAATCTATAGTTTTGCAGAGTTTGGTAAGCACTACAAGGATGTTCCTAGAATAATTTTTCTAATCATTCTTAATATTTATACTAATTCATATTTGAAGAAAATATGTAGCTAATTATATAAAACATGTTATGTTGTTCTCTATCGATTGCTAAGAGAGTTTGACTTGCCAAATGAGAGTTTAGAGCATATTGTGGTGAATATTTAGCACTTTTGAAAAATAATTCCTTAACTTATAGGAAAATTTCATTAAAAATGTTAATTTAAATAGACTATATTTATAATATCTAGTTTTCCTTGACCTTATTTTAATATTTTCTACCATACGACAAATAGTAATTCATATGGAAATTGTGTGTTCTCTCTAATCCTTTTTATAGAAGTTTTGTTAGATGGAATTGATATAGAGAGTTATTCTATTTTTTATCTAGAGAGAATTTAAAGAAATAAATAAGAATAACTTGAGGGACCAACTAATTTATAAATGTTCTTGTAAACTCTGGGTTTTTTAACTAGTAGTGGAATGTTAGTTAATTATAATTATATGTTTATCAGTAAATAATTTTGAAAGGTCATTAATTTTATTTATGGTAGTTGATACTAGATACCTATCTTGTACTAATCTGGAGATAATATTAAATCATTACAAAAAAATGTTCCTAATTTGTATTAAAAGAAGATTAATAATTTTACTATGTAAATTGCTTAACCACGTCGAGTGTTAACTTGATAATAGACTTCATTATTCAAGGGTTATTTATCTTATGGATAAGGGAATTAATCTATTAAAAATAGAATTTTAGTTGGGATTTGAGGTGTGTGTTATGGGGGTGTGTTACACTTGGTATCATAGAAAGGTTTCAATATTGGTAGCTTTGGGTAAATAATCCTTGTTGATTCATTTCATTTTTATGTTGAACCTAAATTATATTTTTTGTATATTCCATTTATGAACATATTAATATATTTAATGTATATTACATTAAATCACTTTATGATAAAGGGATAATGGAGATAGAAGTTTCATGTCATACTTATGCATCCTTTTGTACCTTATGTATGTTGTAGTTAATAATGAGTTGTGTAAATCAACATTGCTCTAGCCAAAAGAATAATATAGTGTATAGGATTGATAAGTTAGTTATGTTGAAGTGGGCCATAATCATATATACTAGATAAGATCAAATGCATGGAGAAAACCTATATAGAGTAGTGAAATATGAAAAAGAATAATTTAAAGGAAGAAACTTGTCTTCACAATAAGAAATTTTCATTAATAACCATTAGAAAAAAGTACATAGGAATATTCTTTGTATAGGTGAAAAATAAAAATGTCCCAACATTAGCATGCATTTGAGATTACTTTCCCCTAATGACCTTTATTAAACTTAAGAAAGTTGATTAGACTATGTCGCCAAAACCCAATTAGATAAAAGTCTACACCAACACCCCCATTTAAGCATATCTTAGGTGGGTAGATGAATTAAGCCCTGTTATAAAGGTGTGATGAGGTACCCAAATACATAGCTATGATCCCATAGAGGAGGAATAATATGGAGCTACCTGAACCTAAAGAAGAGCCTACAAATGAAGATACTTGATCTTAGTGAATGGTTTGATGAATATATCAAAAAATTATTTCATTGTATAGATTTAATGAAGATTAATGACTTATTCATGGATGAGCTCCCAAACTAAATGCATGTGAATCATGATATAATTTTTCCTTTAATGGATAACTAGATTCTTGTAGATCAAGATTATGCTTTGGTGGTCACAGAAGATGACTATTGGTCATAAAAAATGGATGCCAAACTTAGTGATAATCCTGTGAAGTCAAATAGCCTCAATGATAACATTAAAAACTCTTCTATATTTTGACTTTGTATAAGATAAATCAATAACATTCTAATTCTTTCTTGACCAAATAATTGAACTTGAATTTAGGGGGGGTAATATAGCCTAAAGTAGAATTATGATTTTGAATGTTTCCAATCTAATATGAATCTATATACCCAATTAAGTCAATGTTAATTCCCATTCCATATTGAATCCCAAAACAAAAAGTAGACTAAATGTATTACAATATCCACTTATATACTTTCCAATGTAGCTCATGTGGTTCCTAGATGAAGCTTGAGAGCATGCCCACTGCATATGAATTATCATGTCTAGTTTTCATAAGGTAGATGAGACTGCCAACAAGTTATCAATATGAGGTAGCATCTATAGACTAGGAATTTAACTCAAGAGATTGTGGTTAGTATCATGTTAGTTATAAAATGAAAAACAAAAAATGAAATAAACACACTAACTAGCATAACATCTCTAGGCCTAGTTAATAGAGGGAACTTAATGAGGAAAAACCATTTGAATACATAACTAGAAATGGAAAGAAATGATAAATATGAACACAAAACACAAATTTATTACCAAATACTTGAGCTCTCCAAAAGGGTCCTTCTTTGGCTTGCTCAGCTTGTGCTCTAAGAGATCTTCTTTAATGGAGTGTGGCTACATCCATCTCCTCTTGACACCTTTGGCTTTGGCTTGGATTAGCTCAAAAATTTGGCATTATAAAACAAATTTCAATGGATTTTGGAATTATTTGTGCATTATAACTTTTCATTATCCAATATTTTTAATACAAATAGGCAAGGCCTCTTATTTATATATTTTGCAAAATGGTCAGAATGAACTTGAACAGTCCATCTCAAAATGAAGATGTGTGGCTAAGAATCCATTTAATTTTTGAGGAAAAAATAAATAAATTAATTCATAAATATTTAGGATAGAGAGGAAATAAATAGGCATGGAGGGTCTTAATGAGGCATGGGGTGGCTTGATGAGATATTTTATGCATCTATGGCCTAGGGATGCCTTTCCAAGAAATGATATCATTTGATGATGCAAATATTAAATATTCATTTCCAAAAATATCCATGGAATTATTAATTAGGATCATGATTTTAATTAATTATCTTTAAACATGATTATTCACTTTGGTGCAAATTTTGGCCCTTTGGTGCACACGTTAATCAAATTGGTCAAAACGTCTTGTTATTAGCTCAAAATTTGACTGGATTAGAATTAGGACGTAATGTTAGATGTATTGGATTTGTTATCCCATTTATGATGTTGTTAACACAAAATAATAAAGGCATGTGTCTTGTGCAATAAATTTGGTAAAAAAGAGTAATCTAGAACACCTAGGTGTCAAAATGCCATTTCTAAATGATCTAATCAAAGTTAGCTACTTCATAAATTGAATTGACCCATTTAGTGACATTCTATCCAAAATAAGAACTTGAATATAATAGGTTCACATCATTTAGTGTGTTTTAGCTTGTTAGGCCAACTTATGTATATTTTCTATAAATTGGTCAAATCCCTGGTTGAAGGTTATTAGTGGTCAATTTTAGGTGTCTATAGTTTGCCCCTATTTGGGAAGGCATTGTAAGCTATAAACATAGTAATGTCTTCTCAAAGAATGAAAATGTCATGTATTCTTACAACTTAAATGGAAATTGATTAATTGTATGATGTCCCCTCAAGGGAATGGTTGGCATAAGTAGGTTGGTAAATGGTCCTATGAAAAGAAAGAAGCAAAATGAGGGGGCCAAAGAAAGGAAGATGATGGGGTGAAAGCACAATTAGTTTTAAAAAGTAGTCAAAATCATTTATAATGCAAGTGTGATGGTGTACAATGGTTTTCCCAAAGGTGGTTATAAGCATTGTACCTCGATAGTGGCAACATGGTATGATAACACAATGATTTGCCCAAAGGTAGTTATAATAATTGAGAAGATGGATCTTCCCTAGTTAGGAAAAATAAAAAAGATAACAACATGCCCCTATTTGGGAAAAAAAAAGTATATTTTATGAGAAAACAATGATTTGCCCAAAGATGATTATAATCATTGAGAAATGCAAGTGGGATAGTGTATAATGATTTGCCCATAGGTAGTTATAATCATTAGACCATGATTATGGCAAACATGATTGATTGGATGATTATGATGATGATGGTAGCTTAACATAGAGGGTAATGATAAATTATAATAATCTTGTTAGTAGGGAGATGCTCATTCAAACTAAAAAAGGTTAAAATTCTTGCATGGTTAAGACTTTATTTGGGATATGATTTGGATGTCAATGCCAAGGAGATGTTGATGCTGCCCTTGCTAAATAGACTTATTAAATCTGATTTTTGTTGTATCACTTGATAGTAAGCATCATGATATAACACCATGAGTACTATGTTGAAATATGTATAGGGACTGACTCCCAAGATCCAAGACTCAATAGAAAATAATGCACCAATGATAAAACCATGATGACAATGTAAACATATTAGTATGGATAGATTCAAGTATAAATGCACAAGGAATTACCTAATGAACACACATAGAATGAATCAAGGAAATAGTGTTGAAATCAAAAAAATAGGTACACAAACAAAAAACAAACAAATAAAGAAACAAATAATAGTTAGTCATAATGTTAGTATAAACAACACAACTCAAAAAAGACAAATGTTGCCCCTAGAAAATAGTTGACAACTTAGCAAATAGATATGATGGGGGAATAGAATAAAAAGAAAGAGTGGTCGAGTTGTCTCCATATTCACTAGGCAAGTGGATGTTGCCTACATAGTTCCATGGATGTAATGTCGAACAAAAACTTTAGGCCAAATGTAGTTCTCCTAGAAAATGGGAAGAAAATGATAACTAATGAAAACAAATAGAATGGATGTGATATAAGAATAGGAATGGTATTTAAAAATAACAAGTACATGGGAGAAAAGGCCAAAAAGAATGGGGAATCTAAAGAACAAATGATTTTCTTGTGACTTTGTAAAGGTTCTTAGAATCTTGAAGGCAAAGAAGTGGTCAATGTTATTTGTCTTTTCAAAATGATTTTACATTTGTTTTTGGAGTATATCTACTCAACTAAGAATGACAAGACATGAAATGGTTCAATCTCACAAAATGATCAGAGCATTCCTTAGGTTACTCATAAAATAGTGAGAGTGTGGCTTAGGTTGCTTGTAAAATGCTGAGAGCATGGCTTAGGTTACTCATAAAATGGTGAGAGCATGGCTTAGGTTGATCAAAAAATGGTGAGAATATGGCTTAGGGTGACTGAGCTGACCTCAAAAATTATCAATTACTTCCTACATAATCCCAAATGAGGACCTCAAGTCATTATAGTTCCACCTTACAATGAAGGAATCTAACTAGTGTAGCAGGCAATTTAAATAAAATAGGCACAGTTGGTATGAAAGCATAGTTTGGCATAGAGAATGGCTAGTTGATACATCAAGGAATGATAAACAAGTGTTTCCCCTAGTTTTCCCATAGGTATTTATAACTTAGAAAACAACAACTTATGTCAATGACACTAATTTGCCCATAGGCAGTTATAATTAGTGACAAGATCAAGTAGACACTGATTTGCCCATAGTCAGTTATAATCAAGCACACTTAGTAAAGAGAAAAGAATATAAATGAAGGATGGAACTACCAAAATGTTTATCATACTACTCCAAAATATTACCTTTGTCTGGAATGTGTGAAATAACTATTGATTCTTTTTTAAAATCTTATCACGGTAAGCAGCAATGGAATCAAATAGAATGGAATCAAGGTCATAAGGCTAGGTAGGGAGGGAAAAATGAACTTAGTTGATGGGGAAAGTATGGTAAAATAGATAGGAAATAGGTAAAGTGATAGGTTAATAGTTTTATAGGATAATAAAATGGTATAGTACAAACAATATTGATAAAATGATACAACTTGAAATAGTCCTTAGAGATAATACACCAAGTCACTCAAGAATAGTACCACTTGAGGTGGATAATGTTCATCAGTTCATCAAGTTTATGGCCATATAGTCTAGAAAGACTATATTCTCCTTTTCTAAAGTTTGTTGTAATGATGAAAGGACCAACCCAATTGTGTTTTAACATACCTTTATGCTTCTTTTCGATCATAGTATTATTTTGGTTCCCTTTAAGGTCAAAATCACCAAGTTTAAATTTTATATATTTCACATGTTGATTGTAGTGGCCTCAAAGTTGATTCTGATAGGCTTGGAGATTATTCACCATATCCATTCATTTATCATCAAGTAATTCTAGTTCTTGTAGGTGAGTTACTCAATAGTCATTATCATCTAGTACATTCTTAAAAGAGATGTGTAGATATGGTAACTTGACCTTAATGGGAAGGATGGCTTCTATACCATAAATAAGTGAATATGGAGTGGATCCTATGGGTGTATGATGATTGTTATAGTATTCCCAAAGGGCACAAAATATCTAAAGGTGTAAATCATGTTTGACATCATTGAAAATATTTTTGATAATATTGACAATGGTTTTGTTTGATGCTTTGGCCTGGCCATTACCTTAAGGGTAATATGCCATAGAAAAATGTTGTGTGATGTTTTATTTATAACATAGCTTATTGACATCCTTATACTTGAAGGATCATCCATTATTATATATAATGTCAAAGGGGATACCATAGCAAAAAATGAGATGGTTGAAGATGAACTTGGAAATTTGATTTCCAATCACGTGAGTGAGGGGTATAGCTTCAACCCACTTAGTAGAATATTTAGTGGTGGTAAGGATATGTTTATGGTCATTAGATGAGGTGGGATTTATCTTCCTAATTAGGTTAAGGCTCCATGTAGCAAATTGCCATAGTTTCAGCATTGGTTTCAAAGTTTTGGCTAGGGCATTAATCAAATTGGCATGTCATTAACATTTATCACACTTCTTTACATTTGTAGTTCCATATGTACCCATCATGGACCAATAATAACCATATGCAAGATATTTTTGGATAAGATAACCCCAATAATATGGGTTCCACTTACACCTTTGTGAACTTCATATAATGCTAGCATAGATTCTATCAAAGTTAAACAATGAAGTAGAGTTTATCAAAACTACGATGGTAAAGGGTTGATCCAAGCAAGGTATAATGAGTGGTTTGGTGGATGAAGGGTTTAGTTTGTTTTTGGGAGATTTTAGGTGGTAAAACTTGGTCATGAAGGTAGTTGTAAAGGTCTGAGTACTAGATAGAACTAAGACCAACAATATCACAAATCATCATGATGGTTTAAGGTTCATGAGTTGGTGCAAGTAAGTTCTTAACAAGGAACTAATACTCTTTAGTTGTGTTTGTTTGTAGAATCAAAGATCTAATAGTGGCAATAACATCTATAGTTTTGTTACTTTCCCTTGGTATATGCTCAAACTCAATGTCGACAATCTATCATTTGAGAGTGTTGACCATGGCTTTATATGGAACCAACTTGTCATCTTTGGTTTGAAACTAGTCTATAACCTATTTGATGATTAATTGAGAATCACCATAAACCTTGAGATGAGATACATTCCATTGTATCACTTGACAAAGACCTAAAATAAGTGCTTCATATTTGTCCATGTTATTGGTATAATAAAAATTGATCCTAAATGATTTAGGGATTAGAACCCCATGTGGTGTAATACATAAAAGACCTACCCCTGATCCATTTGTTGTGAATGATCCATCAAAATATAGCTTCCAGTACTTCTCCTTAATAGGTGTGTCCATGATGGTCATTATGGATTCATTGGGAAATTAGAATGTGAGTGGCTCTGTATCATCAAGGGGTGCTTCAACAAGATAATATACAATAACTTGCCCCTTAATAGCTTTTTGATTGATGTATTTAATGTCAAACTCACTTATAAGCATGATCCATTTGGCCATGAGGCCTTATAAAACTATTTTAGATAGTAGATACTTGAGTGGATCTACTTTTGAAATAGCCATGGTCTTATTATTTAACATGTATTGGCATAGCTTCTAAGTTATGAAGACCATGGCTAAATAGGCTTTTTCTATAGGTGTATAATTTTGTTCATACTCAACTAGTGTACGACTTAAATAGTACATAGAATGTTATTTTCCATTGTCATCATGCTGAGCCAAAATTGCCCCTAGGGCATTATCAATCACTGATAGATACAAAAAGAATGGTTTTCCTAACATACGAGGGAACAAAATAGGTGGATTCACTAGATAGTCCTTTAGTTTCTAAAAAGTTATTTGGTAGTAATCATCTCAGTAAAATGTGACTCCTTTCTTTAAAAGATGCATAAAAGGATGTCATTTATTAGCTAATTGAGATATGAAGTATCAGATAAACTAGATCTTACCTTGTAAATAATGGAGTTGCTTCAAAGTAGTCAATGGTTTCATCTCTATTATAGCTTAGACTTTGGTTAGATCAACTTTAATGCCTTGATGAGACACAATGAAGTCTAACAATTTTCTTGATGTGACTTTAAAGACACATTTCTTAAGATTAAGTTTGACTTTGTACTCACGTAATCTTTCAAATACTCAATGTATCACTATTGGGTGATTGATCTTATTCTTTGATTTGCCAAGAATGTCATCGACATAGTCTTCAACACTATCATGCATCATATCATGAAATATGATAGTCATATCTCTTTGGTAGGTAGCCCCTACATTATTAAGACCAAATGGCATAACCTGATAGAAAAATGTTCCCCATGGAGTGGTGAACACTATTTTATGTTGGTCTTCTAGTGTTATTATGATTTGGTTATATCCCTAAAAGTTGTCCATTAATGAAAGCATTTCATAACCCACTATGGAATTGATGATCATGTCAATATTTAGCCATGGAAAGTCATCCTTAGGGTAAGACTTGTTTATATCATGGAAATTAGTATAGATTCTAATTACTTCTAGCTTTTTACTAATTGGTACAATACTAGATATCATATCTAAGTAGTCAATGGATCGAATACATCTTACTTCCTAGAGTTTTTCTAACATTTTCTTTACCAATACAACAATATGAGGATGCATCTTACATAGATTTGGTTTTAATAGTTTGACATTAGGATTGACCACAAGGTGGTGCAGAACCAAGGGGGGGTCTAAACCTATCATGTCAAAATATTCCCATACAATAATATCCAAAAACTCCCTCAAATGGGCTATAAGGACTTCACACACCTTCTTAGTAAGGGAAGTGCCTAACTTGATCCACTGTGGGTCATCTAGGGACCTGATGTTAACCTCTATCATATCTTCCACTAGAAGCGTTGAACCATCTTGAAAAATAGTGGGAAAAGATTTCAACTGATTGGAAACATTAACATCTTCTACTAGGACTGACTCTTCAAGTTCCCCTAGGCATGATGAATCAGAGTCCCCTAATAGAAGGTTTGGCCATGTAACAAAAACTATTAGAAACTCTTGAATGATTCAGTGAAATTCTTATTTTTCTTCAAAACTAAACTCAAACCCATAGACATGTTCATCATTAGTGGTCTCCTAAGCTATGGTTGAAGAAGGTTAAACACCCCCATCTAATGGTGCCTAAAATAAGTTTTCACGACTAGACTGGCCTTTTTCTTTACTTTACCCTAGTTAAAAAGTGCCTCAAAGAGGTTTTCATTTTGGGACCTCAATGTTTTAATTATTTTATTTTGACTAAGGGTGTTGACCCACTCTTCAAAATATGCTATAGGATTCAACTTGATTGAGAACCCTAATTTTTGGTCCCCCAATGGAACATTATCTCTAAGGCCTAGAAAATCACAAAAATCCTCATCATTTTGAAATACATCAATCAATATGTTGGACTCTTATTGGTCCCAATCTATTAGTTGGGGATAATATAATGGTAGTGGGTGGTGATGAATGACTAGGCTAAGAGTACAAATGGAATGGGTGTCAAACAAATTGGTCTTAGCTAGGTCATCAAAAAAGCTATGATCAGACTCTACCTCACTACCAACATCCTCATCAGTAGTCGATGGTAATGAAACATGAGTAAGGTATATGGAGTCACCCTTAGGTGGTTTAAATCTAAGTCCATAGGGTATTATGTGTTTGGTTATATAAATTAGCTGAAGTATTCATTATTGATTATGTTTGAGGCCTCCTCCTTCATAGTATTGATTATTCATGATCCTATTGGGAATAGGAGACTTTTTATTTTCATAACAATCAATTTGGTTGTCATTATACAACTATGATTCATCTCCTTTAAGAGGGTCTGGTTCTAGGCTAGATGCTAGTACAAATGTGATAAGTCATTTACCTTTGCTCTTTTATTTCCAATTTAGATGAAGTGGCTTAGCTTTAGGTATTCCAAAGGAATTTGGATTCTATGGAAGGTTTGAAATATGAAAGGTATCATGGGTCACAAACTCCCCTGGGCTATTAGGTGAGATAGTAAAATGATTAGATACTTTAAGAGGTAGCATGTGAGAAAGGGAATCAAGGGTATTAAGATTAATGTAATTGTCCTCTAATGGATCAAGGAGTATTGATTTGCCCTTAACCTACTTGGCCATTGGATTCATGCTAAATAAATAGTTATAACTCTTGAACTCAGCCTCTAAGTGCTTGCAGTGCTCATATGGATATAAATATCCTAGTATATAAACGTCCATCCTTGAATGGGATAACTTGATACATTGGTGCAATGTTTATGGGACTACACAAATTTCATGTAACCAAGGTCTTCCCAAAAGCATATTGTATGAAAAATCAAGATTGAGCACATGGAAAAATGTATCATGGGTCAAGGGTCCAAGGATAACTGGCAAATAGATGGTGCCCTATGATTCTCATTCCTCATTATTGTAGGCTTTGATGGTTATTATCTATGCTTAAAGATCTACCATTGTGTACTTGAGAAGCTTGATGAGCTTAAGAGACACTATGTTTAGACCTCATCCATTGTCTATAAGGACACATTTCACTTTATACCACTTTATGTAAACTTCAATGTATAACATGTTATTATGTAGTTGGCCAAGGGATGACATATCACTTTGGTTAAAAGTGACTTGTTGGGCTGGAGCTAGGTGTCTAACCAAAGCTTAGAATTTATCAAGGGATATGTCACTTGAAATATTAGATTATCTTAGGAAGTCATTCAAAATGTTTTTATGGATTGTTGATGTACACAACAAATCTAAATGGAGATTTGTGTGGGTATCTTTTAAAATTATTACATAATGTCAAATTTCTTCTCTTGATCAATGTTAAATGGCTTGTTCAAGGTTGAATAGATGGTTGGATAATGGGAGAAGTGGCAGATGGTTGTGGTCTTGGGATGTTAATATTTGACCTACAAGTTGTGATTGCACAATTTGGATTAAATAAAGGACCATGATTGCTAATAAATGATGGTGATGGTGTGGGACTAGATAGGAAAAGTCTCGATTGCTAATGCATTTGTGTGTGTCATGGGGCAAGGTTGAGTTATCAATATAAGGTCCAAAAGTGGGAATCCCTATTTATTGGTTTTCATATATGTAGTCCCAAGTCAAGGAAAGATCATTGAAGTGATTAGATTAGTTTGGTATGATTAGCAATGGTCTCATCTAATTATAATTTGGTCTATGATTAATGGAGATGGTATTAACACTACCTCCTACAATATGGCCCACAACTCTATTATAATCAAGTGAAACTACATGGTAGGTTTATTAGTTGTTACTATTCTAACCTTGGTTCTATCCATCATTCTGGCATTACTAGTTTTGTTATTAGTTTGATTAGTTTGGCCTTTGGTTTTGATACTATTGATTTTATTATGGCACTAGTTTTTTTTTTGTTACAATCATTGTTGTGGCTAGTTGTTATGTTGGGGAGAAGGGTTTTGATAAATCCCAAGAGTCTATTTAGAGGTAGAAGCACCACCATTTAATGTGATCTCCCTATTCTCTAACATAGTCTCAGCCAAATGTTTGATTTAAACACATCTTCATAAATTGTGCCTATTAACCTGATGATACTCACAAAATTCATTTTCATGGTACCAATCAAGATAAGGAATGCCTTACAGATAATGCTTTGGTATAGGCTAACTAATTATATTAGTGATGGTGAGTTTGTGAAATACAGACTGAATAGGCTCTCTAAGGTCACTAAAAATGTGATGAGTAGGCATAATTATTCTTGAAGGAGGGGTTTGTAATGGTAAAGGTTACTACATTTGTTGCATGGGCCTAGGTTGTAGTGATTGGTGTGTTGGCTGAAGAGGTTTTTGGATAGGAGTAACTTGAAAAGGTGGCATAGGTTGAGTAAATGGTTTTTACACCATTTTTACATGGTGTGACTCAATTACTCCATTTCCCACAACATTATAATTATGGTTTAACTGATTTGGTCTATCTTGGTTATTGGCTTATGCTAATTATGATGATTGCATTTGGAATTGATTTTGATTTTGGCCATTTCCTTGATTGGTAACTTGATTTTGATTAGTCTAAGTGAGATTGATGATCCCTTTATTAATAATGGCTCACTCAATCAACAAACCTTTATCAATTATCTCTTTGAAAGTATGCACATATTATAGTTCTAGATGATAAGTTATCTCACTATGCAAATTTTTAGTAAACACGATGGTTAATTGTTTATCTAGTAAACTATGGGTGAATCAGATTAGAAGGGTTCTCCATCACTTTAGATAACTCAAAAAACTCTCATCAACTTTTTGATTTGATTATGTCAAGTTGACCAATAAAATCTCATGTTCGATATTGTAGGAAAAGTGTTACACAAACTTTTTTGAAAGGTCATCAAAATTTGGCACTAAGTTCTTGGGCAACTTTAAAAACTACTCCAAGGCTTGTCCCACTAGAATCTTTGGGAACAAAAATAAAAGGTATATTTCACTATATGCCATTGGATGACATACGATAAATAATTATATTAAATGGGCTTTTTGGTCACCTTTTCCCTTGTATTTATCAAATTTTGGTGGTTTGTACCCTGGAGGGAATGGTATCCACAAGTAATCCATGTTGAAAGGATAAGAGCACACATCATCCAACTTAAAATTTTTAACCTCTTTCCCAACTTGGATGGTGGCAATTGAATCCTTTATCTATTGTAATTCTTGTTCTAGGAAACTTGTGGGAATATTGGCTTGGGTAGATGGTTGAGCAGTCATAAGTGGAGCACTTTAACTGGGGTATGATGGAAGAATTTTTTGGGGTATTTTGGTTTGGTTAGGATATGGACCAAGAATATGCATACATGGATTAGGGTTTGATTAGTGGAATTACATTTGTGGTTGTGCAATATTATGGTTAGGGTTGGTTATGAAGGTTTGATGTTGAGAATTTTGAGGTTGGGATGAAGGGATATAATCATATTGTTTCTACTATGGTTGAAAAGGGACATGTTGATAACTAGTCAAACCTTGTTATTGAGTGGGAACTTGTGAACCAAGACCCTACTTATGATTGAGTGGCATATTTTGAACAAAAGACAAAGGTTTCCTGATTGGTACTTAAGGAACATTAGAACTTATTTGTTGCAAAAATCCCATTTGGAAATGGGTGCATGTTGGAGATTTAACCTTTACTAACCAGTAGTCATACATTGTTATTTATACATCATTTGGTTTTGAATTGGCACACTAGAATGCAACGGAAGAGGTATGTTTGCTACTACCTGATGAGGTAGAACATTAGTTTCTCCCTGTTGAGGTGGCAACATATTCAACCTCTATGGTGTTGGTATACTAGGTTGTGCTTGCTATTGTGGAATACCACTCATCACTTGTTGAGGAGTAGGATTCATCAAATTTTTATATTGATGTACAACATTGGTCATTGGTTGGATTCCTAATCTTGTTGGTTGTGTGCTTGAAGAAGTGGCTGGTTGAGGATTTGAAGTAGATAGTTGAGATTGGGATGTAGAAACTCTTACTCCCTAATTTTGAGAACCACTTGTGGTGTTAACTAAAGTCACATTTTGTTGGCTAGTTAGTTGTGTATTAACACCACTTTGGTTTTGATGGGATGTTTCTTGTGTTTATCCATTATTTTTTGGCCACTATCCTATGTATAAGCAAAAGATACTTCTTTGATAGTTGGTGTCTGAAATAAATTGTCAATCAAAGTGTTCTACATGATTGGGTATGCACCCTGATTATCTTGACTAGTTAACTCTATTAACACTCTATTTGAGTGAAAGAAATCTATGAGAGGCCTAATTGACATGGTCATTTGGTTAAAATTGTGTGGTAGGTTTAAGTAGGTTTGGTATGCTATATGTATTTGTAAAAAGTGATCTTCTATGGGGTCCTTGCCTTTGACAAGCATACTAGGGTCTTGATATGTTATTTGGACTAGAGCTAAAAGATTTCTAGAAGAAGCTTATTGATTGTAAATTATGTTATGAGGCATTATTACCAGACTTGGTAAATTATCATGGGGTAAATCTGTCAGAAACTTGGCCCCTACTTCTATGGCCCTAATCAAAACCTCATCTTTATTTTCCAATAAATGATGCTCAAAAAAATAAGGATCATACATGAAAGGTGTATTAATAGAGAATTATTGTTGGGGAAAATTTTCCTCAACTGCAAGTACTATAGCTAGGCATTACATTATTTGTTCTTGATCTTGTTCTAAATACAGTGGTGTATTAACCAAATAGTCAACCAATGGATATTGGTTTTATGTCCCTATTTGAGTGTTATGAGGTATATAAGGATTTATCTCATAAATAACATTATCTAAATAGGGTTCTTTCACCATTTATTTTTGTGTAACCACATGACTAATACTTATACTATACATGAGTCCACTATGAGTGTAGAAAAACATGTTGGGATCCATAGTGAATGTGTTGCTACAAAGAGTTCTAAAAACTTTGAAAAAGATAATGTCTAAATAAAGATGATTCAAAATTGGTCTAGATTTAATTAAAAGGATGGAAAGGTTTATGAAAATATTTTTGATAAAACAAGCTAACATTAAGTGTCTAATGTTACATGTCTTATATAAAAAGATCAAGTAAATGGACCTAAAATCAAAATGACAAACTCTAAGGTCAAAGTGCTTCAAATTAGTCTAATCTAAGAAAATAAAATTTGATAGGTCTTTTGGCCAAATGTGGCATCAATATCTAGGCTCAAACAAGGAATTTTCTAGGACTCTTGATTAAACAGTGTCAAACTCTAGGCTTTAAAATAGATGAAATTTTAATCTAATGGATTTGAAACACTTCTAATAAAAACTAGGCATTTGAATCTTGGATATAAACTTGATCAAATATGTATAAGGTATAAAACAAAAGGAACTTTTGAGATAGGTTATTTCCTTCTCAAATAATGGCATAAAATTTGATTTCTTTTGATAAATACGCTAGACAAAAGTGAATGGCATAACTATGCTAGACAAAGATTTACAAGGTACACTCAGATTTAACTTGTATAATTTTGGAAAACTTGGACTTTACGAAAAAAGATCTATGATGAAACAATGTTTGAAATTTTTTGAGCAATGTAACAATTCTAAACTACTCAAAATACGTAACAAAATTTTTGTTTCAAAAACTATAAGGCAAATATGTTTCATAAATTTATCAGCGTAACACTACCCTTCATAAATGATACACACACTCTCAAAGTTTTGACAATTTTTTAAAGACAAAGAGATTTGCATGAAAAAAATTCAAGGTAAAATGGGATAATAAAAGTTTTATCATAGACTTAAAGTGCAAGTGTTTTCACAAGATGATTTAAGTCTACCAAGTGGTGATAAATATTATGAGTCTTAAATGGTCTTCAATTCAAATCAAAATTTGAAATGAAGTTAAAACAAGTTTAATTTGCATATGGCAAACCCACTTGAGACATCAACCCTTAGAACTTAGAGAGGTTTAAATTTTAATGTGAATTATAAATGAAGGAATTAAACAAACTTTGGTAAAAGGTCTAGACTCAATTGGGTAACATAACTGTGCCATAGTGGATGATATGACTCAAAGTTTATGATAATTTTGAACAAGACAAAAGTGATGATTTACATGGGTAGCATAATGCCTCCTTGCTCAAATAAATTTGGGGACCATGTTTTTGGTTTATGTCATTTTTTTAACACCATGTTTTTGACTTCAAAAAAGACAAATTAATCTAGGATAAAACTAACTAATTAATCACTCTAGGTCTTAATTTGACAAGGTTACATTGTATTATTGGAATCCATCTATTTATGTCATTTAAGAGTATTTTAAGTGTTCATCAAAAAGTAAATGTGCATTATTAGGACCTAGAGACATTATTTAGACTAGGAATTTGACTCAAGAGAGGTGGTTAGTATCATGTTAGTTCCAAAATGAAAACAAAATAAAAGAAACACACTAACTAGCATAACATCTCTAGGCCTAGTCACTAGGGGGAGATTAGTGAGGAAAAACCATTTGAATACAATACTATAAATTTAAATAATTGAGAAATATGAACACAAAACCTAAATTTATTACCAAATCCTTGATTACTCCAAAAGGCTCCTTCTTTGGCTTGTTCGGCTTGTGCTTCAAGAGATCTTCTTCAATGGATCATGGTTACCTTCATCTCCTCTTGGCACCTTTAGCTTTGGCTTGGTGTGGCTCAACAATTTGGCATTATAAAAATAATTTAAAAGGCTTTTGTATTTATTTGTGCATTATACCTTTTCATTATCCAAGCTTTTTAATTCAAATAGGCAAGGCCTCTTATTTATAGATTTTGCAAAATGGTCAGAATGAACCTGAACCATCCATCTCAAGATGAAGATGTGTGGCTAAGAATCCATTAAATTTGTGAGGCAAAAATAAATAAATGCCTTCATAAATATTTAGGATAGAGAGGCAATAAAGAGGCATAGAGGGTCTTAATGAGGCATGGGGTGGCTTGATGATATATTTTATGCATTTATGGCCTAGGGATGCCTTCCCAAGAAATGATGTCATTTAATGATGCAAATATTAAATATTCATTTCCAAAAATAAATATTAAAAAATCTCCATGTAATTATTAATTAGGCTCATAATTTGAACTAATTATATTTAAGCATGATTAAACACTTTAGTGCAAATTTTGGCCCTTTGCTGCACAATTTAATCAAATTGGTTAAAATTTCTTGTTATTGGCTTAAAATTTGACTAGATTAGAATTAGGATGCAATGTCAGATGCATTGGATTTTTTATCCCATTTAGGATATTGTCAGCACAAAATAACAAAGTCATGTGTCTTGTACAAGAAATTTGGTAGAAAAGAGTAATCCAAAGCACCTAGGTGCAAAAATGCCATTTTAACTCGAAATGATCTAATCAAATTTAGCTACTTCATAAATTTCATTACCCCATTTAGTGATACTCTATCCAAAATTGGAACTTGAATATAATAGGTTCACATCATTTAGCATGTTTTAGTGTTTTAGGCCAAATTATGCATATTTACTAGAAATTGGTCAAAAGCCTAGTTGCAGGTTATTGGTGGCCAATTTTAGGTGTTTACAGGATCAACCAAAGGAGATGGAAAATTAGCCTCAAGATTCATACCGAATAGAAAAGGAATTAGATTTGGATTACATTCAACCATGCTAAACTGTGTAATAAAATCAAGAGAATATTTAGATTGTGAAATAATGATCCTAGATTATGACTAAGAGATTTTCAATCCCTAGGAAGTAATGTAACAAGACCAAGTAAATAATTGAGAACATGTCATACAAATCAATTTTCACTATTGTGATGGTGGATGGAGGAATCCTTGTGATCAATAGGTCATCTATGGAGAGAACTATAGTTAATAATGAATCATCCTATTAAAAAATGTAGACATTCAAATCAGAATGGTATCTAGTGAACGCAACTAAAAAATTAAAGGAGTCCATCTTGGTATTGTTATAGGATTAATTTTCACCCTTGGAGAAGGTTGTTCAGGTTCTCTCTAACTAAGCTATAATATTGGGATAACCCTAGGTTATGGTTAACCTATGTTGGGGATGAACCTCTGGAGTAGGTCAGCTTCTTCTTTGATGCTCACCCAAACTAAAGCTAATCCTAATGCTTCATAGGGAAAAGGGTTAGAAAGGAGATAAGTTCTCTTAATAAAGTTAACTAGGTGATGCACCATATAAAAGATATATTTTCCCATAATCTTGAACCCACACTAGATTAGCTAACGATAATACTAGCTCACACAACATCAAGATCAAGCTAATTTTCATAAGTATATCATAGAAGAGGTTTAGAGTAGAACACTAATATAGACCTACAAATAAAATTAAAAGTTCCCTAAACAAGGTCAGAAAGGAGGACAATGGACAAGGATTTTTATCCTTCACACAATGCCATCATTGACAAGTCACCAAACTAGATCCAAAGCAAGATATACGTAAAGAAAGTCTTATATTGTATCACGAGGTAGTTATTTAAAATGCTTGATAGGGTCAAGCCTAATCAAGAAGATCATACTTTAAATTATCTCAAAGAGTATCCATGTCTCCTAAAAATATAAAAGTCTAAAATCTAAGAACCCTTTCAAAGGAGAAGAGAATGGGATATATATAGAAAGGGAGAGAGAAGAGGGAGCACATTCCAAGAAAAAATAATGAGCTACTAGCTTTCTAGGGATGCTCCTTCATGATTTGGTCCAATCATGACTAGTACATCATGAATAGGAAAATATTTATTTTTTCTAATAGCCTTTGAGAAATACACTAGAAGATGAGTTTTGCTAAAAATGATAAGTCATGACCCTATTTATAAAAGGGACCATGGTCATTTTAAAAATCAAATTAAGTTCTTGAGCCATTTCTCTAACCACCAGATCTCTATCTTTGATCTTCTAAGTCCATATTTTCACTTCACTTTTACATAATGACCAAACCCTTACATCTATAGACCTTTATGATCTTTGATTATATCTACCTTAAGCAGCTGCTTGTTGAAATCATGGCTTGGGACACTTCTTCATTGATTACACATATTTTCCCCTTGCATTGAAAATTAGACCTAGATTTACTATAGATGAAAACTAAATATAAGGCTATTGGTTTTCCTATAGTCCATATAGATGGTGCTCTGATTGATACCTAGTCCCCTTAGCCACCAACTTGATGACCCTTGATCTATATTAGGTATAAAAAAACCTAATATATCTCTGTAGAGCCTAGAGTTCACCACACCTAGGTCCTTATTTTAAAATATTGCAAACATAGTCATAAGAATGAATCCTACAATCCATAAAAATGTCAAACCAGAGGTCCATTTTAAGATTTAATGGTGGTCATTCTATATTCTCTATATCTTACTACATTAGTTAGACCATTTTGTGGAATTTGAACCAGCTTCAATGGCATCAAGAATACCCTACAAAAACCTATTCTCCATGATTAAAAATAGCCTCTCAATTTTGATCAAGAATACTGAGCTCATCTCTAATCTGATTGGTTATATAAATTTGACTTGGCTCATTGACATGTTGACTCAACTCACTCCATTGATTTCAGTTAGTACTAATTATTGAGAACCATCGATCCTCATATTTAAAATCATCCTTGACGTTTGACCCTTGAGATTCATTGACCCTTTGACCTCCACTCGATGTTAGATATAAATGTATAATGCAATGTGGACCATTTGATTAATTGGGACCCATTATTTGAAATCCAATGGCTATTTCATGGCTTTAAAATTGATGTCCTTGCTCCCATCAAATGACATTCATTTTATCATCATTGATGGTCATGTCATCATCAAATTTAATCTTAATATGATTATATTACTTTGTCCTTAAATTTGATGTCTCATCAAGCATCATTTGATGTTTCATAGAACATGATTGAGTCATATGGACCATCAAATTTAAACATAGATTTTTTGATTGATCTCTAATTTTACATTCATATGCATGGACCTCATTACTCAAGCAACTTTGCATATTTATGACTTGAAGAGAAAAAGTCACGGGGGCTCCAAACTTTCAATAGATATTCATGAGATCAATATGAATAAACCCATTTGATACACTAGTCCTAGGATATTTCCAAGTAGATATAATAAATGTTCAAGATGATTGGTTTATATCTTCCCTTCCATGATGTTCTAACAATGGTTGAGCTCGTTTGGCTGAGTATGGAAAACTTAGTGAAATCTAATTGAAAGGGTAACTTTGCACACGCATAACTCCATTTAAACTTTAGTGGAGGACTTAAAACTTAGTGCATATAAACTTGGCATAAATGTGAACAAACCCATGTGACCAATGTTCCTTGACTCATCCACACATGGAAATGGTGATGCCATCAAAGTGCTTACTCAAAAAAATTCCACTAGACCCAAGATGTCTCAATGAACACAATGAATAACCAGATGGATCACTTGCATTTCGACACTTTTTCCAAGCAATTTTGACATCTCATAGGGTCTCTACAATATGGTTCATGACACAAATGTTAAAAAACATAGGATAACTTGTATGGTCTCCTCCAATTTATAATCTTGGACACCTTTCTAAGCCTTTGATCTACTCCTTCATCAAACCATGCAAGAGCTTCTTATGTGGGCCAAAATTGGCCAATATATTTGTTGAGTCATAGGGGTCTCATTCCTATCTATACAAGAGATCCTAGACCCTGTGCCTAGTCCAGTCCATTAGGCATGGAGTCACTACTTGAATCTAACATATTGACTTGGATTGAATTGACTACGAATCCTAATCTAACCTCTCTTGAAATAAAAATAAGGACCAAAAAAGAACAAAACTAAATAGAGTTCCCAAGGAATTAAAATAAAAGGAAACTAATCTAAAATAGTGATAACAAAAAAGTGCTAGAAAAGAGGAATTTGAACAAAATTAATCTAATATATATAACCTAAAACTATGTGTGACTTTATTTCTATATCAAAAGGATAGTTTGACAACCTTCTTATCTCATGGGATGAGGAATTGAATGAGGCATGAAAATTCTTGACCCTTGGTCTTGATTCCCCTTTCTTCTTTATTATATCTTCTAACTTCATTGGCATGATGATCAGTGAGAAATAGACAACTATAAATAGGTCAACAATGTGCATCCAAATAGTCTCAACTTCTTCATTTGACCTCTTAACTATAGCATCCAACGATGGTCCAATAAGGCAAACCTCTTTGATTTCCATGGTGTCTTTAATAAGATCAAGTTTCCCTTCAACTATAATTTCTTCAAGCTCACTTAGGATCTTATAATGTTCAACGCTATCTGTATCATGGCCTTTAATGGGTGCCTCTAGATCAAAGTATCCATGAACCTGCTTTCCAATAAGCAACATATCTTTTCCAAGTCTCTCAAACCCTTGTAGAGGTTTAATGTACAATTGCCAATCATATGAGAGTTGTTTAAAATTAGGTCAAGGTATTGAGTTATTTTCAAGAGCAAAAAATTCTACCTTGGTTTCTAAAGGTTCACTACTGGTGAACACCTCAAACTTTCCCATGAAGCTATGGTATAATTGCTACCATGAATCCTCTTCAACCTACCTATCAAAGGCTAACACCCCTTGTTCATGATTTTTTGGAGCTATAAACCTATCATGTATGTCCTCTTTAACAATGATCTATGATAGACTCACCATATTCAACTCTTCCAACGCCTTTTCTCTATAATAGATAGGACCATCATCTTCAATGAAGAAGGGTAACTTAAAGCAAGGATATACTTATTCTTCATCTCCTCCTAATGTATATTTTACATCTACCACCTCACATTCTACCTTCAAAACAAAAAATCTCTTATTTATATAGGGAGGGGATAGGAGGGAAAGAGAACTCCATTTTTTGCCTTGTTACCCTTTTAATGTATTTAGTAAAATAGGTGAACTTGATTGACCTGGTGTGTTTTGGGGACACTTTAGATCTTTTGGTTTGTTAGCATCTTAACTGACCTAGCACAAACCTAGAGAGTTATCCTAAAAATGTGATAGGTAAACCCAATCGAATTTCATCATATGTCACATAAGTGCAACATGAGATGGTGCTTCAGAAGTTAACATGATAACACACAATACTGATGCTAAGTAAAGTGCAAAAAGAAGTAAATAAGATAAATGAAAGGATAGAATTGAAAAACATATACCTTTAGCCTACCTTAGTTCCATAGATAAATAATTAGATTACAATAAATGAATGTGTCTAATGTAGAGTACATTAGGCAAACCTATAGAAGTTAGTACAAAAAATAGACAAAAATAGATTTTTGAAAAATAGGAATATAGTGGTTAGATTGAGATTTTTAGGAAAAATTGGCAAATTAGGATTTTTAAAATAATTTAAGGTAAATTAATGATAAAATTATGGAAAATTAATGATAAATGATTGATAAATTAATGACAAATGATTGGAAAATGAATGATAAATGATAGGAAATAAATGACAAAAGATAAATAAAACATAAATGGTAAAAAAGAATATAGAACATACTAAATCACATTGGGAAGTATGTAAAACATGAAATTAAAAATGAAATATCAATGCAATAAAACTCTAACAAAGATAGGTAAGAAGGTGAAAAGTAAGCTTACGTAAGATAGACATGAAAGAATCAAACATAAAGAAAAATATGAAAGCATTTTGAATGAAATGTAAGTCAAGATGTAAGACAAACATGAAGAAGGAATACATAAATAAAAAAATGTAATAATGGAAAAAGAGGTGATTACTCAACTATCCATAATATAAGGATAGCTTAATAATATCAAATGAAATAAAAGAGTGATCCATAGTTACTCAAACATGTTTCACTTCTAAGGATAGATAAAACTGAAACAAAGTAATGCTAGCATATTTTTAAGAGGTGAAAAAGATAGAATAATAGAAGAGGGAAAATAGATTTGGAATCATAATTTGATTATCAAGGGGGTAAATGAAATGGGTGAAGTGGAGAATTAATGAAAAACCAAGGTAGATAAACTCTTTATCAAAGTCAAGACACTCAAATTTGGTTTGTCAAAATAATAGGATTTTTGACCTTAAGGACTTATGAAGAACTTATCTTAGCTACACAAGTCTTGGATCAACAAATGGAGTATAATGAAAAGTAAAATGGACCTACCTTCCCATGACATGTTCCCCATTCTTTAGGACCCCTTACAGAGTCGTCAATCTACTACAAAGATTATGTACTTGCGTGAGAAGGTAGGTAGCACCATAGAGTTTTTTGTAATTCCCCTATTCCAATCTACTAACAAGCCATGCCAAAGGACTTCATCTCTATTTGAATCTGATTGTGGAGTTTTAACTTTGATTAGAGATAAGAGATGTGCTTGTAATCATGTATTTTGGTGTGAATTTAACTTATAAGATTTGTATGTTTCCTTTTAGATATCATTGCTTTTTATTTAAAATGATTTGGATTTTAACTTTCTTTTGATGGTTTTTTAAAATTCCTCCTCCTTACAGATTTGGAAGACCAAACATGGGTGTTAAATATGACTTTAATTTGAAAACTTGGGACAAGGTTGCTAAGAAAGAGAACTTCAAAGAGCATGGGGTCTAAGAGTCTCATAAATCTAGGTGAAATAAAAGTGCTATCTTTATTTCAACCTTGTTTTATCTAATGTGGAGATGAAATAAAGAGGAAATAAAGAGGAGATGACACATGGAAATTTTTGAATTGCTTCAAATCGTAAAAATGTGATAAAGGGAAAAAGGGGGTATAATGAGAATAAAGTGTGATTCCTTACCATAAGAATGTGGGAAATGGAGGAAAACATGCTAACATAGATTGTTTATGAATTCCATCTAGTAAAACAAGTAAAAGCTAAAGTCTAAGAACAAGGATTACAAAGAACATGAAAATATGGAAATCTTATGAGGAAGGCTAGGTATTACCCATAGTTTTACCTTGAAACTTCATAAAAGAGAAACCCACGAGGGTGCCAAAATGTTAAAAAGGAAAAGAAGACTTTGTACATCAAGAGGTAAATGCTAAAGAAATGGGTAAAAATGATCATAAATCTATTAAGGCAAAGAATGATAGAAAAATACAAAGGATAAAAGAGATACATAAGGGAAAAATTAAAGCAAATGTCAAATGTGATGTGTAATAAATCCAAATAACATAAAGGAAAATGATGATGCTTAGGAAATTGAAACTAAAAGAAGAAAAAACACAAAAACAAAGAAACATGAGACAAAAAGAAACAAGGAAAATCTATGTTAACATCTATATCAAAGATGAGCATGTGAAAGACCAGTCTATAAGTATCACAATGTTTCTTGAAGCTAGATGTGTTTGTTATTATGCATTGGAGAAGAAGAGTGGGCATCGGTAGATGCCCCAATGGGTAAGTGAATGTAGGGATTGGAATTGCAATATGCCCCAAAGTATGAATGAATATGTGGATGGGCATCACAAGATGCCCTAAATTATGAGTTGGAATGAGGTGATATTAAACCATTAAAATGCTCTACATTGGGTTGGTAGGTGAATTTGGAAATAGGTAAATGTGTTAGTTTATTAGATTTTAAGGATGTTGAATGTGACAAATAATGTGTAGGATAGGTATGAAGAGGTAAATAAGGTAAAGGAGGACCATGGATGATATGATTTGGAGTAGGCATTTAAACTAGGTACTTTGTTGGTGCATGTGACTTAAGATATTTAAGTTTAATGGATGCCACAATATGTTTAAAGTTATTCATGTGAGTTATCCTTTCCTTATTAGTATAGGAAGAAGTATCAAAAAAATTCTAGATGAGGTTTGTACATTAGATAATTGATGTTGATGTGATTATGGTTTTTGAGATTAATTGTAATAAGACTGAAGATAGTCTTGATAACATTGTTTTGTAATAATATAAAGACTAAAATGTGGACCAAGTAGGGAAGAAATAAAAAATAGATGAATATCATGAGAAGACTCATGATAATAACCTAAAGTAGCATGTCATTAAAAAAAATTATCTTGATTGTACCATTTTAGAGGAGGATTGGAAGGATAAAAGATCATGGGTTTAGAGGGTGAAAATTTCATCATAAGTTGTTCTAGACTCAAGGGAGGGTGGGCTGGGTTAAAATTGGCTAAATTGGATACTCCATGTTGAGGTTGGGGAGACTTGGATGAATCAATGGTATGAGAAGAAGATTGGAAAGATGCTTTAGTAGTTATTTGAGGTGTTTCAAATTGAGTAATAAGAAAGTATTATCTTTTTTCTTAGTTTAAGGCTTCTTCTAAAAAAATTTGTGAAAAATTTTAAATTTTATATGGAAAAGAAGGTTTAAGAGTAGTGACAAATAGTTATATAAGAGTGTCATCATTCATGTTATGGTCCAATTTATGAGTAAGAGACTTG
The DNA here is from genome assembly GCA_037957365.1 of Torreya grandis. Taxonomy (NCBI): domain Eukaryota; kingdom Viridiplantae; phylum Streptophyta; class Pinopsida; order Cupressales; family Taxaceae; genus Torreya; species Torreya grandis. Next base: position 234,842 of record JARHVA010004763.1, on the reverse strand, counting down.
CATCATTTGATGAAAGTATGAGCAGATTCATTAAGAAGTTGGTTGGCATTGATGAAATATCTAAGGGAATTTTTAAGAAGGTCACCATGTTGAAATTCCTTCACTAGAGCATTGACTAAATCCACTAGTTGTGAGATGGAATGTTTGGGAAGTTGATTGTACCATTCAAGTACATCACCAACAAATTTTTTGGCTAAGATCTTAGTGGTATCAAAGGTGTTAGTTTGGACCCATTCCTTATAGAGATTACCAAAATACTTAATAAAGATAGTTGGATCCTTAGTCTCATTAAATGTGATAGTTGGAGAAATGTTTCTAATATCTATGGATGTAATTAATGGGGCTAAAGGTTTATTTTGAATATGTTGAAGCATTTTGTTATTCATTGAAGGTTGAGGGATGATATTCCTATTAACATATATAAAAGGAGGAGGGACAAAATTTAGATTTGGTTGAGACATGATGACTTGAGATGGTTGAATAATCATGTTTCCTAAGTGTTGTTGCATGCTCATCATTTGAGATTGATTGGAAGTTTGCATGATGTTCATTTTTTAGATGACTTGGGAAAGAAGTTGAGTTGTATCAATAGGTGGGTTTGAAGGTGGGGTATCAGTGTTGATAGGAAGAGGGTTTTTTTGTAGGTGGAGGGTTCCCAACATTGGTATTAGCTATCTTAAGTGTGGTAGAAGAAAAATGAAGCTTGGTAAGGCCATAATTCTTGTGAGGAGTGTAAATAGTATTATCATCAAGGTTTTTAAATATTTGATAACCATCTAGATTATCAATTTGAGTAGTATTATTTGATGAATGATTCCCAACATTGGTATTGAGAGGAGGATTATGATGAAGTATCTCAACTACATTACATCGTGTAGTGAGTGGTTTAGGCTTAGGATAAGGGGAAGGAAGAAATTGGATGGTTTTATCAAAAGTAATGAAATAAGTGAGGTTATTATCAAAGTCCTTAATAATGCAATGTTTTGGACTAAGTGAAGGTTGAAAATATGTCATCATGATGAAACAAGACTAGATAACCACACAAGGAGAACAAAAAGTGACATAAAATAGTACAAGGTTAACTAGGTTGACCTAACATAGAAATAAGGACTATAAAACTATATAGGGTTGACCAATTAAATCCAATATAGCATATATAGATTGGAAGAAAAGGTAAAAGAGGATGTAAATAGTGCTAAGTCAAATAGGTCAACATACTATAGTATATAAGGGCTAAAAAAGATACTAGGTTAATAGGGTTGATCTAGTACAATAGACAAGTTACTTATTTTACCTATATCTTTAGTTCTACTTATCCATTTTTCAAATCACAAAATGTGTTGGATTTGTGATGATGTATGTAATATGATAAAGTTGATATCAAGTTGTGAATTTAAATAATACAATTTGAAAATAATGAAAATAAATAAGTACTCAAGGGAAAAAAATAGTCAATTGAATTGATGTTGGCTAATCCAATTGATGCACACAAAGGAAAATATTACACTAACACTAGATAATTAAAGATTTTTACCACAAAATTAATCAAATATCAAGAAAACAACTTGAAATTAAAACTAGCTACTTGGTTAACCTAGAATGTTGATTAGATTATTAAGAATAATTTTATATGATAGGGAGTTGGCTATAATCAAGGTACTAGATAACAATCTATGGATGGTTTCAGGTGAGTTTAGAATGAAAGGGATTGTAGTGTAAAATTATATAGGCTTGGTATTGGGTCCTACCCCCTCACTTCACACACCATAGTGATAAGGGTGTCAGGTGCTTAGCCAAGTTATACCATTAACCATGATTTATACTTGATTAGAGCATTAAATTGGCTTTCCCCTTGGTGATGAAATCCAAGTAGGTTAGACTAGGTAGTCAAATGCTAAAATTCTTATTGATGTTATGTGATTTGGCCATGTGAGCATAAAATATAAATATTAAACAAGTGGTTAATTAAAAACCTCCTAATTAGATTATGTGAAGTATTCTAATCATGAAAACAACTAAAATAAAATATGTGATTAACATACAAGGTGAATTCCAACTTTTAAATGAGTTATAGTGAAAACATTATATGCACAACATACAAAATTAAGTTGATAGGGTTGAGATAGTACTGTTGAAGATAGGGTTTGTAAAACCAACTTGGTCAACTAGGTCGACCTAGTTGTTTCAGATAACACATAAAACATAGAACTAGGTCGACCAGGTCAATCCAGTTGGTTGTGCAGGGGCCATTTTGAAGACTACAAACTTGAAAGGAAAGTACAAAATAGAAAGAGATATATAATAAAATACTAACCTTGATTGTTTAGATATGGAAATGAAGGAGATTTCTGATCAAGATCCCTAGAGAAAATTGATCCAATCTTAAAAACTAGGTCAAGCTAGTTGACCAAGCTATATAGGAACCTGTTATAGAAGTTGAAAAAGTGTACTAATTCGACCTAGTAGGCTGAACTGGAAGTCTAAAAAGTGTTAAAAACCTATACTGGGTTGATTTAATTGATTTAATTACATGTTCTTAAGCATAGATAAAAATAATTAGGCCAATATAATTGATCTAGTATGTCAAAATATATGATCAAAATGATGATCAAAATAAATGAAATAAAAAGTGAACAAATCTTGCAAAGGTTTGATTCACGTCAGGTTCACTAAAATGTATGCAATCAAAATTTCATGATATACATGAATTAATCCTAGATCGAATAAGATAGAGTACACCTACATTTCCAATTTGGTATATACTTGTTAAGTGGGAGTATGACCAATATGCGGATCCACTAGACCCGATTAGGGGATAACTTGTATCACTTGTCACTAAATATCATGCTAATAAGGGTTCCAAAGCTCAAAATCTAACACAATCACACAACCCTAAAATAGTCATATGATTTGATATTTAACTTATGCTGATAAACAAGAGAGTAAACTATTATAATAACAAGAAAAGTAAACTAATGTAGTACACAACAAAGATTGTGGCACAAAGTTAGAGTTAAAATAAAACAAATAAACAAAAACTAAACTAAACATGAATAGAATACATATACTCACATCAATGTATACAAAATCCTAATACATGGAAGAGAATAATACATACTACATTATCTATCTACTCTTACAAAGGAGAAATAAAGTTAGGAATACTTACCTTTGGAGACAAACCTACTGAACCTCAATCTCTCCCTTGGCTAAGGTGATCATATGAGATTTTTGTGGTTTGTAGGGATAACCAAGATAAATTATATCTAGGCTACATAATCTACCTAAGCATCCAAAATAATTCTCTATAAGACAAGATAGGAGCTATAAATAAAGTATTAAACCCTAAATATTTATTCCTCAAGTAGAATGGTCAATAAGTAGATGTTTGTTCGCACTTCCTCACTTAATTCAACTCTCTATTTTAATAATGATGAAATAAACTTTTATATATATGTGGATCTTACCTAAAAAAATTTGAACATGTCAAATGTACTAGGTCAACCAGGTGGACCTAGCACATTTTTGGGCTAACTCACTAGGTCTATGTTAGGTCGACTGGGAGGCTAACAAACTAAAAGAGCTAAAGTGTCCCCAAAACACAATAGGTTGACCTAGTTTGTTGAATAGGTCAAAAGTGTAACAAGGAAAAAAATGAAGGAATAAAGCATGATAATGATTGGAATGGATAGGAAAGAGAGAAATAAGTTTAATTTTCAAGGTTTTAGGAGACAAGTATGTAGATGGCAAGTGGTAAAAGGAAAAACAATCTTATGAAACATCAATGATATGCCCACCCCTTTCTCGATGCACCCCTTAAGGCATGAACTTAGAGAGATTGAGACTTGATAGGTTCCTATAAGATATAAAGTGTGAATAATTGGTAAAATTTTGAAAATATTATGTGTATACAATCTACCCATAACCAAAAGCTTTGCTTTGGAGTCACCATTGGTGCTAATTTTCTTGCTTCCAAAATCTTATCAAAAGAATAACACACCAAGATATTTTCACTCTTTTGGACCTAGTCCCACTAAGCAATCCATAAAATATTATGGGTTTAATTTGCACCCTTAGAGAGGGTTGATCAAGCTCTCTCTAACTAATCTATAATATTGAGATAACCCCATGCTATGGGTAATCTATGTTAGGGTTGAACCTCTAGAGTAGGTCAGATTCCTCTTTAATGCTCACCTAAACTAAAGCTAAGCCTAATGATTCACATGGAAAAGAGTTATAAAGGAGATAAGGGCTCTTCATAAAGTAAACTAGGTGATACACTAGATAAAAGAGAGAAACTACCATAATATTAAACCCACACTAGATCAACTGAAGATAATAATAGCTCACACAACCTCAAGATCAAGATAATTTGCATAAGTATTTCATATAAGAGGTTTCGTGTATAACACTAAACTAGACCTGTAAACAACATTGAAATCTCCCTAAACAAGGTTAAAAAAGAAGACAATAGATGAGAAAGATTCTCTTTCACACAATGCCATCATGCACAACTCACCAAACTAGATCCAAAGTAAGAGACAGGTAAATAAAGTATTATATTGCATCAAGAGGTAGTTCTTACAAATTATTGATAGGGTTGATCCTAATCAAGAGAAACATACTTTATAGTATCTCAAAGATTATCCCTATCTCCTAAAAGGATAAAAAGTCTAAAATCTAATAACCTTTTTAAAGGAGAAGAGAATGGAATATATAGGGAAAGGGAGAGAGAGAAGAGGGAGTACATTACAAAAAAAATAATGAGCTACCAGCTTTCTTGGGATGATCCTTAATGATTTGGTCCAATCATGACTAGTTCATCATGAATAGGATAATCTTTGTTTTTCCTAATAACATCTATGCAATACACTAGAAGATGAGTTTTTCCAAAGATGATGAGTCATGATCCTATTTATAAAAGGGACCCTAGTCACTCTAAAAATCAATTAAATGCTTGAGTCACTTCTTCAACCACTAGATATCTATCTTTGATCTTATAAGTCTATATTTTTTACTTCAATTTTGTACAAGTAAAAATCCCTTACATTTATAGACCTAACTGAGCTTTGATTGTATCTATCTCAGGTGATTGCTTTTGGAAAGCATGGTCTAGGACACTTTTTCATTGATTACACATAGCTTCCCCTTGTTTGGAAAATTAGACTTGGGTTTACTATATAGGAAAACCAATTTAAGTCTATTGGTTTTCCTATAGACCATATAGATGGTGCTCTACTTGATGCCTAGTCCCCTTAGCCACCAACTTGCTGACCCTTGATCTATATTAGGTCTAAAAAAACCTTATTTATCTCTACAGATCCTAGAGTTTACCACACTCAGGTCCTTCTTTTAAAATATGGTAAACATAGTCAAAAAAAAAACCCTATAAGCCATATAAAAATTCAAACTAGAGGTCCATTTTAAGCTTCAATGGTGGTCCCTCTATATTCTCCATATCCTATTGCATCAGAAAACTCTATGGAATTTGAACTAGATTCAATGGCATAGGGAAGACCCTACAAAAACCTATTCTCCATGGTCAAAAATAGCCTTTCAAGCTCTATCAAGAATCATGGGCTCATCTCTAATCTAATTGCTTGTTAAAATCTGATTCAACTCATTGACATGTTAACTCAGCTTGCTCTATTGATTTTGATTAGTATGAATTCTTGAGAACCATTGATACTTTTCTATTTGAACACATCCTTAACACTTGTCTTGCACACATTTTCCCTTGATATTTGTTAACTCTTTGACCTTCACGCACTATTAGATCCAAATGTACAATGAAATGCATACTATTTGATCAACTACGACCCATTATTTGAAATCTAACAGATAGTTCATGGCTTTAAAAATGACATCCTCACTCCCATCAAATGATTTTTGTGTGATCATTATTGATGGTTATGTGACTATCAAATTTAAGCTCAATAAGATTGTCTTGTTATGTCATTAAATTTGACATCCTACTGACCATCATTTGACATTATTTAGAACATGATTGATGTCTCATGGACCATAAAATTTAAGCATAGATAGATTTTTTGACTAATCTCTAATTTGAAATTCACGTGAATGTCCCTCATTACTCGAGCAACTTTTCAAATTTATAACTCAAAGAGTAAAAGTTATGGGGGCTCCAAACTTTTAGGAGATGTTCATGAGGTCAATAGGAATAAACCCATTTGATCCACTATTCTAGAGATATTTCCAAGTGAAGATATTAAATGTTCAAGATGAATGGTCCATATCTACTCCTGCATGACAGCTTGGCAATGGTTGAGCTCATTTGGCAATGGTTGAGCTCATTTGCCTAAGTATGGAAAACTTAGGAAAATCTAACTTAAAGGGTAACTTTGCATGTGCATAACTCCATTTGAGATTTGGTGGAGGACCTAAAACTTGGTGCATATAAACTTGACACAAATTTGAAAAAACCCATATGACCAATTTTCCCTGACTCATCCACTTATGGCAATGGTGATGTCAGCAAAGTGCCTACTCAAAAATTCTACCACTAGACCCAAGATGCCTTAATGAACACAATGAAGAACTAGATGGATCCCTTTAATTTTCACACTTGTTCCAATCACTTTTGACATCCCATAGGGTATGTTTAATATGATCCATGCTACAAATGTTAAAAATACACATGATAACTTGTATGGTCTCTTCCAATTTGCAATCCTAGACCCCTTTCTAAGCCTTTGATCTACTACTTCATCAAACCATGCAAGAGCTTCTTATGTGGGGAAAAATTGACCAAAAGGTATACCAAGCTTGGGGAGCTTATTTGGGGTCATAGATATATTTATAAAGTTCAAAAACTAAGGAATAATCTTACACAAATCCTTGTGGTTTTTCCATGTATATTTCCTCTTTGAGGTCATCAAGAAAGAAAGGCACTCTTCACATCCATTTTATAAACATCCCAATAATGTGATACAACAATGGCAAGAGTGAGTTGGATTATGTTAATTTTGGAAAATGGGGAGAAAATATTAATATATTCAGTTCTAGGTACCTGAGAAAAACCCTTTACTACTAATTGTTCTTGGAACTTGTATACAAACCCATTTACTACAAATTTTATTCAGTACATCTACCTACTTCAAATAAGTATTCTTACCTTAGGAAGTGGGATAAATCCCAAGAATTGTTCATCTATAAGGAACTATACTCATTTTCCATAATAGTATCCCATTTAAGAGTTCATTTTCTTGTGAAATGATTGCTTATCAAAAGTAGATGAAATGAAAGCATGCGGGGCATCTTAGAGTTACGAATGTGTGTGCCTATTATCTAATAGATCTACAACCCATTGTCCAACACTTTTTATTATATGTATATACAAAAGAGGACTAGTGTTCAAAGAGTTAGGATGAGATTCATAATTATGTAAAGATAATCTATGATAAGTAAGATGGGAATCCTCATCACTACACATCTTCAGAACTAGAAGAGGAACCAAGATCATTAGGTGGATGATTAGGTAGATCTAAATCATTATAATTGTCATCAAATATTAGTTCCTCTAAGGAAATGGGAGAGATTTAGAGTGTGGATTTCAAAGGACCATATGAAAAATGATCACTCTTATTAATCAATAATTCATGAGTGGTTAGATAGAGAAGCATGTATCCCTTAATACTTTTAGTAAACCCAATGAAGATGCAAGACTGACTCTGAGGTTCTAAGGCCTTACATTTATTCTCCAAAATGAGGGTCATATAATTCAAACCAAAAACTCATAAATAATCAAATATGGGTTTCTAACCAGTCCAAGATTCAAAAGAAGTGATTATAATGCTTTATAAGGAACTCAGTTTTGGATGTAACAAGCATAATTGATGGTCTCAGCCCAATATTGAGGTGCAAGAGACTTGGAGTGTATCATATAATTGGAAATATACTTAAAGGATTTGTTCTTGTGATATATAAAACCATTTTTCTAAGGACTATATGGAACTATGTACTATCATTTAATCCCATATGATGTACATAATTTCTCAAAATGGTTACTAACATACTCAACACTATTGCCAGTGTGTAAAATCTTGATGGCTTTACCTAACTATATTTATAAAAGTGCCTTGAATTCTTAAAAATGATCAAAGAACCTTGATTTATGCTTAAGAAAATACACCCAGTTATACCTTGAATAGTCATTTATGAAAGTAAGCATGTACTTTGTCCTTTTTAATGAATATTTTGGAAATGGACCAGTTATGCCACTGTGAAAAATCTTCAATATTTGTTTTGATCTTTGTGATTTTCCCTTCTCATACTTATCCTTATGATTCTTAACAAGAATTTAACCCTAAAAAATCCATCATAAAACTTAACTTATTGTAAATGTTGACTTCTTTCAACCCTGAGGAATAGAAAGGAATTAACATGTATTATAAGAACCTAAACTCACCTTGGTCACCCCCTCATGCTTCTTAAATTTTTTAGAAAGTTCCAAAGGAGGATCATAGGTCATCATGCCAAGGAAACATTTTCAATTGATGAATAATATAAAGGTATATTATAGTAGTTATATTTTACACCCTATTTAAGCTTGTGTTAAATGCTAACATTTTGATTAGTTATGTATAAGGATCCATAACAAGTCTTGGGGTCATTTTAATAGTCAAAACTTACTAACATTTAAGATCATTCCATGTTGTGGCTCATGACCTATCATTAATCCATCTAATTATATTAGAAGTTTATAAATTATTGTAAGATAACAAGGGTTAAGTATGTTATAAATAATATGTGATAACTTTGTTTAGGTCCTTAACATGTTTTAAGGGTATTTGATTGATGTTAAGGTCACATCTTTTTTGAAATTCACTTGAGATCATATCTATTGCTTAAAAATGGGTGTTTAACCATATAATGATGCTAGGATGGCCCCTAAAACACCACTAAGAACATAAATCATGCCTTAAAATACCTTCATTATTAGCATAATGCCATGATCAAATGGTTTCATATGCAAAGGGATGAATTTTCATAAGTCAAATACTTTATTATCCACTAAAGGATCCTACATGTTAGAAACAATGGATATTTAACTTCCCCCAGCCATACTTCAAGTTTTGAAATTCATTTTGACCCCTCTTTTCCATCCTCCTACCTAGCAATAGTGTTTTAAGGTTTCAAAACTTGAGAAAATGTAGGAAAGTAGTGTTCTGTAGGAGTTTTCAAGAAAGTATGATTTCATATAGTGAAAATATGATCAAAAAGTGTCAAGGATCTACCAAAGTGATTAAATTTAGACATCAGGTAAGATAATCCATAACTTTCAATCCAATAAAGATAAAAAAATGACCCCTCCTTCCCATCATCCTCTTAGGCAACCATGAATAACACCTTAGGTTCTTGTTTAGTATGGATATGAGAGAGAAGATGGTGACTTGAGATTTTGGATAGAGTAAGGGGGTGTAATGGTATTTTTATAATTGGAATTTTTCCTTAGAATGTCAACCTATGATTTATGAATAAAGGTTAAGAACTTAAGGTAGTCAGACTAGCCTTATACATCGACACAGGGTGAAGAATGGAATGGTTTCAGTGCATTTTTGGCCTATTTGATGAAAGTAATGATTATACATGTCTTCTAAAAGTCCTCAAGGTTCTTCCATTGCATTATTTTCCCCTACATCACATGTGAGATCCTATGGGATCAATAAACCTCTGAGTTATCTTAATCTACAAACTACTAATAATGTTTCTTTGATGAGGAAGTGCCTCTAATGCATATATCTGAGAATGGGCATTGGTTTGAAATTAAATGATGGTTTCCTAAGATCATTAAGGTATTATTGCCTCTTTAGCACAAGTGGAGTGATCAGAGGAGAATTCAACCCTCCTAAGACTCTACTTTCAAATGGTATTGCTTGCATAGTTGAACTTTAATGTAAATGTGAACTAAGTGTGTGTGGTAATGGCTATTAGAGTTTAGTATAACACTTTAGATTAGGAAGTATTATTTTATTCATGTATAAGAGTCCCTCTTTCACAATAACTAGGCTTCATTATGGCTCTCAAGGCCAAATAATTGTCAACTAGATTCCCAACACCTTCATATACATATTTAGTACAAGTTAAGTTTCATTGGCAAAAGTTAAGGTTTTCATAGAATCCTAGGTTTTAAATCCTCCCTTCATATGTCTAAGTAACCCATTCCAAATGTATTACCTTGTTGAGTATCTGAGGAGGGGTGTATAGGGTCTTCATAGGTCATATTGAGTATGAATCAATAGTCCATATTAACCTCTCAAGGAACCTCTACTATCTAATGGTATCATCAAGTAAATCCACCTCATAATAGGATCTGAGTTCTAAGTGAAAACTCCATAAAATCCTATGACTACCACCTATAGGTTCAAGCCTCTCTGCCCAAGCCTAACACATAGAAACTAGATCAAATTCTCCATAAGGTTATCAAGAGCCATTAAGACTATGATAAATGGTGCCTATTCATGTGTGATTTATATTTACAAAGCATAATCAAGTTTAGAAGGTCAACTTAGGCAAACCTTCAAAGGGTTTCAAAACCATCATATACAATTGAGTCTTAAAATGCAAATAAGGGTCATAGATTATGTAGCTAACTACCTTAAATGAGTATGATTTGGATTAAAGGAAGACCATTGGGGTATAAACCATAACATTTAATCATTTTTCTTTCTTAGGAGCCTACATAAATATCCTTTGACAATCAGCATACCTAGATTGCTACCTATAGGACTATAGGAAGTCTATCCCCAAATTTGAACATCAAATGGTATATTCACATCGAGGGAGAGATCAGATTGAGATGGTGGTTATAACTTTAATGTCATACTATTGAAAGTTAAATAAACTTTAAAATATGATTTAAATGAGCATGCTTAAGTATGTACAGGTACATTCAAGTATACTTAGCCAATTGAGAAGACTAACTAATGAAAATGGCATAGCAAAAAATGTTTGAATCATCCTCTTTGGATGGAATTTGTCCTCCTTAGTGTCCCTAAAGGTTGGATCAAGATTTAGAGTTATTTTGACTAATTTGACCACAAGTTAAATTAGTTCAACCCTTTATATAGTCAAACTTTTTATAGGTGTCCCCTAGCGTGTAAAAAGTGTACCATGGTCTTAATATGGTCATTATTATGTTTTCACTCTTGTCACTTTTATATAGATGGTCTTATGTCATATAGGGGTCATTTTTAGGTCACTTATTGAAATTTTATAGGTTTTTCATAGAGGAAAAATGTTTTAAAATCATATCTAACATCCTATATGTCATATTCATGTTAGAAATGTTAGTTTTGGATGGACAACTATAGGTACAACATTGAAAACAAAAGGATCAAGAAAATTTAGGTAGATTCAAGTAGTTGTACATATCATAAAACACATTTGGCATGTTTTGTGACTTTATTAGTGTCTCTTGGGATTCCTACATTCTAATTCCATGATTGGGTAGCTTTGATAGACCTAAATTTGATCAAAACTGATACTTCTTTCCTATAATTCTCCTAAACAAGTAGAAAAGGTCAAACAGTTTCCACCTATATGGAAAAGAGGAGGTGAGTTGGATAAATTGATTTTATGGATGATATTAATCTATATTTACTCTAACTTCATGGTCATAGTTCCAAGTTTTATGTCTTGAGCTTCATGAACCATTGTTAATAAGGTTTATGACTCTTTTTTTATTGCCTATCCCCAACACTTCAGGGTTTCTTATCCCTTTACATCATTATATGAAATTCAAGTTGTATACATGATATTAATAATCTTCAAAATGTTTTAAATCTTGATTTCATGTTTGAAGATGAATTGATGAGCAAAACTATCTTAGTTTGCTAGTTGAGGACACCATTGAAGTTGCAGACTAGCATTTCACCTATTATAGAGTCATTCTCATGTAAGTGGATTCAGGAAAAGGATAGGATGTTTGATTTAAAAATATGATATCATGCCTGATTAGTTTTTATTTGAATTTTTAGTCTCAAAAATAGCATTGATTGGGTGAAAGGTGTAAAATATACACATATAATAAGTTTCCCTTGTGATTATCACCTACAGTCGGGTAAAATTAGTTCTTAATTAGTAACATTGATGTAAAAAAGAGTTTTGAATGTGGTGATAAGTCTCATAATGTGGAAATAACATGATAGATCCATCCAAAAGGTTAGATATTGATGAATACATTCCAAATTATCACACTATCTTATATCCTACAATAATTCCTACAGGTAGCTTCATCAATGGTTTGAGTGCAATCCATAAAGGTCTAAAAGAGTTAAAATGGTAGAAGTTTAAACTCATTTGAGACTTAATTATAGTATAATAACATTGAGAAGGATATTTTGATAATGGTAGAGTCATGAGATAGCAGATAGACCTAAGGGCTTGTTCACAAATTTGGAATGCTGCAATTGAGACACTTTACCTTAGTTTCTCTTAATCATGTTTTTCCCATATACTATGTCTTTCCATGGTAAAGTGTATTGAGCTATAGATAAAAATAATTATTCTTATAGTTTATCCCAATCATAGGGTCAATTTTTTAACATAAAAATATGATTGGTTGATCAAGAAAGGATGATGGTCGAATGGTTACTAACTTAGACAATTTGGATCTAAAATACTTAGTAAATATTGTGTTAAGATGACCAAAAGTAACAAATTATAGTGACCTATGGCAGTTACTGAGACTATGGTCTCTAAACATGAGATGAGATCACATAAGTGGAGTATGGACTAATGAAACATAATTAATTCATATATAATCACCTACAAGAGTTTTCAACTTCTATCTAATGCACATCTCTAGGAAACATAGTCTACTACAATAAACAGACTAACTCATGTTAGTGTTAAGAGAAAGGTAGTTTGAATGTGAGTATAGGTCACTCAAAAATATTTTAGTCCATTAAACTATATATGATCTCATGTATTTTAATAATAACATAGGCATGAAACATTATGTCTAAACATGAACAGGCACCTACAGGAATTTTATTTTCTTGAGGTGAACACCTATAGTCAGCACAGTCCTTGGACTAGCCTAGGAAAATGGAAGAGATGTGAGATGAAGAGTTTAACATAGATGAGTGATGAATTTATAATATCAAATAGGTAATTTCATATTCCAAAATGTTCTCAAGAATCAAATATCCCAACCTATAGTCATAGCTCAAAGTTATTAGGTCAAAGCAAAATTATGTACATAACCATTAGACCTAATAGCTAGTATTAGTTTTTTAAAGTATTGAGAATCCTAGAGGAGTGATCTAACCATGGATTTTTCAATATAAGGTCATTAATAGCTATTATACCCTCCCATTGTCTCATTATGTCTGATAAAATAGGGGAGATGCCCTCTATTTTATCTTAGATAGAGGGCATTCGTAGTCAAGACAAAGTTGTAGGTTTGGTATGTAGATGGTAAAAGCATGTGATGAGGAGACTTGAGATACTATATAACAATTTGGAATGTTTTTTTGGACATGAAAAATATGGATAATACCTCACAATCACTAGAAACCACTCAGAGGTGGTCATGGACAACTAGAACACAATTAGGCCTAAACTAGGCCTAAGCCCTAAAAGGGTCTAACTTAATTCACACGACCATGGAAACTATCCAATACATTTTATGAAATTTATGGGAAGTTATATAGTCTCTAATATCCAATATTTTATAGAGGAACTACACATAGGGGTCATTTTTGGCTCAAACTCACTTCAGGGTGGCCATAATGTAATTTAAAGCTCGATAGGCCAACTTCAAGTGCTCATATCTTTACATAAACTAAGAATGAGAACTAAATAATCTAGGGGTAGCTTGGGAGGGTCCTATAATTAATATTTATGGAATTTTTTAGGTGTTAGACATCATATTTTTATGAACTATTTTTAAGAATCAAAACCTACTAAAACCCTCCTAAAACCCTATCTAAGACCCAATGAATAAAATATAACTTGAGATGAATATATAAAAGGTAATATATCCATTAAATAAAATTTAACATGTATATAAATCTCCCAAATTATTTCCATCCAATCGGTTTCTACCTTACTTGTCAGAACAAGCTAAAAACATGGGTTTTTACAAGGTTTTTAGAGTTCTATAGGTTTAGAAGGTAAATAGGGAATGAGAACCATTAGGGAATATATATATATATATATATATATATATATATATATATATGTATATGTATATATATATATATATATATATATGTATATATATATATATATATGTATATATATATATATATATATATACATATATATATATATACATATACATATATATATATACATATATATATATATATACATATATATATATACATATATATATATATATATAATATATATATATACATATATATATATACATACATATATATATATATATACTTATTATAAATACCTATATATATATATATATATATATATATATATATACTTATTATAACTACCTATGCTCACTTATCCCATCAATTAATCTCAAAATTAAGTTTTATACATAGTTCATTTTAGGTAGTCTTGGATAGGCAGTGGAAAGATAAGGTGACTACCTAATGAGAAGATGAGAAGTCCAATTATGGATCCTTTGGAGGTATGCCTAATGGAGTGGAAATAAAAGGGACTATAAATAGTTCCTAACACATCTTCCATGGATTTGGTTTATTAATTTAATGCCACTTGTATGACAATTTTAAATAATGAGGCCTAAAAAATCAATGAATGATTGCAGATGGTGAGAACAAGTGTCATGAGAAAGGCTAGTAGTTGAGGATGCCTTTGATGAATATTATATATTATTTACAACCATCCTAAGATATTTAATATGTTTCAATCTTTCCTAATCCATTTTTGAGTATTCAAGAGATGCCTCCTTTGAAGGTAGTTTTAAGAAGTTAGTAGAAGGGTCTCTATGCCAATTTGAGGAGTTTTTCATGATTCAGATGGACACTTGTACAAAAAGACCTTCATGGTTCTCTAAATTCCATTATTATAAAATGTAAATATTACTCATCACTTGAAACTTGTTATTATGACCTTTGAGCTCTACTTCTTGTCTCTCTTCTGACATACTCTATAAATGCAAACCATTTTAAATTTTGTAATGGAATCCACACCTAGTATGGTGAAGCCCTACTATTTTGATACTATATTTTTCCTATCAAATAAATATTTGAAATCTAGTTTTTATTTCAAAATATATCTTGTCTAAGTGTGTGAAGTGTTGTATAGTGAAAGGTCAAGTGATTAATATCTATCCTTATTTTCTATCAACTGTTCCATGTTTGATGCAAATAGTTTCCACTCTAATAGGTCACATGAAGTGTAGTTAAGTGAATTTGTCTATATTTAAGTATAATAAGTAGACTTAGTGTCTAAAATATGAAATCTAGTTCACTCACCTTGATTAGTTCAATGCATATTACGTCCATGTTTTAAACACTAATGTTAGAGCAATTCAATATTTTTAGACTAGTGTTGTGAGCCATGATTCTTAGTACAACTATATGGTATTCTAGTGGATATATTTATTATGTATCACCTAATTAGAGAATTTTAATTTCACGTTAGTGTTATCCCTTTTTATTTAATAAAACAAGTAGTGTAGGTGATAAACAAAAAAATATAAATCTAGGGAGCTAGCCCTTAAACCTATAGGTTTACCTCTGCTATAGGCAACCCATAGGCATAGAGGTAATCCAATGTTTCCCAAATCTTAGAGTATTCTTGAACAACCATATCTAGGGTGTAATATTTGGTGACAATGATTATGGCATTCCTGTTGGGACAATTATCTCAAAGACATATTGTAAAGGTGAATGTGGGTCTTGACAACATCACAATTACATATTGTGTTCTACTCAGCATTTGGTGACTCCATTCAAGGTAATATATAGTTGTAGACCAAGTTTTGTCATTTATTATTTTCATAATTCATGGTCTTTACTATGTAATATTCTAGTAGAGGTATCAATCCTATAAACCCACTCCTTCAACCTAAAATTCATGTTGAAGTTCAACATCCTCAACCTATCTTGGCCTTTGAATAAAAATAATACTTTAGAATCCAAGAAAATCAAGAGAGTGAAGAGAAAATTGAGGATAATATGGATAGACAACATGCCTTCCTATAATTTAACATTGAATATCCCATCCATATTAATGCATATGATGATATATCCCCTAATTTTACCAAAATTATTCCCAATTTCAATGGGAAGTTCATGTCACCCCTAGTAAGCATATTAGGGATGTCTGAAACTTATGCATTTTTCAAAATGTTACTGAAGTCAACATTACAATTAGACTACCTGACATGTCCCTTAGAGGGAAAAAACTTGAGTGTTATATGACTTTTCTTTGAGTATGTATCACCACTTGGGATGATTTTAGAGTTATTGACATCAAGGTTTGAAGACAAAAATGATCACACATCACTCATTCATCACCTCAATGTAATTCAAAGAGGCCCCAAGGAAACTATGCATGATTTTAATGAGAGATTAAAAAGTACTTATCATAATATGATTCCTCCCATGAGACCACATACAAGATTTGTATTTTCAACATATCAAAGGGCTACTGGTATTGACATAACCATCATGTTATAATCTATGGGTGGTTACACCTTACCTGAAGCTTATGAGCTTGTCATTAGAGTTTAAAATGGCCTAATATAATATAGAAAAAGACCTCCAAAAGTCTCCATGCCTCTATTCCATAACATGTCTATTACTTATCCAATTGTTACTCAAGTTCCAAGTTCAAATACCAAGTCTATAACTACCCCCAAAAAGGCAGAATATACCATTGATTGGGAGGCAAGATCTAAAGTCTTAGAGGCTCAAGTTAGACAACTCAATCTATAGTATGGAGTTAATCAAAACCCCTACACCTATCCTCAACAAGTAAATAGGTTCCTACCTCATAAATATGGTCAAGGTAGAGGGAAAGGATAACTTAACTTCAATAGGTCATCTAATGCATATAACCCAAGTTCTACCTCCAACACAAGGGCCATGGTCTAGGTGCATAATAACTTGGTCCAAGGATAAGAATGACAAAAAGAATGATTAATGGATGAAAATGAAGATCGATGAAAATACTTTGTTGTTCAAGGAGGATTCACTCCTTATTTGTCACTAGAAGATGAGAATGAAATGCAAGCAAATGATGGATGTTAGCGCCAAAAGG
This sequence comes from Torreya grandis, assembly GCA_037957365.1. Classification (NCBI taxonomy): domain Eukaryota; kingdom Viridiplantae; phylum Streptophyta; class Pinopsida; order Cupressales; family Taxaceae; genus Torreya; species Torreya grandis. The sequence continues at coordinate 217,616 of JARHVA010004763.1, read as the reverse complement.
TAAACCTTGCAAAATTTCTAGTGGAAGACACATTTGTTCTCAATATGAATAGTTTAGTTAAATCCAATACCAGATATAAGAGGAGGTGTTTAGGAGATGATCATGGTTTTGACACAAGTCCAAGTAAACCTCTTACAAGGCAACAAGGTGTGAGTCCAAGTGTGACAGTCCCTACAACTTATGCACCTATTTCAAATCATAATGATGGAAGGGTAACTCAAAGTGATTCAATACCTTAAGATCAAGGCACTTATTTGACCTAAAAGGAAAAATAAAAGGTAAATTCTCCTTTTAACATTATTGATTCTTTGAATAATGCTAAATTTAGTCTCTCTCTTTGGGAAATGCTTCACTTTCTTGGTAAAAAGAGCTTCTTCAAGAGCATATATTCCAAATTCACCTCATTCCTCAACCATAAATCCATGCTAATGTTTCCATTACCAATGGTCCCACACAAATTTTTGAACCCTCTTTCAAATCTAAAAATCCTCCACCCTTCTAACTCAGTCTCATTATTGGATACAAACTTGTTTATAATTGCACTATGGATAGTGGGGCTAGTACCTCAATCATGCCCAAACTTGTGATATATAAATTTTGTTTGAAATTTGAACCATATAGTAATGGAGTTATTCAACTTGATGGGACACTAGTGAAGTCAGTGGGACTTGTCAAAGGGTTGAGAGTTTCCTTGCATGATCATCCTAGATTCCCAACTCTTCAAGATATAGGAGTGGCAGATTTGCCTACTCAATTTTCTATCTACCTTTCAATGGATTTCAAAGATAATATATGAGGCTACCTCTTAGCCAATTGGTCCTTATTAGACTTAAAGATAAGTTATGGAGTAAAGGTAAACATTATAACTTAGCCATTGTCTAAGTTTTATATTGAGCCATATGTGGAAGCAAGTTCTAATCTCAATTGTAAAATCAATAATCAAGAGGATTCTATTGTGGATGATGGAACATGTTCTAAGCTTGAGGGTATATCTGACATTTTCCTATATGAGTATGGTGTAGACACTTATGGACATGATCCATACACTTTCTTTGAATAGACTAATCTTGGCACATACATCATCTATGAGTAAGATGAGGAACATTATGAGGTAATCATTAAAAAATCTTAACCGTAAGCTATTAAGGGTAATTCCCACATCATTTTCATGATGTTGATGTTATTCAATGCATGGTAGATCAGGATAATCATGAATACAATGACATTATACCTAAACAAGATGGATGAGTCTATGAACATGATAACCATGAATAGGAATATGACCTATGGCAACAATTCCATGCCATAGTTTAATAATTTGAGGTTTTGAGTAAGTCTAATTATCCTCATAATATGTGTGAATATGATAGTAAGTTGGTTGATGAATCTCCTAAACATGAAGTAAAGTGTCTTGTCAAGAATAAGGATGAATGTCTAGCTACTATCAAAGAAGTTTTGGTCATGAAGGAACCTTATTAAGCCAAAGAAAAAGATTTTGTCATCGAGAAGCAATCCAAACCTCAACCTAAGGTTGATCTACTTTTAAACATGTTGGAGCAAAAATAAGACAAGCTTGATGTTCCTAAGCATCAAATACATCAGCTCCTAAATAAATAAAAAGTTGAGATATCTTTGATGAATCCTAAGTTACAATTTAAAGAGTGCCAATTGGACATGGCATAAGTCAAGCAAGTCAAAAACTCAAACAAGCCTCTTGGAGGATAGTATGGATCATTCTTAAGATCTCCAAGTGACATACTTTCAACCAGTAGAAGACCTAAGGATGTTAAGTCATTTGATCATAAATATAAGTAGTATTTATTGATAAGTATACTTCACATGATGGATTCATTTCATGGAGATGCAAGGATGTATTAGGTACCATCTTCAATATTGGTTGAACTAATATTGACTGACCTTCACCTTAAGTTCTTGAGGTTTTTTACATACTAGAATAGGTGTACTTTGCTTATGTTGTTTGTGTTTTATTGAAGTGTTATTGAGAACACATGTGTGTTTTGTTAATTATGTTTTCTTGTGTGTTTGTTTCCTATTGTTTGGTATGGTTTGATGTTATTTCATAGGTAATTCAGTGTCAAATCTATGCATAGGTGACTCTAAAGCCCAATGGATAGGAAAAAGATACTGGTCTTTGGCATAATTAGAATGCTACCCCTAGGAAATAACCAAAAATGTTGAAAATTTTGACCACAAGTAAAATTAGGTGAATCCCCTATATAGTCAAACTTGTTATAAGTGTCCCCTAGGGTGTAAAAAGTGTATCATGTTCTTAATATGGTCATTTATTATGTTTTCACCTTTGTCACTTTTATATAGTTGGTCTTATGTACTCTAGGGGTAATTTATTAAACTTAAACATGTTTACCATAGAATAAAAATATTTTAAAATCATATCTAACATCTTATATGTCAGATTCATGTTAGAGATGGAAATTTTGAACTGAAAACTATAGGTACAACATTGAAAACAATAAGATTAGGTAGTTTTAGGAAGTTTCAAGTAGTTTTATAACTTTTACAACACATTTTGAATATGTGGTGACTTTATGAGTGTCTATTGTGATTATTAAAGTCTAATTCCATGCTTTGGCAGATTTAACAAACCTTAAATTTATCAAAACCAAATCTTCTTTCCTATTACTCTCTTAGACAAATAGACAAGGTCACCCAGTTTTCACATGGTATACACATGAGGAGGTGATTTTGAGAAAGTGATTTTTAGGGATTATATTAATATATATTTACTCAAACCTTATACTAATAGTTCAAATTTTGGTGTCCTGAGATTCATGAATCATTATTAAGAAGGTCTGTGATGCTTTTTTGCAGCCTATACCCAAGACTTCAGGGTTTCTTCTATGTTTGCATTGTTCTATGAAATTAAAGTTTTACACATGATATTGATAAGCATTAAATTAATACTCATAATGTTTTTATTCTTGATTTCACATGTGAAGGTGAAATGATGAGCAAGACAACCTCAATTTTCTAGTTGAGGATACCATTGAAATTACAAACTAGTGTTTCATCTATTGTAGAGTTATTCACATGTAAGTGGATTAAATATAAGGATAAGATGTTTGATTTAAAAATATGAGAAAAGTATTTATCAATTATTCTTTTAATTTTTAGTATCAATACTAGCACTGATTGAGTGAAAGGTCTAAACTATACACATATAATCAGTTTCCCTTGTGACTGTCACCTACAATTAGGCAAGATTAGGTCTTGATCAATCACATTGATGTAACATAGAGTTTTAAAGGTGTTTATATGTCTCATAAGGTGTTAAAAACATGATTTATTTATCCAAAATTTCAAATATTTATGACAATTTTCTAACTTAGCACACTATCTTATATCCTATAGTAGCACTTATAGACAACTTCATCACTGGTCTGAGTGCAATCCTTAGATGTATGAAAGAGTTGAAATGGTATAAGTTTGAAATAATTTTATAAATTAATTAAGGTATAATAAAATTGATAAGGACATTATTAAAATGGTAGAGTCGTGATAAAGTAGACAAACCTAAGGCCTTATTCACAAATTTGGAATGTTGCAATTGAGACACTTTACCTTAGTTTCTTAGAGTCATGTTTTGCCCATATACTATGTATTTAAATGGTAAAGTTTATTGAGGTATATATATAAATATTTTTTCCCATATTGTATCACAAGAAAGGATGATGGTGGAATGGTTCTTAACTTACATAATTTTGACCTAAAAGACTCAGTCAATATTTTGGTAAGATGACAAAAGCACCAACTTTCAATGACCTATGGTAGTGAGTGGAACTATGATATCTAAACATTATATGATATAACATAATTATAGGATGGACTAATGAAACAAAATGTATTCATGGTTTAAAACCTACAAGAGTTTTCAACTTCTATCTAATGCACATCTACAGTAAACACAATTTGTTATAGTAAATAGACCAACTCATGTTAATGTCAAGAGAGGATATTTTGATGTGAACATAGGTATCTAGGAAATATTTGAGTTAATTTAAATATATTTTATATTATGGATTTAAATAATAACATATTAATGAATAATAATGTCTAAAAATTAATAGGAACCTATAGGAATTCCATTTTCCTGAGGTGAACACCTATAGTCATCACAATCCTTGGACTAGCCTAGGCAAATGGAAGAGATGTGAGATGAAGAGGTTAGAAGATATGTATGATTAATTTATCATATAATACAGGTAATGTAAAATTTAAAAAAATTACAAATAATAAAATATCCTGACCTATAGTCATAACTCAAATTTCTCAAGTTTAAGCAGAATTCTATACACAATCATTAGACCTAATAACTATGTTGGGGATCAACCAACAAAGTTGATTACTATATAAAAGCAACTAAACACAGAATTAAACTAGAATGATAAGTAACTAGAATCAGAAATAACAAAGAATAAGAGATACAAGAAACCACCCTGAAAACTTGTATTAAACTCTTCTAGAAGGAATTACAATTGAAGAAAATCACACTTTCTTCTCACACCTCTCAGATGTACAGATCTCTTTCCCTCAAGAGTTCTCTCTCTCAATTACAATCAACTCCAACAACCTAGAATGATTCACATATACATGTATTATACAGTACTTGTCTAATAAGCTATGAAGATCTAATCCTATATATAATATTAGGAAACATGATCATGCATTCAAAACCATTAGATGCACCTCCTAATCAAGGGCTCAAAAAAGTCCTACTAAAGATAGAGATGCAGACTTAAGACTAACACTTAATCTTATCATGCAAACATTCTGTTCATCCCACAAAAATAGAATTCTGGAATGCATAGGTGACCAACATTGGTCCCTGCCTATTTGCACATGACTGATGTCGGCCGACTGTAATCGACACCAGTAGCTCCCAGTCGACTCTTGACCGACGTGGGTCTCTCCTGACTGACGCCGATGACTGTGTAACTCTAGCAACCTAAAATTTACTCATTTGGTGAAGCTTTTAGCTCCACAACTCAACAATTTCCCACTTGGAGATAAACAGCTGCACCAGTACCTGTACAACAACATCTTCTAGCTTCTCCATCTTCAAACTCAATCATGAAGACCAACAAAAGTTGAATGAAGATTCAACTTCTCCATTGTTACCAGCTTGGTTAACATATCAACAGGATTTTTATCTGTATGGATCTTTTCCAGCTTCAACTCACCATCCTCCAATACCTGTTTAATGAAGTGGTACCTAAGCTGTATATGTTTAGTTCTTGAATGAAAGGCTAAATTCTTAGCCAAATGAATTGCACTCTGACTATCACTATATAATCTACAACTCTCTTGCTCCTTTCCTAACTCTTCCATGAACCATGTCATCCATATCATCTCTTTGCTAGCCTCTGTGACTGCAATATATTCTACCTCTGTAGTAGACAAGGCAACAACCTTCTGTAACTTTGAAATCTAGCTAACCGTCGTTCCACTAATAGTGAAAACATACCCTGTGGTGCTTCTTCTGCCATCCAAGTCACCTGCCATATCTAAATCTACATATCCATGTAGAGAAGTGTTTGACCCACCATAGCACAAATGCCTACTGCTGGTCCCTCTCAGATATCTGAGGATCCACTAAACTGCTTTCCAGTGCTCCTTCCCTGGATTGGCCATATACTTACTTACAACTCCCACTGCTTGGGCAATATCCGGTCTAGTACATACCATTGCATATATTAAGCTCCCAACTATAGAAGCATATGGAACTTTCTTCATGTACTCTACCTCATCATGTGAATTAGGACACTGTTCTTTACTCAACTTGAAGTGTCTAGCCATAGGTGTGCTTACCGGTTTTGCATCCTACATATTGAACCGTTTCAACACCTTGTTCACATAATCCTCTTGAGACAAAATCAACCTGTGATTTTTCCTGTCTCTCTTAATACTCATGCCAAGGGTTTTCTTTGCTACTCCCAAATCCTTCATGGCAAATGTGTAAGATAATTTCACCTTAATCTTAGAGATATCCTACATGTGTGATCTTGCAACTAGTATATCATCTACATACAACAATAGAGTAATATATCTACCATTATCCAATCTCTTAAAATACACACAATGGTCAGATTGAGATCTAATGTAGCCATGCTTAGTCATAAACCTATCAAATTTCAAATACCATTGTCTAGGAGCTTGCTTGAGACCATACAAGCTTTTCTTCAATCTGCACACAAGTTTCTCCTTACCTTTGACCTCAAATCCTTTCAGCTAATCCATATATATTTATTCATCCATATATCCATGAAGAAACATTGTCTTAACATCAAGCTGCTCAAGATGAAAATCCTCAATAGAAACTAAAGACAATATAGTCCGTATAGAAGTCATTCTAACTACAGGAGAAAAAATCTCACCAAAATCAATACCTAGTTTTTGTACAAATCCTTTCACTACCAACTTGGCCTTATATCTCATCTGTCCATTCTCACCTTCCTTCAATCTATAGATCCATCTATTCTTTAGTGTCTTCTTTCCCACTGGTAACTCAACCAAATCCCACTTTTGGTTCTCTTTCAAGGAATCAATTTCCTCATTCATGCCTAGCTCCCACTGATTCTTGGATTCCACCTGTATTGCTTCATCAAAACTCTTTAGTTCTCCACCATCAGTGAGCAATAAATAGAATAATGAAGGGGAATATTGAATTGGAGGTTTAATTACCCTTTTTGACCTCCTAATGGGCATATGAGACTCATTCACAACATGTTGTCTGCCCAAATTCTGATCGACATCGATTCCATATGACTGACGTCGGTTCCTTCCTGGTCGATGTCAGTCACTGTATGACCGACATCAGTTCCTGTATTGTCAATATCAGTTCTTGCCTGACCAACATCGGTCTTTGTGTTTTCCTATCTATGATTATTCTTTCTTGCGATCTCATTTTGGACCGTCACCTCATCTAATTCTCCATTGGTCTGCTCAGATTGATTCAGCTTCTTGAGCTGATCACTATACATCACTTTTTCATTGAAAACAACATCACAGCTCCTAATTATTTTGTTAGTTCTTAGATTCCAAAACTTGAATCCAAAATCTCCAGAGCCATAACCAATAAATGTGCACCTCATAGACTTAGCATCTAGCTTCTTTCTATTTTCCTTATCAATGTGCACAAAAGCTTCAGAACCAAAAACTTTGATAAATGAGAGATCTACCTTTTTACCTATCCACACCTCTTCTAGAATTCCACCATCCAGTGTTGTAGAGGGTTCTCTATTAATCAAGTAAAATATCATATCCATAGCTTTTGCCCAAAACTATAAGGGCAAACCAGCATGTAATCTCATACATTGTGCACACTCCATTATTGTTCTGTTCATCCTTTTAGCAACTCCATTTTGCTGAGGTGTCCTTGAAACCATCCTTTGCCTGTGTATTCCATGCATATAAAAATACCAGTTGAACTTATAGCTACAGAACTCACCACCATTGTCAGATCTAAGGCACTTTAATCTCCTACCTATTTCATTCTCAACTAAAGCTTTCCAAATCTTAAAAGTGTCAAACACATTAGATTTCTTCCTTATACAATAGACCCATACCTTTCTTGTAGCATCATCAATGAAAGAAACATAGTACTATGATCCTCCAATAAAATCAACCTGAGCTGGTCCCCACACATCTGTGTGAACAAGCTCTAACTTGTGCTTCTTCTTTGTTGACCCAGTCTTGAGAAAACTCACTCTCTTCTATTTCCCAAAAATACAATGCTCACAAAAATCCAGATCTATGCTTTTCAAATCTGAAAGCTTACCTTTTGACTTAAAAATAGACATTCCCTTCTCGCTCATGTGGCCAAGCCTCTGGTGCCACAACTTTGCATCTACATCTGAAGTAGATAATATAGAAGGAGAATTATCAGTAATACAATTACATAAATAGAGAGTACCTACTCTCTTACCTCTGGCCAATACAAGTGCACCATTGGAAACCTTCCAAGATTCAGCTGTGAGAGTTATTGTACAACCCTCATCCCCTAACTTTCCTGTAGAAATCAGATTCATCTTCAGGCTGGGAACATGCATGACATCTCTCAACACCCATGTGTTGTCATTCTGCATTTTCAGCTGCATTTTTCCTTTGCCAACAATTTTACAAGGCTCATCATCCCCTAAATAAACTATTCCAAAATCTCCTTGGACATAGTCATTGAAATATTCTTTATTTGGGGTTGCATGGAAAGAGGCACCATAATCTAACACCCAAGATTCTATATTATTATGCAAAGAGAATATAAGAGCATCTTGTACAACAATACCTACAACTTTTGCTTCTTCTTTACCTTCATGCTGATTGTCTTCTTTAGGTTTTGACTAGCAATTTTTGCTTATATGCCCTATCTTTCCATAATTCTAGCAAGCTATCCTCCTGCCATTTTTGGATTTGGATCTACGTCTCATCTTTGATTTAGACCTTGATCTCCTATGCTTGCCCTTCTCTTTTTGCCTTCCCCTGCTTTCAAAACTTAAAGCATTCCCTGATGTTTCCTCTATGCTTTTCCTATGAATTTATTCATTCAATATTACACTAACAACATCATCTAATTTTAAAATATTTGAAGCAGATGCAGTATTACTAACTGCCATTACCAAGCTATGCCAGCTTTCAGGTAAAGAGCATAAGATTAATAGAGCTTTAATTTCATCATCAAACACTATTTTGACTGAATTTAACTGATTTACAATTCCATTGAAATCATTTAGATGATTAGATACAGATCCACCTTCCTGCATTTGCAAATTAAATAACTGCTTCATAAGATATACCTTATTTAAAGCTGAGGGTTTTTCATATAAATTTGCTAAAGTAGTCATTAACTCTACCGTTGACTTTGCCTATGATAAATTAGATATCACAGTAGATGCTAGACTCAATCTTATAGATCCAAGAGCCTTTCTATCAAGAACTTCCCATTCTTCATCTTCCATGTCTATGGGCTTCTTTGAAACCCCACCTAACGGTAAGTATAGATCTTTCTGATACAGATAATCTTCTATCTGCATTCTCCATAATTGGTAATTCTTGCCATTAAACTTCTCCATTCTTAGTTTACTTTCTTCTGACATTACTTATCCCACTCAAACAGAAACCCATGTGAGTAACCTATAATCAACAAACACTAACCAGATCTGAAACACATGTTAGTCAACCTAAGCTCTGATACCACTTGTTGGGGATCAACCAACAAATTTGATTACTATATGAAAGCAACTAAACACAGAATTAAACCAGAATGATAAGTAACTAGAATCAGAAACAACAAAGAATAAGAGATAAAAGAAACCACCCTGAAAACTTGTCTTAAACTCTTCTAGAAGGAATTACAATTGAAGAAAATCACACTTTCTTCTCACACCACTCAGATGTACAGATCTCTTTCCCTCAAGATTTCTCTCTCTCAATTACAATTAACTCCAACAACCTGGAATGATTCACATATACATGTATTGTACAGTACTTGTCCAATAAGCTATGAAGATCTAATCCTATATATAGTATTAGGAAACATGCGCATGCATTCACAACCATTAGATTCACCTCCTAATCAAGGGCTCAAAATATTCCTAATAAAGATAGAGATGCGAACTTAAGACTAACACTTAATCTTATCATGCAAACATTCTAATCATTCCACAAAAATAAAATTCTAGAATGCACAGGTGACCGACATCGGTCCCTGCCTGTCTGCACATGACCAACGTTGGCTGACTGTAATCGATGCCAGCAGCTCCCAATCAACTCTTGACCGATGTCAGTCTCTCCTGATCAACGTCGGTGACTATGTAACTCTAGCAACCTGTAATTTACTCATTTGGTGAAGCTTTTAGCTCCATAACTCAACAAACTAGTCTTAGTTTTAAAAAGTATTGAGAACCCTAGAGGATGATATAATAATGAAAATTTGAATATAAGGTAATAAATACATATTATACCCTCCCATTATCTCATTATATCCTATTAAATATGGGATATGACCTCTATTTTGTCTTATACATAGAGCACTCCCAGTCAAGACAAAGCTATAAGTTTGGTGTGTAAATGGTAAAAGAATGTGATGTGGATTTTTGGGATACTTCATAATAGTGTGAAATGTATTTTTGGACATTAAAAAATGTGGAGAAAACCTCACAGTCACAAGAAACCAATTAGAGGTGGTCATAGAGAATTAGATTACAGTTAGCCTATTAGGCCTAGACTATACCTAAGCCCTACAAGGGTCTAAATTCATTCAAATGACCATGTAAAATATAAAATACATTTTATGACTTTAAATGGAGGGTATTTAGTCTCTAATAGCCATTGGTTTACAAATTAACTACATAGAGGGGTCATTTTTAGCTCAAACTCACTTTACGGTGTCTAAGATGTAGTCTATAGCTCGATAGGCCAACTTCAAGTGCTCATATCTATCTGGACACCAAGCATTAGACCTAATTAATCTATGGGTAGTTGGGTACGATCCTAAACTCAATATTTTGGAATTTTTCTAGGGTTTGGATGTTAGGCTTTTATGAATTATTGTTAAGAACCAAAACCTTCTAAAACCCTATCTAAGACCTCAAGAAGGAAATATCACTTGTTATGAATATAAAAGAGTCCATTTGGCCATGAAAATTATTTTAAAATGTTTATAACTCTCCAAATATTATTTTCATCTAATTGGTCTATAGCTTACTTGTATAGACAAGCTAAAAATAGGTTTTTTGCAAGTTATTGAGTGTTCTGCAAGTGTAGAAGGGAAATAAAGAGTGAGAATCATTGGGGAGGATTTTTATAAACTTGTTATAACTCCATATGATCACCTCTCCCCTAATTCAAGATCAAAATTACCTCTTATTCATTTTAAGTAGTCTTGGATAAGTAGTGAAAAAATAGGGTGACTGCCTAGTGAGAAGAAAAGTATAGTTATGGATCTTTTTAAGGTCTACCTAATGGAGTGGAAAGGAAAGGGACTCAAAAAGGTTTCCTAACACTTCTTTCATAGATTTAGTTTATATAATTCCACTTGGATGACAAATGTGAAGAATGAGGCATAGAAGACCCATGAATGACTGAAGATGGTGGGTATAAGTGTCATGAGAAAGGCTAGTAGTTAGGGATGCATCTAATGAATATTATATCTTACTTCCAATCCCCCTAAGATAGTGAATATGTTTTAAGAATTCATAGTATATTTTTGAGATGTCAAGAGATGCCTCATCATGAAGGCAATTTCAAAAAGGTAGTTGAAGGGTCTTTATGCCAGTTTGAGGAGTTTTTTATGCTTCAAATGAACACTTATCCAAGAAGATATTTATGGTATATTATCCACTCCATTAATATATAATTTAATTTTTCCTCATAACTGGAAACTTGTTCTTATGACCATTTAGATCCACTCCTCTCTCTTCTCACATACTCTATAAATGTAAGACATTTTGGCTATTATAATAGAATCCATACCTGGTATGGACAAGCCCCATTGGTTTGATATTATAATTTTAATTTGAAATAAATATTTTCAATATGGTTTTGAATTCACATGATATATTTTATAAGTTTTTGAAGTGGTGTATAGTGAAAGTTAAATTGATTAGTATCTATCCTTGCTTTCTCTCAACTCTTCCATTTTTTATGCAAGTAGTTTACACTCTAAGAAGTCACATGATGTGTAGTCAAGTTAATTTATCTATCTTTAAGTGTAAGCAGTAGAATTAGTGTCTAAAATATAAAATATGGTTCACTCACCTTGATTACTTCAATACATATCACCTCCATTTTTGAAATACTAATGTTACAACAATTTAGGATTTTCAGACTAGTGTTGTGAGTTATGCTTCTTAGTGCAACTGTATGGTAGTCTAGTGGAGATATTTTTAGTGTGTCACCTCATTATAGTATTTTAATTTAATTTTAATTATATCCATTTTCATCTAAGAAAAAAAGTAGTGTAGGTGTTAAGTAATCATATAAAAATATAGGGATCTAGCCCTTAAACGTAGAGGTTTACCTCTGCTACAGTAACCCACAGGCCTAGAGGTAATCCAATGTTATCCAAATTTTAGAGTAGGATTGAAAAACTATATATAAGGTGTAAGATTTAGTGAAAATAATTTTGTCATGCCCAGTGGGACCATTATCTCAAATACATATTTTTTAGGTGAATGTTGGTCTTACCAACATCACAGTTGCATATGATGTTCTACTCAATGTTTGGTAACTCCATTCAAGGTAATATATAGTTATAGACCAAGTTTTATCATTTATTGTATTCATACTTCATGGTCCTTTCTAGGTTATCTTCTAGTATAGGTATCAATCCTATAAACCCAATCCTTCAACCTAAACTTCCTATTGAAGTTCAACATCCTCAGCCTATCTTGACCTTTAAATAACAAGAATACTTTACAAGCCAAGAATATCAAGAGAGTGAAGAGGAAATTGAGGATAATATGGCTAGGTAACATGCCTTTATATCATTTAAAATTGAATATCCCATCCATCTTAATGCATATGATGATATACCCCCTAGTGCTACCAAAAGTTATCCCACTTTCAATGGGAATGTCATGTCACCCCTAGTGAGCATATTGTGGACATCTCAAACTTATGAAACATTCATAATGTTACTGAGGTCAACATTGCCATTAGACTACTTGCCATGTCCCTTAGAGGGAAATCACTTGATTGGTATAAGAAAATGCTTAGAGGATCTATCACCACTTGGGATGATTTTGGAGAGTTATTGACATCAAGGGTTGAAGACAAAAGTAATCACACATCACTCATTTATTAGCTCAATGTAATTCAAAGAGGCCTCAAGGAGACTATGCATGACTTTAATGAGAGATTAAAAAGGACTTGGCATAGGATACCTCATCCCATGACACCACTTTAAAGCTTTGTGTTTTCTACATATTTAAGGGATATCGGTACTGACATAGCCATGATGTTGTAGTCCATATGTGGTTACACCTTACTTGAAGCTTATGACCGTACCATTAGATCTAAGAATAACCCAATAAAATCTATAAAACTAACTCTAAAATTATCCATTCATCTATTTCATAATATGTATACTACTACTACGAGCATTTCTCAATCCCCAAGTATAGATACCAAGTCTATAACTACCCCCAAGAAGGAAAAATATACCATTGATTGGGAGGCAAGATCTAAAGCCTTAGAGGCTCAAGATACATAACTCAATCTATAGTATGGATTTAATCAAATCCACTACCCCTATTGTCAACAAATAAATAAGTTCCCACCTCATCAATATGGTCAAGATAGAGGCCAAGGCCAATCTAACTTGAATAGGCCATCTAATGCATATAACCCAACTTCCACCTCCAACACAAGGATCATGGTCTTGGTGCATAGTAACTTGGTCCAAGGATAAGAATAGTAGTAAGGACAATTCATGGATGACAATTAATATGAAATACAATATGTGGTTGTTCAAGGAGGATTCTCTCCTTATTTATCAATAGAAGATGAGAATTACATGTAAGCAAATGAAAGATGACAACCCCAAAATGTAAACCTTACAAAATTTTTAGTGGAAGACACCATTATTCTCAATAATAGTATTTCAGTTGAAGCCAATATCATATCCAAGAGGAGGGGTTTATGAGATTATCATGGTGTTGACACAAATCCAAGTAACCCTCTTACAATGCATCAAGGTGTGAGTCCAAGTATGAAAGTCCCTACAACTTCTACACATACTTCAAATCAAAATGTTGGAAGGGTAACTCAAAGTGCTTAAATACCTCAAGATAAAGGCACTTATTTAACCTCAAGGGAACAATAAAAGGTAAATGCTCCTTATTTTAACATTGTTGATTTTTTTAATAATGTTAAAGCTAGTCTCTCTCTTTGGGAAATGCTTCACTTGCCTAGTCAAAAAGAGCTTCCTCAAGAGCAACTATTCTAAATTCACCTCAGTCCTCAAACATCAATCCATGGTAATGTTTCCATTACCAATGCTCTCACACACATTATTCAACCCTCTTCCAAATCTGAAAATCCTCCACTCTTATACATATCTCTCATTATTGGATACAAACTTGTTCACAGTTGAATTGTGGATATTGGGGCGAGTACCTCAGTCATTCCCAAGCTTGTGATAGATAAATTAGGTATAAAATATGAAACATATAGTAAGGGATTTATTAAAATTGATAAGACACTAGTTAAGTCAGTGAGACTTGTCAAAGGGATGAGATTTTTATTGCATGATTATCCTAATTACCCAATTATTTAAGATATAGTAGTGGTTGATTTGCCTATTAAATTTTATATCTATCTTTCAAGGGATTTTACATCCAAGATATGAACTACCTCTAAGTTGATTGGTCCTTCTTGGACTTCAAAATAAGGTATGGAGTAAAGGTAACAATCAAAACTCAACCATTGGATAATATTCATATTGTGCCCTATGTGGAAGCAAGCTCTGATCTCAATTATACAATAAATGATCAAGAGGAGTCTATTGTGCATGATGGAACATATTCTAAGCTTGAGGGTATATCTGACACTTTCCTAGATGAGTATAGTATAGACACTTAAGGACATTGAAATATCCCAAACTAAATTTGGATGCAAATTTCTTTTCAAAATTGATTTCAACTACTTGCAGGCATTTCGTCAAACAGAATAACCATATCCAATGATAAAACAATACAATGATATAAATCTGAAAGCAATTGCAAATACAATCTAGATATCATAAAATAATACAAATATGGTCTTGAAATCTAGCAAATTACAAATAAAACCTGGATCTATGCAACTCAAGCTGCTGTGTCTAAAAAAACACAGTCACCGACATTGATTATTCTACCGACGTCGGTTGATACACTGCCATCGTCGGTTGCCTATGTCTGATCTCTACCTACCTGTGACTGTCTACCTGTCGATGTTGGTCACTGATCAACTGATGTCAGTCTACCTACCGAGGTCGGTCACTGATCTACCAATGTCGGCCTTTGTAATACCCTGTGGCCTACAACTGCGAACTATTCCCTTCTTCACTTTTTTGAATCTGTTGGTACGACCTGGTACCGATCTATGCAGATTCTGTACAGCACTTGATCTAAAGATCTATATATATATATAAATCAAATCTTATGAAATAAATACCTAGAAACCTCTGTAGATGCTGAACACCTGATATATCTAGGAAATGACCTCTGAAGCCCCAGATCTAATCAATAAGCACAATATGAATTCTATCACAAATCCACCCCTGAAAAGAGCTAGGTTTCCATCTAACTCTTCTCCAATCTGCTGAAGGTTTGCGTCCTCAGAGATTTTAGTTGAATCATAGATTCAAGCTTCACAATACTCAGAATATTTTTAGCAATAAAAGATATCTAAAATGCTTTGCCCTCCACTGCTTTTAAAGGCTCCCAAGAATCTTTTAAAAGAAGCCAACTTATTTAATATTTTATTTCCATATTAATTAAAATTAATTAATTAAAGTCATCCTATTAAAGAAATATTAATTTTTGGACAACTTAAATTAATTAAATTAATTAAATCACTTTATCATAATTTTGGGGACATTACAGTCCCTTCCTAGAGATTGCTTGTCCTCAAGCAATTCACCCCTAATACCCAACACCAAATTCTAGGATCCCATATCATTCTCATAAATTTGCAAACTCTACCATCTGAAACACTATGCTTAGTCTTTGTAGAAGACCACTGTGCTACTTTGATTATCATGCTCTCCAAATTCCCATAACCATCCTGTAACCATTTATCTGTGTGAAATCTCTGTGACATAGAAGTAGCAAACCTTGTCGGATATATAATAGCATGATGAATAACGGACTGCTATCCCTGTAAGTAATTCCTCACACACAACTGAGTTGAGTACTTGCAGACTCTAGTTCCATCTTCTGTAGATGGCAACTCTTCATCCCACAATGGATGGTATAAGCCCCCCATCAATCCACATCAATGCATCAACCAATCATCTGCATGTGAACTAAAAGGAAGGTGATGAACTCTCCTCACTATGTAGTCATGGTAAAAGGCACCACCCCCTGTCAATAGTTGACCATCATGGTCCTGCTTTCTATCACCTGACATGGAACTAATCTTAGGGGAATCAAGTATATTTTCAGATTCATCTCTTATTTGAATAATGTTATCTATCCTTTTTTGTCTTGCTATGTTGATGAGATTGATCTTATCTTTCACTTTTTGAAGATGCTATCTTGCATTGGCAGCCACTAATCTAGCCTCTTTGGCTTTTTGCAACCATTCTTCATTAAGTTTGTTGGACTTCTTTACCTCTTCTATGCCAAAATATACAAAATCAGAACCTTTGTGGTTTGAATCCACAATATAGATCTCATGTGCAACACACTTAACCTGAGTACCACCATAGGAAGACTCATTACCTTCATGTGAAATGGATGATACCACATGACTAGAAATGTTATTGCAAAAATTAGAATAGGTACCAGACCTTAGAGACATGCTTTCAACATCCCTCGTGATTATAATCTCTTCCATTTTGTGATCGACTTGATGAATCAATGGTGTGCTATGTGTCTCTTTCTGTTCTAGAGTTATTTCTTCTTTAGGATTTTCATATGATGATTGATTTTTGTTTTTCCTAGGC
Source organism: Torreya grandis (assembly GCA_037957365.1). Taxonomy (NCBI): domain Eukaryota; kingdom Viridiplantae; phylum Streptophyta; class Pinopsida; order Cupressales; family Taxaceae; genus Torreya; species Torreya grandis. The sequence goes on along the minus strand of JARHVA010004763.1, from coordinate 200,932 downwards.
TGCAACTCAAATGATAACACATCTTCATACCTTTCTTCTGCATACCCTGCAAGTGACTGATCCATTATGTTGTTTTTATCACGAACATGGATAGGTAGACACAAATATTCTTTCTCACCTGAAAACATATCATCAACTATGGCATGGTATTCCCTTTTTGCAAGCTCAACCTTATGACAAATTTTTGGATGCATGTCAATGTAATCTTTGAAAGGAAAGTTCTCCCTAACATATTGAGGAAGAGTATTATACTCCTCAAGTATGCTAATTACTTCCGTTTTCCTGTCTAGTGGCAATGGATCCTTTCTAGAAGAAGATGATGATCCACTAGCATGTCCAAATTTTCTTGACATAGAATCATTGAACTACTGCAATTGAAGCTTAAATTTTTGTTGTGATTGTTCACATTCTTTCCACAGGGTCATATCTCTTAACCATTTTGTCATAATGAACTACCACGCTAACCAACTAAAACTATTATGAAAGAGCAAAAATTGACCCTGTACTGCTAAAAACTAACATGCAACGTGAAATCCCAATAGGCTGGCAGAATCAAGGCTCTGATACCACTAAAATATCCCAAACTAAATTTGGATGCAAATTTCTTTTCAAAACTGATTTCAACTACTTGTAGGCATTCCATCAAATGGAATAACCATATCCAATGATAAAATAATACAATGATATAAATCTGAAAGCAATTGCAAATACAGTCTAGATATCATAAATTAATACAAATTTGGTCTTGAAATCTAGCAAATTACAAATAAAACTTGGATCTATGCGGCTTAGGCTGCTGTGTCCAAAAAAACACAGTCGTCGATGTCAATTATTCTACCGATGTTGGTCGATACAATGCTATCGTCGGTTGCCTGTGTCTAATCTCTGCCTGCCTATGAATATCTGCCTGTCAATGTCAGTCACTGATCAGCTAATGTCAGTCTACCTATCAAGGTCAATCACTGATCTATCGATGTCAGCCTCTGTAATACCCTATGGCCTGCAACTGTGAACTGTTCCCTTCTTCACTTTTCTGAATCCACTGGTATGGCCTGGTACCGATCTGTGCAGATTTTGTATAACACCTGATCTGAAGATCTATATATATAAATCAAATCTTATGAAATAAATACTTGGAAACCTCTGTAGATGTTGAACACCTGATATATCTAGGAAATGACCTCTGAAGCCCTAGATCTGATCAATAAGCACAATATGAATTTTGTCATGAATCCACCCCTGAAAAGAGCTAGGTTTCCATCCAACTCTTCTCCAATCTACTGAAGGTTTGCATCCTCAGAGATTTTAGCTGAATCACAAATTCAAGCTTCACAATACTTAGAATATTTTTAGCAACAAAAGATATCTAAAATGCTTTGCCCTCCACTGCTTTTAAAGGCTCCCAGGAATCTTCTAGAAGAAGCCAACTTATTTAATATTTTATTTCCATATTAATTAAAATTAATTAATTAAAGTCATCCTATTGAAGAAATATTAATTTTTGGACAACTTAAATTAATTAAATTAATTAAATCACTTTATCATAATTTTGGGGACATTACAGACATGATCCAGACACTTTCTTTGAATAGACTAATCTTGGAACATACATCATCCATGAGAAAGATGAGGAATATTTTGAGGTAAGCATTGAAAAGTCTTTTCCACAAGTTGTTGAGAGTAATCACCTCATTTATTTACATGATTATGATGATGTTCTTCAAAGCATGGTAGATCAAGATAATCATGAAGACAATGTCATTTTACCTACACAAGATGGAGGAGTCCATGAACATGATATCCATGAAGAGAAAGATGACCTATGGCAACAATTTCATGCCATAAATCAAGAATTTAAGTAGTTGAGTAAGTTTACTTATCCTCTTAAGGAGTGTGAATATGATAGTAAGTTAGTTGATGAATCTCCTAAACATGAAGGAAAGTGTCTTGTAAAGCAAAATGATGAGTGCCTAGCTATTGTCAAATAAGTTTTAGCCATAAGGAACCTAATGAAACCAAAGTAAAAGATTTTATCATTGAGGAGCAGTCCAAAACTCAACCTGAGTTGAACCACTTTTAGACATGTTGGATCAGAAAGAAGACAAGCTTGATGTTCCTAAACATCAAAGACATCAGGTCTTATATAAAGAAATTTTTTTGACAAATTTGATGACTCCTAAGTTTAAATATTAAGAATGTCAATTGGACATGGTAGAAGTAAATAAACTTGCAAAATAAAATAAGCCTCTTAGAGGGCAGTATGGATCATTCTTGAGATATCCAAGTGACATACTTTCAACTAGCATAAGACCTAAGGATGGTAATTCATTTGACCAACAACATAAGTAGTATTTATTGATAAATATGTTTCACATGATGGATTAATTTCATGGATTAGTAATGCTACAATATGTAACATATTAAATCTTGGTTGAACTAATATTGATTGTCTTTCACCTCAATGTTTGAGGTCTTATACATATTAGGATAGGTGTGCTTTTCTTATGTTGTGTGTGTTTTCCATAAGTGTTCTTGAGAACACATATGTGTTTGATTTAGTATGTTACATTTTTTTTTGTTTCCTATTGTTTGGTGTGATTTTGTGTTATTTCATAGGTAATTTAGTGTCAAATATATGCATAGGTGACTCCATATCCCAATGGATAGGAGAAGGCTACTAGTCTTTGGCATATCTGGCTTGTTAACTCTAGGAAATTGACAAAATGTTGATGAATTTGGCCACAAGTAAAATTAATTCAACCCCAAATATATTAAAACTTGTTATATGTGTCCCCTAGGGTGTAAAAAGTGTACCATGGTCTTAATATGGTCATTTATTATGTTTTCACCTTTGTCACTTTTTAAAGTTTGTCTTATGTCATCTAGGGATCACTTTTAGGTATTTTACTAAACTTATATGGGTTTAACATAGAAAAAATGTTCAAAATAATATCTAACATCCTATATGTTAGATTCATGTTAGAGATGGAAATTTTGGACTAAAAACTGTAGGTACAATGTTGAATTCAAGAAGATCAGGTAGTTTTAAGTAGTTGTACATCTTGTACAACACATTTAACAGATTTCTTGACTTTAGGACTATCACTTGGGATTATTAAATTATAATTAAATTATTTTTTAGCTTTTATATACCTTAAATTAATCAAAACCAACTCTTCTTTCTATCACTCTCTTAGACAAGTAGAAAATGTCAACTAATTTCCACATGGTACACACATGAGGAGGTGTGTTGGATCAAGATATTTTGAGGGATTATAGTAATATATATTTACTTCAAATTAATGGAAATAATTATAATTTTGGTGTTTTTATATTCATGAATCATTTTAAAGAAGTTTTGTGACCCTTTTCTACTTGCCTATCCCCAAAACTTTAGGGTTTCTTCTCTGTTTGCATTTTTCTATGTAATTAAAGTTTTATCCATGATATTGATAAGCATGACCTTAATCATCACAATGGTTTTAGTATTTATTAATTGTGTTAAGGTTAAATGATGAGCAAGACTAACTTAGTTTTTTATTTGAGGACACCATTGAAATTATAGACCAATGTTTCACCTATTATAGAGTTATTCTCATGTAAGTGGATTCAAGACAAGGATATGATGTTTGATTTAAAAATATAAGATCATGCCTGATAAATTATTATTTTAATTTTTCATCTCAATACTATCATTGATTGGGTGAAAGGTCTAAACTATACACATACAATCAGTTTCCCTTGTGACTATCACCTACAGTGAGGCAAGATTATGTTTTAATCAGTCACATTGATGTAACAAAGAGTTTTTAATGTGGTGATAATTATCATAAGGTTTAAACAACATGATTAATCTATCTAAAAGGTCAGATATTGATGATAATTTTCAAACTTAACACACTATCTTATATCGTATAGTAACACCTACAAATAATTGCATTAATGGTCTGAGTGCAATCCATATATGTTTGAAAGAGTTGAAATGCTAAAAGTTTCAACTCATTTGAGACCTTTATGAAGTTATAATAAAATTGAGATTGGAATTATGAAAATGGTAGAGTTATGATATGGTATCTAGATCTGAGGCCTTGTTCACAAATTTGGAATGCTATAATTGAGACACTTTGCCTTAGTTTCTAAGAATCATGTTTTGCCCATATACTATGCCTTTCCATGGTAAAGTTTCTTGAGGTATAGATATACCTAATTGGTCCCATATTGTAGCCAAAGCATAGGGTAAATTTAATGACATAAATATATGTTTTGTTGATCTAAAAATGATGATGGTGGAATGGTTCTTAACTTAGATAATTTTGACAGAAAAGACTCAGTAAATACAGTGGTAAGATGACCAAAAGAAGCAACTTGTAGTGACCTATGGTAGTGAGTGGGACTATGGTCTCTAAAAATTATATGAGATAAAGTAAGTGGAGGGTGGCCTAATGAAACAAAAATAATACATATATGATAACCTACAAGAGTTTTCAACTTCTATCTAATGAACATCTGCAGGAAACACAATCTACTATAGTCAACAAACTAACTCATTCTAATGTCAAGAGAAAGGAAGTTTGGATGTGAGCATAGGTATTTAGGAAATATTTGAGTCCATTTAACTATATATTATATAAATTATTTTAATAATGAACTAGGCATGAAACATTATGTCTAAACATTAATATGTACCTATAGGAATTCTATTTTCCTAAGGTGAAAACCTATAGTCAACACAATCCTTGGACTAGCCTAGGAAAAAGGAAGAGATGTGAAATGAATTGGTTATAAGAGATGTAAGATGAATTTATAATTTCATATAGGTAATGTAACATTACAAAATTTTACAAATAATTAAAGATCCTAACCCACGGTCATAACTTAAAGTTCACAAGTCTAAGTAGAATTGTGTACACATTCATTAGACCTAACAACTAGTCTTAGTTTTTTGAAGTATTGAGAAACCTGGAGAAGTGATATAAAAATGGAATTTTTCATAATTAATAAGTACATATTATACCCACCTATGGTCTCATTATATCCTAAACCATAGGGGAGGTTCCCTCTATTTTTTCTCAGATAGAGGACACTCCCAGTTAAGACAAAGCTACAAGTTTCGTCTGTAAATGGTAAAAGAATGTGATGTGGAGTTTTTGGATACTTAATAATGGTTTGAATTTTTTTTTTGGAAAATAAAAAATGTGGAGAAGACTTCATAGTCATTATAAGCCACTTAGAGGTGGTCATGGACAACTAGAACACAGTTAGGCCTATTAGGTCTAAACTAGATCTAAGCCATACAAGGGTATAAATTAATTCACATGAACATATAAAATCTTAAATACATTTTATGACATTTAGGTGAACTTATATAGTCTCCAAGATCCATTGGTTTACAAAGGAACTACACATAGGGGTTATTTCTATCTCAAACTCACTTCAAGGTATCTAGAATGTAGTCTAAAGTTTGATAGGCCAACTTCAAGTGTTAATATCTATATGAACACCAAGTATGAGACCTAAATAATCTATGGATATTTGGGGAGTTTCATAAGCTCAATATTTGTGTAATTTATTTAGGGTTTGGATGTTAGATTAAGAACCAAAACCTACTAAAACCCTCCTAAAACCCTATCTAAGACCCGATGAAGGAAATATCACTTGATATGAATCTAGAAGAGGTTATTTGAACATGAAAATGATTTTAAAATATATAAAACTCTTAAAAAATTATTTCCATTCAATTGTTCTATAACCTACTTGTATGGACAAGCTAAAAACAAGGTTTTTTACATGTTTTTGAGTGTGCTACAGGTGTAGAAGGGAACTCAGGAGTGAAAATCATTGGGTAAGATATATAGAGAATTATTAGAACTCCATATGATCACATATATAATAATTCAATATTAAAAGTGCCTTTGATACATAGTTCATTTTGGTTAGTGAAAAGATAAGGTGACTGCCTAGTGAGAAGAAGACAATTCCATTTATGGATCCTTTTGAGGTCTACCTAATAGAGTGGAAAGAAAAGGGACTCTAAATATGTGTCCTAAAATATCTTAAATAAATTTAATTGATCAAATTAGGGATAGCTAGATGAAAAATGTGAAAAATTAGGCCTATAAGACCAATGAATGATTGTAGATGGTGAGTACAAGTGTCATGAGAAAGGGTAGTAGTTAAGGATACATCTAATGACTATTATATCTTATTTACAACCCCCTTAGGATATTACATATGTGTCAAGAATTACTATTTTAGTTTTTATATGTCAAGAGATGCCTCATCATGAAGGCAATTTCAAAAAGGTAGTTGAAGGGTGTTTATGCTAGTTTGAGGGGTTTTACGTGCTTCAAATGGAGACTTGTCCAAGAAGACCTTTATGGTTTATTCTCCACTCCATTATTATACAATATAATTGGTCCTCATCTTTTAAATTTTTTTGTTATGACCCTTTAGTTCCACTTATTCTCTCTCTTCTCACATATTATATAATTTCAAGCCATTTTGGCTATTGTAATAAAATCCACATGTGGTATGGAGAAGCCCTTTTGGTTTGATATTGTATTTTACCTTTGACATAAATATTTACAATCTGATTTTAAGTTCATAAGATATATTTTCCAAGTGTGTGAAGTGGTGTATAGTGAAAGGTCAAGTGATTAGTATTTATCCTTGCTTTCTCTCAACTCTTCCATGTTTGATGCAAGTAGTTTACACTCTAACAGGTCACATGAAGTGTAATCAAGAGAATTTATCTATATTTAAGTGTAAGGAGTATCCTTAGTGTCTAAAATATGACCTCTAGTTAAATTAACTTGATTAGTTCAATACGTATCACCTCCATGTTTGAAATACTAATGTTATAATAATTCAAGATTTTCAGACTTGTATTGTGAGTCATGATTCTTAATGCAATTATATGGTAGTCTAGTGGGGATCTTTCTAGTGTATCATATCATTAGATATATCTAGGGATATAGCCCTTAAACTTAGAGGTTTACCTTTGCTACAGGCAACCCATAGTACTAGAGGTAATATAATGTTTCCCAAATCTTAGAGTATGCTTGAACAACCATATCTAGGGTGCAAGATTTGGTGACAATAGTTGCCTGGTCTAGGTTGGACACCTAAGACACATGGATTTTAGTGTATTACTATGTAAATAAGTGTTATTAATATATTTAGGGAGGCCAAGCCTTAAAGTCTATTGTAATATCTTGGTAGTATGTCACCTAAACCCTGATTATCTCATTAAAGAGAATTAGAAGAGACTACATAGGCCTCTAACATAGTTGACTCAAGCATTTAGGCTAGTTAATAATACTTAGGGTAAACCTATATGAGATATAAGGATTGAGATGATGGTCAATGTAGCTAAGGACATATGTAGAAGGAAAACATAAGAGGGAAGGTGATGCTATTGTAATCTTGAAGCCATCAATGACTACCTATAGGTTACTTAGGGCCCTGAAGGTTAGTCTAAGCCTATTAGACATAAATCAATCCTTGACCCTCAAGACCTCATGTCCATGTTAGTGACAAATCCAAACCTCAAAATAAGATTAAAGTCATGAAAATTTGTATTTATTTAAGGACATGTTTGGAATAAAGGAATGTAAGTAAATAGTCGAATGTGGTCTTAAGACCCATCTCAAGCTCGACTACCCTAATTAGCCATGTTGAGTTGTCAACTCAAACACTCATATCTCACATGTAATGATGAATCAGGCCCAATGCTCTTAGGTGAACTTGGATAACCCTATGTACTCAAGATCTATGGAGGAAAGAGTGGGATGTAGGAGCCTAATTCTATAAATGATCCCTAAGATTTTCAACCCACCCAAAATGCTTACCAAGAGCTTGAAGGTCACCAAATTTTACTTATTACTCACTGTATAGACTACATGGGACTAGGATATATTAATGATATTTTAATGGGTCTATGGGATAGATACCCATGGTAAAAGGTTTTGGTTTTGGGGCTTATACTCTATGAAACATCATTAATATGTTAGGCCACCAAAACCCTATATAAGCCTTGATTAAGACCCAATGAGAAATATCACCCTCAAACACTTCCAAATGAAAAAGATGAACCTTGAAATAGTCTTGATGATCTACTAGGTTACATGGGTACCCAAATAGTATACTAGCTATCATGTGCAAAGCATATGTTATACAGATTAGGCCTAATAAATCTACTTTGAGCCTATATACAAGAGAGTGGAAGAGTTTTACACATCCTATATGTTTATGATGATATATAGGGACACAAAGGTATCAAATATATTCAAAATGGCCACCTACATGGGCCTCCATGTTTGGTAGTCACTTAAGACATGCCTAGGTGTTTAGGTAGAGGATTATGTGCACACAAAGAAGAGGTAAGTGGATTAATCAAGCCAAAATAAATGATATAGAGGTAATAAAATATGAATTTAAACCAAAAAAATTTATTCAAGTGATTCATAGCTTCATTTTGGATTAAAAACTTAGGAACTCTATCTTTAGTCCTATTAGCCTAACACCTTTCTCAAGGCAATACAACTTGAAGACAAATAGAAGATAAAAGGGGATTAGATAACACATTAGACCATAATGGATATGTTTTCCAAGAATTTTCATATCCACAATCAATATTTTTATGTAGAAGAAGGATCAAAATTGGTCACTCTGGCCCAAAAATGCCTTGATACTACATAGAATGCACAATTCTCACCTAAGGAGCAACTTGATGAGCTCATAACTATACAAAAAAATTGCATGGGGTTATGATAAATTTAGGAAAGTTGAGTGGCCTTTTCTAGAGAAACTAGTGGTATTGGTTCATAGTTTAATGTCCTAACCTTTATGAGCCATTGTTAACAACTCAAACCCCTTTAAACCTCCCTAAAACCCTAAAAGTGACCCGATGAATGATATATTGAATAATTTACATCCAAATGCATTTTAATGACTTGGGATACACCTAAATATCATATTAAAATTTTATAATATCTTATACATGGCATTATTATGTATAGATAATTATATGGACCCATCTAAAATGTTATTTTTACAAGGTTCAATGAAATTTTCAAGGTGCAAAGTGACATGGGGGAGTTGAATATCATGGGATAATGTAGTGTAATATGTATTTAACCTTATAAAACTATAAAAAATCACACAATTATTCCTAAAAAATATCTTATAGGTTTACACCAAAAGGCCAGTCTAGATGTGCTAGTGGGAGGTAACCTAATCACCTAAGTCGAGTAGAGTTACAAGTTTACACTATTATAAAGGCCTATGGCATGGTGTGAATTTTTTTTATACCTATAACATATTTTTTCACCTATTCTTAAGCTTCTATTTAGGTCTCATGTTTGTCCAAATAGTTAACATTAAGTCATTAGGCCTAATTGCCTAATAGGCCTACCTGGTCAATAAAGGGTGATGTTCATTGGCATATAGGGCTACCAAAGAAGTTATTAAAGTTAATTAAATGTTTTAAACTACATAATTCATGTTATTATGACCATTTAAAAACCATCATGGAGGATAATGCAAATTTTCAATTCATATTGGCATGCAAGAAGGAAGTGGCTACTAAATGCTTCATGGAGAGACCTAATGGAATCACTTTGGTAATTTATAACTGACATTAGGAGAGTAAACTAACCAAGTTTTCATTCACATGACATTAATTTGGTCAAATAATGTTTAATTATCCTCTACCACTCCACTTTAATGCCAAAAAATGCTCATTGAAGACCACCAACCATGAAGGAAACACATGAGAGAGCATGGAGGGTGGCTTGTAACTAGTGGTTTAATTAATGGTGACCATTATGAACTATTCATTACATTTTCCACACTATATTATATTCTCCCTCTTGTTAATTATTATATAGATTTAGGATCTTAATCCTTTGTATCTATCCCTCGACTGGGTATGATTAAACTCTACCCAACATGTATCTTATAAGCCTTGTGAATCAATAAAGGAAGACTATTTTTAGATTTATTTAATAAAATTAGTGTGTATATTCTTGTTGATTATTATAATTTTTAATTTTTATTCTTCTTTTTAGGTCCTTGGTCTCACCTAGTTTCTAGGATGATATATATGTAGGTTATGTGATGTGTCAAGAGTTAATGACTATGTTTTGAAGTGTAACTTGGTTGATAGTGTCTTGAATAGAAATATTTTACATTATATTCAAGTTTTAGACATCCATAATATCCCTCACATCAAACATTTATGTTTAGGAGATTATTGGAAAACTTATCTCAGTCACTAATACTTGTTTGGTTCACAAAGTGCTAATTAAGAATCAATTAGAGTGGAAAAGTCAATATTGGTGCATCACCTTCCCTAAGATTAGGTTTTAGTTCATGTTTCTCTCTCCATTTTAACCCAAAAAAGTAAATAGGTTTAGTATTTGATCCCAATTGATACACCAAGGGATATATCCCCTTAAACTATAGGTTTAGTCTTCTTATAGGTCACCCACATCCTTTGGACTAATCCCATGTTACCCTATACTTGGAGAGGTCTAAACCATCTTATCCTAAGGGTGAAATTTGGTGAGTAAATGGTTATGGAAAACCTAGTGGGACTAAAATTCAAGTGATTTGGAGAATGTAATTATACACTTGGATGACATCAAATATATTCAAACACTTCAGTGGCATATTTGTAGTCAAGTTTCATGCCAAAAGTGGTCACAAGGTCTTCATCAAAAGGTAATGAATCTAAGTTTTTTGAGTTATATTTGGACTTTGATAGAATAAAAAGATACCCTAGGTTTAATACTAATCCTTCACCCCCTAATTCTCCTAAGTATTCTCAATAAAACATTGTTTCAATCCCTACACCTCTAATGGATAGGTTTGTACATCAAGATTTTATTCCCTTCATTGGTGGCAACCCCTTACATATGAAATAATTTGATTATATAACTATTTATATACTTAAGAGCCTTCCTTATTTCATAGAATAAAACTCAACCACCCCTATGGACCTATGGAACATATTGTAGACATAGACAAACTATGCTCAGTTCATAGTGTGACCCAAGAGAATGTGGAAATGAGGTTATTTGCCACTTCTTTGAAAGGTAAATCACTTCAATGGTATGGAATCTTAACACCTATTTTCATAAAAAACAAGGATGAATTTTGGGAACACTTATGTAAACATTTTGAGGATAGGAGTGACCATTTATATTTAGCAAAATAACTCAACATAATCAAAAGGGCTCCATAAGAGTTTATGGTAGACTTTAATTATAGGTTTTAAAAAACCTAAGATAAGTTCCCCACTATAGTCAATCCCACCCACCAATTATTCCTTTTTTTACTACTTAAGATCCCTCATTTTTTATGTGGCAATCATGATACAATCCATGAAATGAATACACTACCATATGCCTATGAGGTGGTTATAAGGGTAGAAACTATCTAATATAAACAGACAAGCTTAGCCCAAGACTTTTCATGACTTTGTTCTTAAATATAGAACCCCCTATGCCTACCACTAATCCATTACCATAACCAACCAATAATGATAAATTATAATTCAATCAAGAAAATATATTGGGTAAGACTGAAGGGATACTCAAGGCAAAAAACAACAAGATAATAGCCTTATAAAGGCAAAAAATTCTACCTCATAGACCTTAGCACGCATATTATCAATCCCCCTATCATCCTTATCACTATAATAGACATCCATATCAGCCTAATCCACAAGGTCAAGGGAATATCACTTGATCAAGGCCCTATACCATCTTCAACCCTAGTTTTGGTAGCACTTCTAGAGTACTAGTCCCAACTCAAAACAATTATGCTCAAGAAGGTCAATGGAATTCACTTTGTGGCTAGCCTCATGAGATGTAAATTACTCCAAGTGGTGATTCTTGTCAATCCTCTTTCATGTAGAAAAATCAAGCTCCTCCAACACATGATATTCATCCCCCTACACAACACAAAGAAGGTTTTTCTATGCTAAATGGAGAGACTCCCTTCATGACTTAGTTTGAGATGTCAAATCAACAAGGAACAAGTGGGAGTAACACACCATTTGAGACCATTTTTTTAGCTTATAACAAGGATAAAATTCTTTTGATCAAGTTGCATCCAATCACATTAGAGGCATATCCAAGGTAGATAATCCATTTGTAGCCCATATAAGGGCTAAAATAAGGGTAATTAGTGATGATTAAAAAGTTAGAAGAGCAGCCCCTCCACCATATAAACCACCTAAATAAGCTACTATCCAAGGTGTAGCTCACAATACTCCACCAAATCATAAAGCTCAATATGGAAGAGGGAAAAATCATAGAGGTCCATTCATACCTCAATTTCCACAAACACCAAGTGGTATCATTGATCTTAAGTTGTAGTCAAAGGTTGTTATCTATCATATTAGCATTATGGATCAAATAAATAAGGCCAATTTTATCATACCTATGTGTGATACCTTTATCATTTTATGACAAAAGGATCCTCTCCAAGAAGAGTTGTCCAACATCGACATCTTAAACAAGTAGGCAAAAAAGGTGGGTGTAGTCTTAACAAATACAAATCAGCCTCATGAGTCTTAATCACCCAAGGTAATCAATCCCCCTCCTTTATATCACTCTATCATTATAGGTGGTTCCCTAGTACACAACTATATGATATATAGTGGGGTTATTAATTATATCATGCCTAAGTCTATAGTAGACAAATTAGGGCTAAATTATGAACCTAATGCTAAAAGTGCCTTTCAACTAGATGGGTTTCCTAATAAGAATGTTGGTGTCCTTAACGATCTTAAAATTTTCATGGGTGATTGTCTTAGTTGCACTATATATCAAGATGTGGTATTAGTTAACCTCCCTTCTTATTTTGACTTATGTTTATCTAGGGATTTCACTACCAATATAGGGGGCTATCTTTCTTTTGACTAGTCTTATATGGTTTTTAGGACCAGGTATAGAACAAAGGTCACCATAAGGTTTCAACCTATATCTAGGTTCTATTTAGAGACTTACATACCCAACTTGCCTAATGTCTATTATACTATCATAAATGAAGATGAACACACAAATTACTAGGAGCTAATTTAAATGCTTAAAGGTATATCAGATTTGATTCTTGATAAATGGGGGATATATAACCATGGCTACAATCCATATAAGATCATTGAATAGGTAGGTTTGGTTGTATATCATATGCATGAGGAAGGGATTGTCATACCAACTCTCAATAGTCCAAGATAATATCATGGAGTATGGATTTTTTTATTTGATGGCTCTATGTCCAAAAATGGAAGTAGGGCAAGTGGCATGCTTGTCTCTCCTTCCAAAAAAAGATACTTTTTTGCCCTAAGGTTTCAATTTATCTTCACATAAAATATGACAAAGTACAAAACCATCATCCATTAGTTGTAATAGGCAAGAAAGATAGGCATCAAACTCCTAAAATCCATGAGAGGTAGTGATCTAGTAGTCCATCAGGTGAGGGGTAGAATGCAGTCAAGAATCCAATCTTGAAGGCATAAAAACATAGGGTTTGAAACCTCTTAGAATAATTTGAGGCCTTTGAAATTTTCTTGATATAAAGAGAGGCCAATTAATATATAGATTGGTTGTCATCCATAGGAACATAATATGATATTTCAAGTGGGATCAAGGACATCAAAAAGAAATATAAAACCAAGATAGTATCCATGCCTTCAATCCCTAAAAATAAGATTAGTTAGCAGGTGTTTGAAAATGATAAGTAGACAACATGTTTATTTAAACAAGAGGCATAATTCTTCTCAAGGAACCAAGGCAGATTGTAACAATAGTATGGGGACTAGATTATCCAATTAAGGACAAACAAGTTACCTAAGGATCAGTAACCTTGGAAAATATATTAAATGAAGATGATCATCTAAGTAAATTCAAGGTTAGTATATCCACTAAAGAGTGGCATTATGAGAAGGTTACTATTTTCAAAGATAGGCTTCTCAAACTAGGAAAAGTGAACACCAAGGAAGAGAAGGTAGCCATCATAGAGCTATGTCAACAATTTTTAGAGATATTTTCTTGGGAGTATCATGACTTAAATGGGTTTAATCCTAGATTGGCTCATCATATCATAGAGTTGGAGACAAGTTTTATCCCTATGAGATAAAAAAAAGATCGGTCAACCCAAATATTGATATCCTTAAAAAGAATATTTGACCAAGCTCATTGAATCCAACATCATCTTACCCATAAAAAAATTTTCATGGGTGGTTAATATTGTGACTATAAGGAAGAATAATGAGGAGATAAGGTAATGTGTAGACTTCAAAGATCTCAACAAGGTTTGACTAAGATATCACTATCCCTACCATTAATGGATCAGATTCTTCAAAATTTTAAAAGTTCACAACATTTCTTCTTACTTGATGGAGACTCAAGTTAAAACCAAGTGTTAGTGAAGGAGTAGGATCAACACAAAACTAGATTCACAACCAAGTGGGGAACTTATGATTACAAGAAGATGCCTTTTGGACTATCCAATACAGATCCCACCTTCTAAAATGCAATGGATGTAACCTTAAAAGGACTTATTAATGAGATGGTTCTCATATACATTAATTATGTGATAATATTGTCCAAGGATTTTAAATATCATTTGACACACATGAGGTTGGTGTTTGATATGTGCAAACAGTACAAGGTCTCTTTGAGTCCAAAAAAGTGCAATTGTATAGTCTATGAGGTCAGATTTATAGGACACATGATGTCAAAAGAAGGTCTCTCTATAGACCCTTAGAGGATAAGTGTAATCCTTAATTTACCTTGAGAAAGTAATGAAAAGTTTCTTGGAAAAAATAAACTTTATTAGGAGGTTTATGCCTAGATTTGTAGAATTGGTAAGGTCTTTAACCATCATACTCAATAAACACAAAGATTTTTCATGGATTAAGGAAGGAAAAAGAAAATTTTAATCCATCAAGCATGTCATTGCCCAAGATACCACCCTCCTTGACCCTAATTTTTCAAGGGACTTCTTGTATTCCTTCTCAATTAATGATACTTTTTTTCCATGCTTATGTAGTTAAATAGTGAGGGTCTTGAGTATCCCATAACATTATTTATCCAAGAACTGGATGGCTATGAATAAATATATACATTTTTGTAAAAAAATGTACTTTTATTCATGAGAGGTATCAAGAAGTTTAGATAAATGGTGTATAACAACAAAATCTATGTCATGATGGTCCACCCTAGCATCAAAGACTTCATCCTTAACAGAGACTTGAGTGAAAAGAGGGTTGGTTGGGTGACAAAATACATGGAATGTGACATATAAGTGGATGTCAAAAAGTTTTTAATGAATAGGGGATTGTGTGAATATATTTTATTAGATTTTAATGAGGATAAGGAAGTGGTTTTGGAAATGCAAAGTGATTAACATATATCTGCACCTACATCTCCTTCCAGTTGGATTCAAGACATGGTGAGATTCCTCCAAATGGGAGAATGACATATAGGCCTAAATAGGACAGTAAGTAAGTTCATAAAACTATAATATAGTATTTATTTATTTATTTATAGGATAATCTTCAAAAAGGACCTTGATGGCATGCTATTGAGGTATGTATAAACTAGCCAAATTTACAAGCTCCTAGACTAGATTTTAATGGGCTTGTAGGATGGAAATTTGTAGCCAATACCAAAATAACATGAATCATAAGAGAAAGATAATTTTGGAAAATATTTTTCAATAAATATTATTTTTTGGTTTGGAGGTGTAACAAATGTGCCATGTTTATAGGAAAGCAAAGACTAGTTGCCCTATTTCTCAAGCTTATTCAAGTGGAGTAAATCTTCATACAATGGGGCCTAAACTTTGTAGATATGATTAACACTCCATATAGTGTAGTAAATGAGTTTTATTTGAATTATAATAATTAATTTACAAGGTTGGTGGAGGTATGTTTACTTAAGGAGGCAAATGTGAACTTAGTTTTAGATTTCTATGACAATCTAGTGACTAGATTTGGGGTCCCCTCCCCCATCATATCAGATAATACACTATCCTTCACTAGTGTAAATGTGAGTGAATGGGATATTAATCATGTAATATACCTAATTTATTCCTAAAATTAATATCCATATATCAATTTAATTTTAGATTCCACCAATAGGAATGTGATTAAGATCATAAAGAAAACTATGGAAGACAACCAAAGGGAGTGACATAACAAGCTAAGGAAAATATTATAGGTAGATGAGATCACCCAAAATAATGATACTATAAATTCACCATATATATTTTTATATGAAAAATAGGCAATGTTTCCCATATCACTTGAGCTACCAGCCTTGGAACTTGCACACCAACTTAAATTCATGAATAATGATGCTATGGAGGTAAGAATGAATGAATTGAGGGAGCTAAAAGAGATAAAGGATGATGATATGCATGCCATATGTTATAATAAATAATAAGTAAAGAGATAGTTTATAATATATCTTCTTTAAATACCTTCCAAAAAGTGACATTGTACTTAAGTGGGATGAATATCATGCTAAGCTAGGTAAGCATTCAAAGATTAATAGTCTTTGGAGTGGACAATATGTTATTACCAGATGCAAAGAGAATAATGCTTTCCAATTGTCCAAACTTAGTGGTGAGGAAAACCCTATCATTTTAAATGGGGTATTCCTTAAGTATTATTGATAAGAATAAAAAATACATCTTTGTACATAGTAGTATAGGTTTCCTTCTTCCAAGTGTTGTAACACAGGCCTTATTAGTTGTTTGTTTGGTTATGTTCTTAATTTTTTATGTTGTGTGTCTTTATTGTGTTTATTTTTTGTATTATTATATTTATTTTAGATCTTATTTCAGTTCCTAAGGTTTGTTAGATGTTGATCATGAGGTGACAGTTTAGTCAAAGATTATTCATCTAGGCATGAGTGATATGCAAAAGATCCTAGGTCCTCTTGACTAGTAGGAAGGTCAAGATGTCAGAGTCACAAATAACATTGAATTATTTATTCCCTTAGGCCTATAAATGATTAAAAATATGTTATAATAACCTAAAATCAACTTGGTCAGCCTCTCATGCTACTTGAAGCATCAAGGCAGTTCTAAAGGAAAATCAAAGGTCATCATGCCAAGGAAACAATTTCAAGTGATGAGAAATGTCAAGGCATGTTATAGTAGTTATATTTTACACCCTATTTAATATTGTCTCAAATTCTCACCTTGTGATTATTTATGTATAAGGATCCATAAAAGTCCTTAAGGTGGTCTTAATAGTCTAAACTTACTCACATTGAAGATGACTCCATATTGTGGCTCATGACCTATCATGAATCCACTAAAGTTTATTGAAAGTATGTAATGTATAGAAATAACAGATGGGTTAAAGATGTTATAAATAATATGTGGTAACCTTGTTTAGGTCCTTAGCATTTTTTAATGGCATTTTATTGATGTTAAGTTCACCTCTTTTTGAACATTCACTTGAGGGGTGTCTGACCATAGAATGATGCTAGGATGACCAAAAAAACACCTCTAATACCATAATTCACACCATAAATTACCTTTATGATTACCATAATGTCATTATCAAATGATTTCATATGCAAAGTGATGTCTTTTCATAAGTTAAATGTTGTATTTTCCACTAAAGGGGCCCACATGTGGGAAAAAATGGCTCTTCAACTTATCCCAGTCATACACAATGTTTTGAAATGCATTTTGACCCTTGTTTTCCCTCTTCCTACCCACTACTAATGTTTCAAGGTCTGAAAACCAAGAAAATGTAGGAAACTAGTGTTTTTCAAGAGTTTTCAAGCATGTATGGATCCATATAACACATACACGATTAGAAAGAGTCAAGGATTTACATAGGGGATTATTTTTAGACATAAAGTGATAGAATCTAAAATTTTAAATCCAAGAAAGATAAAAAATTGACCCCTACTTCCCATCATCCTCCTTGGTAGCCATGGATAACACTTCAAGTATTTGTTTAGTATGGATAGGAGAGAGAAGATGGAGACCTAAAATCTTGTTCAAAGGAAGGGGTTATAATGGCCTTATGAGAATTGGCATTGGTTTGGAGAATGGTGACCTATGGTTTATGAACAAATTTTAATAACTTAAGGCAACCGGACTAGCCTTCTACATACATATAGGGTCAAGAATGGAATGGTTTCAATGTATTTTTGGCCTACTTGATGATACTAATGATTATACATGTATTTTATAAGTCCTCAAGGTAAATATTGAATTATTTATTCCCTTAGGCCTATAAAGGAGTCAAAATATGTTATAATAAACTAAACTCACCTTGGTCACCCCCTCATGCTTATTGAAGTGTCAAGGCAATTCTAAAAGAGGATCATAGGTCATCATGCTAAGGCAATAGTTTCAAGTGATGAAAAATGTCAAGGTATATTGTATTAGTTATATTTTACACCCTTTTTAAGCTTGTGTCAAATGATCACCTTATGATTAGCTATGTATAAGGATCTGTAATAGGCCTTAGGGTGGTCTTAATAGTCCAAACTTACTCACATTGAAGATGATTCCATGTTGAGGCTCATGACCTATCATGAAGCCACCTAAGTATATTGAAATTATTCAAAATATGTTAATATTATAGGGGTTAATGATGATATGAAGAATATGTGATAACCTTGTTTTGGTCCTTAGCATGCTTTAAGGGCATTTAATTGATGTAAAGGTCACCTCTTTTTGAACCTTCACATGAGATCATATCTATTACTTAAAAAGGGGTGTTTGACCATAGAATGATTTTAGGATGGCCACAAAAACACCATTAAGATCATAAATCACACCTTTAAATACCTCCATGATTACCATAATGCCATGATCAAATGGTTTCATATGTAAAGGGATGTCTTTTCATAAGTCAAATGCTTTATTATCCACTAAATGGGCCCACACATGGGAAACAATGTCTCTTCAGCTTCCCCTAGCCATAATTCAAGTTTTTAAATGAATTTTGACCCCTCTTTTCCCTCCTCCTTCCCAAAAATAATTTTTTAAGGTCTGAAAACTTGAGAAAATGTTGAAAACTAGTGTTTTACAAGAGTTTTTAACCAAGTACAAATCTATATAGTAAGGACATTATCAGAAAGAGTTAGTTATCTATAGAGGGGATTTAGTTTAGACATTAGGTGAGATAATATAGAATTTTCAAGCCAAGAAAGATAAAAAACTATCACCTCCTTCCCATTGTCCTCCTTAGAATCCATGGATAGCATCTCAAGTTTTTGTTGAGAATAAACATGAGAGAGAAGATGGTAACTTAAAATCTTGGATATTGGAAGGGGGTCTAATTGCCTTATTATAATTGGTATTACTTTTCATAATGGTGACCTATGATTTATAAACAAAGGTTAAGAACTTAAGGTAGTCAGACTAGCCTTGTACATCTACACAAGGTCAAGAATGGAATGGCTTCAGTGCATTTTTGGCCTTCTTGATGAAACTAGTGATTATACATGTCTTCAAAAAGTATTCAAGGTTATTCCATTGCATTTCTCACCCCTGGTTCACATGTGTGAGCCTATGGGAGTAATAAACATCCAATTTAGCTTAAGACACAAACTATAAACAATGTTTCTTGATGAATAAGAGCCTCCAATGCATATATCTAAGAATGGACATTAGTTTGAGATTAAATGATAGTTTTCTGAGATCAGTAAGGTTTTCTTTCATCCTTAGTATAAGTGGAGTGATTAGATAGAAATTCAACCATCTCAAGACTCTACCTTCCTATGGAACTACCTTCATATTTTAACTTCATTTCAAATGTGAAATGAGTGTACATGTTAATGGCTATTAGAGGTCATTAGAACACTATGGAGTAAGAAGGAGTGTTATATTCATGTATAAGAGTCCCTCTTTCATAAAAAATAGGCTTAATTTTGGCTATCAAGGCTAAATAATTGTTAAATATATTCCCATCACCTTCATAGACATGTTTAATATAATTTAAGGTTCATTAGAAGAAGTTAAGGTTTTCATAGAATCATATCTTTCAAATCCTCCCTTCATCTATCTGAGTAACCAATTCCAAATGTCTTTCCCTATTGAGTATGTGAGTATGGGTGACTAGGATATTCATAGGTCATCTTGAGTATGAATCAATAGTCCATATTAACCTCTCAAGGACCCTCTGATATCTGATGGTCTCATCAAGTAAACCCACCTCATAATAGGCTCTAAGTTCCAAGTGAAAAATCCATAAAAACCTATGACTACTACTAATAGGTTCAAGCCTCTCTTACTAAGCCTAAAACATGAAAAATAGATAAAATTATCCACAAGGATATCAAGATCCATTGATAATATGATAAAGGGGGCCTATTTAGATGTAATTCCTATTGAGAAAGCATAATCAAGTTCAGGAGGTCAAGACATGCTAACCTTCAAGGGGTTTTAAAACCATCATATATAGTTGAGTATCAAAATGTAATGGGTCATATATTGTGAAGATGGATACCCTAAAGGAGTATGATTTGGATTCAAGTCAAGGCCACTAGGGTCTCAAGAATAGCATAGAATCACTCCTATTGATCAAGAGCCTAATTAAAGACCCTTTGACAGTCAACATACCCATATCACTACCTATAAGAATATAGGTAATATATCCCAACTTTGAACATGAAATGGTATGTTCACATAGGGGGAGAGATAAAATTTAGATGGTGGTAATAACATAAAGTTCATACTAATTAAATTTAAACAAATTTGAAAAAATGAGTGAAACAAGCATGCTTAAGTATGTATAGGTGCATTTAAGTATACTTAGCTAGTTGAGAAGATTAATTGATGAAAATGGAATAGAAAAAGATGGTCAAATAATCCTCTTTAGATGGTATTTGTCTTCCTTAGTGTCCCTAAATGTGTGCTCAATATTTAGAGTTACTTGGTCTGGGTTGGACACCTAGGACACATAGACTTCAATGTATGACTAAGTAAATGAGCATTGTTGATAAAGTTAGGGAGGCCCAGTCTCAAAGGATATGTAAGATAGTAATAATATGTCACAGGATACCTAATTATATAATTTAATATATATATAAGAAACTAAATATGCCTTTAACATAAGTGACTCAAACGTTCAAGTTGGTCAATGACACTCAGGGTAGACCTACATGAGAGAGAAAGACTAAGATGACGGTAAAAGTAACTAAGGGCATATGTAGAAGGAAATAACAAGAGTGAAGGGGATTTTAATATGATATTTAATCCATTAATGACTACTTACATGTGACTCAAAGTCTTGAAAGTCATTTTAAGGCTATTAGACCTAAAGCCATTCTTGACCCTCAATACCCCATCTCCATCTTAATGAAAAATACAATACCCAAAACAAACTTAAAGTCATGAGAAGGTGTATGATGTTTATATAAGTCCTAAAGTAGATGTTTGAAATAGGTGAATCCAAATAAATAGTCAAATTTGATCTTAACACCCTTCTTGAGCTCCACAACCCTAGTCAACCATGTTGAGCTACCAACTCAAGCACTCATATATCACATGGCATAATGAATCAAGAATTGTGATATTATATGGAGTTTGGGACCCATATTTACTCAATATACATGGAGAAAATATTGGGATTTAGGATACCAAATATATGAACAATACCTAAGATTGTGAACCCATCAGGAATGTTTACCAAGAGCTCGAAGGTCACCAAAATTTATTAGTACTCATTGTACAATATACATGGGACTAGGAGATACTAAGGATATTTTAAGGGGTTTATGGTATAAAGACCCATAAAAAAGGTTTTGGTTTTGGGACCTATACTCTATGAAGCATCATTAAGATGGTAGGCCACCAAAACCCTCTCTAAACCCTGATTAAGACCCGATGAGGAAATTTCACCCTCAAATGCTTCCAAATAAAGAATATAAACCTTTAAAAAATATTAATGGTCTCATAGGTCAAATGGGAACCCAAATATCATATTTATTTCCATGTATATGGCATAGGCTATATAGATCAGGACTAAAAGAGCTACTCTAGGACTATATACAAGAGAGTGTAAGAGGTCTACACATCCTACATGTTTTTGAGGAGAGATAATATTATAACACTTAGATATAACACTCAAATATATTTACAACACCTATTGGAACATTTCAATTGAACATCATATGATCTAGATATCATCTCTTGAAGTTTTGTGTCAATAGGTTAAAAAATATAATGTGGTATATTAGTGTAATTTTAATGTTCCAATTACACTATAATTTTTTATGCCATATTATGTAGGTGCATATCATATTGAAAAGTGGTAGGATGAGGAGAATTATATTGGAAATCTTGAAGAGGTCCACATAATGGGTCCTGAGGCCACCACATAGCCTACCACCAAACCACTTTTATTTTTCCAAGACATGCTCTATGTCAAGTTTAATAGCTTGAGATTAGTTATGATAACTCACCATCCCAAATCATATGCCAATGCCAACTCAAGAACCAAGATAAAGATTGAGACACTTTTTCTAACCATAAACAACCAACTCATGGTTAGCTCAAAGGTTCTAAAATGATCTCAAAGATTGATTTAATGTACACATGGATCCTCTAAACTGAGTAACTGAGCAATTTTGGCATGGGGGTTAAGATTGAAGAAAAATGGAAACATAGACATGGCTAAAGCCATGAGATTCATATTGATTATAAGGTTATTTCAAGCCTTTTTGTATGCATTACTCTAATGAATGTGGGATTTTTATTCCTCAAATAAATCCATGCTGTGTTTTAAGGGGTGAACCCATTTACAAAGTATGAGTTTTATTTTAACTACACAGGCTCCAAAGGTTATGGGTGTTGTTATACACAGTCCAAAATATTATTATATAGTCTAGGGATGGAATAGAGAAGATTAAAATTGAATGATATAAGAATATGAAGGATACATGTATATATGGTAAATCTTTTAGCATTGACAACATGGATGGATGGGACTATGTATCGATATAGGATAAACCCAAATCTGTGGTGGATGGTGTGATTGTCATTTTGTAAATTCTTGAATGTCATTACAAAGGCTAAAAAGGTAAATAAGGGAGTTGAGCCTATGGGCATTTTCCTTCTATTGTATGGCCTTCAGCCATGGAAGATATGCATGTGACTATATGTTTAAAAAGACACACAATAGGGTATGAGGAAAAAGATAGAGTTTGATTGGAGAGCCAAGCCTAGAGTAATGCATTTATTTCTATAAGGCATGGACATTGGACATAGGTTATGTGTATTTAGACCCAATCCAAGGATGACACAATACCAAACACAATATGAAGAGATCACCTATTTTAAAAGGTCATTGAGACATGGTGAAAAGGAGGTCATCTTCACCTATTCTATGGGATCTTAAAGCCATGGGTAAATGGTGTATAATTATAGACACAAACTGATCCAAAATGGAAGATGGGTAATGAGTTTATAATTTTTGTTACACCTATTATGAAGGCTATATTTGTACATAGTCAAAAATAAGAGTATATATACGTCTATTTGGTAAGAATATCCAAGTGTCTATTTTGTAATATCTGGACCATAGGCAAATGTCTTCTTACATTGTAGGATATTTGGAGATGGGAATGGGATGCAGAGACCCAAGCCTATGAGAAGTGAGAAGGGTTAGAATGTACCTTAAACCTGAGATCTCTCTATTGAAAAAAGATAAGTCTTACCATTAGAAAAAGTAAGACACACTATCATGTAATAGGTGTGAAATTATATTTGAACAGACCCAAGACTGTATGTTATTGAATATCCTTCTATGTTGTAAGGCCTTTGGCTATGGAAGGTTATTGAATATTATTGAAGGGTTATTTAAAGGAATTTGAAGGTCTTTAAAATCTAGAGACACTCCTCTAACATTTAAATTCCCATTTTATTAAGAGTTTACATTTACTCTTGATGGAGAATCCACAAAGATAATGAATAGGTGCTACTAATTTTGATAGATATTATTGTTGACCAATTTCATAGTCTTCAAACTTAGTTTCAACACTATTTGTAGGTATTAATCCACATTTTGATGTAAGTTTGTTATTTTATGATAATTGCATATTTTTAATGGATTGGTTCATGATTACGAACCAAGAGATGTAGCCCCAAAATGGGTGAACTATGTTATCAAGTTGACTATTTTCCATTTTAGTTGTTTTGTGTTTCATTTTGATTTAATTTATAAAAGTGTTAAAGAAACACTAAACAAAATATGAAAAGTTATAAATGACACAAATCGGGTGTTTTAATGTGGGAAATGAGTTACAAAGTTTTTGTGATCACTTTTCATTCATTCCTAGATTTTTCCACATCCAATTCTATTTTACTTAAGGAATTGAGACTTTTAGTATCTATTTTTCAAAAACTATTTGATTTATCCAAAGGTGTAAATCTAGTTTTTAGATCAATTTTGGTATCAAAGTAGGTTGATACATGACTTGCTTCAGTTGTTGATATACTTCATTTAGAGTTTTTAGATATTAGATTCTTGGTATTGTTCTTCTATTGATTTGATTATGTAGGATGACTAGTGAAAAGGAAAATTAGAAGACATTATAATTTGATGGAAGAAGACAAGTTTCTAACATCTAAGGTTCTAAAACCACTAGCCCTATAAGATCAACATGGATGAATAACATAACACTTTATCACTTGAACGTGTGAGATGGTGTTTATATAAGATCACAATTTATTTCTTGGGGAGCATTTAGATAAAATGCAAGGCATTTTCAATGATGCACATCCAAGAGGAATCAGTTGTATCCCTATTATCATTCTTACACAAAGGGAAAATTAAGGTAAGATGGTGATCTGATTTCATATTAGTACTGACACAATATTTTGTTCTTTGATAACTAGTTATGTAGCCTTATTTTTGGATAACTAATAATACTTTGGAATCCTATAGTAATACTTGAAAAGACTAGTTCAATGGTAAGATATGGAAATGGCAAACAAGTCATTGTTCAATAAATTGAATAGGTTTTTTCACTTTATTGAATGAGTTATTAATTGGTTCATAAGTTAGTTTATGTTTCACAACTTTGTTAAGAGCTACATGAAGCAAACAAGGAGTTGTTTAAACACCAAAAATATGTCAACCAGTACTCAATAGGTGTACTTCATAGTTTTTTCAAAGGTATAAATTATTTTCAAAGTAACTATGTATACACAATTTTGGTTTGAATCCTTTGTGTAGGGTTACCTTGGAAGTAGAATATATATTTATTTGGAATTATTTTTAAAGCCTTTTGAAAATGAAAAATGGATCATCTAACTCTTAGAATATATAGTTTTAAGATGAAACCTTCTATTTGGTTTTGGAAACCATGAAGAGGGAACAATCCTTATTGATAACATGGTTAACTAGGATAGTTTTGATAAAGCATAACTATAGTATTAAATAGTATTATTAGATGCACTTTAAACACTATTTTCAATAAATTATTAACTATTGGATCCAGGGAAGGAATTTTTGATAACTTGTGTTTTGAAGAATACTTGTCATCTCCTATTTTAGTTTTCCATTATGATATATTTTGGGAAACTAACTCATTTTGGATGAGTGTGGAGGTATAAATAAGGGAGTAGTCAATAGTAAGGAAACTTTGAGATAGGTTTAAAATTCTTAGTTTTCTCCTCACATTTATGATATGTTTTATAGATACTTGCAGAGCTTGTGAGTTTGTAAAGAGGATATTATTTATGAATCATGTAATTATAACCTTAGGATAGACAAATTCATTGTACTTTTTTATACTTGATATATATTTAAATCCCACTATATCTTGGGAAATGTTTATATTATAAACTTTTTATACACACATGTATGTTTTTCATGCATGTCATGTAGTTGTACTTTTAAAGACCCATAGATGGGAAATGTTTGTAAATACAAGTGTACATATGTGTCAGTTGTTTGTAAGTCCTATGAGGTATGTGGCACATTTTGTTTTCCCTTGTGTGATAATAATAACAAGGAGAATACCTTAGCCTTTATGTATTATAGGGGTTGAGATAATCTACCAGATTTATTGAATATTTTGGGTAATAGGTCATTCTGGTAGAATGGGTAAAGAGTTTGTTTTAATCTCCATAATTAAGTTATAGTTTCAGTTGGATAGTTAAATTTTTGTAGGGAAGTTTTTTTTTATGATGTCTTATTTTATTGAAGTAAACTTGGTGTTTTTCAAATCGAGTTTTATTGAATCATTTTGATAGATTTACTTCATAACTCCTTCATATGCTATTTTTGGCTCCTATATGTTTGGAATAAGTGTAGGAAGATTGTCAATGGTAAAGAAGAGAACTCACAAAGATATTTTTGGGTCAGTTGGATTATTGGGACTTTTGGAGACCAAAAGCCTCTTTATGGGGAGGTTTGATCTAGAGGATTTTCTAGCCTTCATATGTACTTTGAATCTCCCTAAACTTAGCATGGAAGATCACTCTGATAGATTTCCAATGCCTATTAGAATGTGTGAATTAAACATCATATTCTCTATATATCATTTGTTGAAGTTTTGTGTGAACAGGTTAAAAAAATATAATGTGGTAAATTAGTGTAATTTTAGTGTTCTAATTACACTATAGTTTTTTATGACATATTATGTCAATTACGTTGATGCATCTCATGTTGAAAAGTGGTAGGATGAGGAGCATTATAATGGAGATCTTAGAGAGGTCCATGTGGTGGGTCCTTAGGCTACCACATGGCCTCCTACCAAACCACTTATTTTTCCAAGACATGCTCTATGATGAGTTTAACAGCTCAAGATTAGTTATGAAATCTCAACATCCCAACTCATATGCCACTACCAACTCAACAATTAAGATCGATACTAAAAAAACTTATTCTAAAGGAATATAACCAACTCACAGTTAGCTCAAAATTTCTAAACTGAGCTTGATGATCACATTAATATCCACATGGAGATTTTAAACTAAGTAACTAACCAACTTTGGGATGGGGTCTAAGCCCAAAGCAAAATGGCAACATAGACATGGCTGAAGCCATGAGATTCATATTCGTTGTAAGCATATTTGAAGCCTTTTTGCATGCATTACTCCAATGAATGTGGGATTTTTATTCCTCAAATAAATCCATGTCATGTTTTAAGGGGTGAACCCATTTACAAAGTGTGAGTTTTATTTTAAACACACATGATCTAGAGTTTATGGGTGAATATTATACATAGTCTCAAATATTATTATATAGTCTAGGGATAGAATGAGGAATTTCACCATTAAATGAGTTAGGTAGATGATGGATACATGTCTATCTAGTAAAGCCATTATCATTGACAACATGGATGGATGATACTGTGTATCGATAAAGGACAGGCCTAAGTCTATGGTGGATAGTGTGATTATCATTTTTCATAGTTTTGAATGTCAATACATAAGACACAAAGGTAAAGAAGGGACTATATCTTGTGAAAGAAATTTTTCTTCTATTGTATGGCCTTCAACCATGGAAGATAGATGTGTGAATATATATTAAAAAGGCATAGTCCTAAATATTATTACATAGTTGGGTATGAGGAAAAAGGTAGAATTTGATTAGAGAGACAAACCTAGAGGAATGAATTAATTTTTGTAAGGCATGGAAATTAGATGCAGGTTATGTGTATGCAGACTCGAGCCAAGGATGTCACAATCTTAAACATAGTATGGAGAGATTTTCTATTTTAATAGGCCATTGATCAATGGTAAAAAGGAGGTCATATTTACCTATTTAATGGGATCTTCAAACCATGGGTGAATGGTGTATAAATATAGACATGAAAATTGAGCCATAATGGAAGAAGGGTAATGAGTATGTAATTTTTATTACACCTATTATGAATGGTGGATTGTACACAATCTCGAATAGGAGTATATATACACCTATTTAGTAAGGAGATCTGAGTATCTATTTTATAAGATTTAGACCATAGGTGAATGTATTCTTATGTTATAGGTTATTTGGAAATGAGAATGGGATGCACAAACCCAAGCCTGTGAGAATCCAAAAGGGTTAGAATGTGCTTTGAACATGAGATCTCTCTATTAAAAAATGATAAGTCTTACCATTAGACCAAGTAAGACACACTATCATGTAATAGGTGTGAAATTATATTTGAACAAACCTAAGACTACATGTTATTGAATATCTTTCTATGTTGTAAGGCATTGTCCATAGAAGGTTAATGAATTTTGTTGTAGGGTTATTTAAAGGATTCTATAGGTCCTTAAAATCCATAAACACTCTTACAATGTTGAAATTCCCATTTTATTAATATTTTACATTTAATCTTGATGGAGAATCCAAGTAAATAATGCATAAGTGATATGGATTTTGATAGACATTATTGTTGACTAGTTTCAAAGTTTTCAAATTTAGTTTAGCACTATTTGTAGGTCTAAATCCACATTTTGATGTAAGTTTGTACTTTGATGATAGTTGCATATTTTTAATGGATTGGTTTTTTATTATGAACCTAAAGATGTAGCCCCTAAATGGGTGAACTTTGTTATCAAGTTGGTGTCTATTTTCCATTTCAGTTATTCTATGTTTCATTTTAATTTAGTTTACAAAAGAGTTAAATAAAAAATAGATAAAATATAAATAGTTATAAATGAGACAATTTAGGAGTTTTAATGCAAGAAATGAGTTATAGGGTTTTTTTATCACTTTTATTTCATTCCTAGATTATTTTGCATCTAATTATATTTTACTTAAGGAATTAAGACTTTCATTATCTATTTTTAAAAAACTATTTGATTTATCCAAAGGGGTAAATCTTATTTTTATATCACAAGGAGTTTTTGATGTTTAAGCAATAGTGGTCTATAGAGGAAGGATCAAAATTCATCACTATGGTGCGAAAATGCCTTGAGACTGCACATAATTCACAATTCTCACCCGAGGAGCAACTTGATGAGATCATAACTATAAAACACAATTGCATTGGGTTTTGATCACTTTAAGAAAGTTGAGGGCCC
This sequence comes from Torreya grandis, assembly GCA_037957365.1. Classification (NCBI taxonomy): domain Eukaryota; kingdom Viridiplantae; phylum Streptophyta; class Pinopsida; order Cupressales; family Taxaceae; genus Torreya; species Torreya grandis. The sequence goes on along the minus strand of JARHVA010004763.1, from coordinate 171,913 downwards.
TTTTCTAGAATAAACTAGTGGCATTGGTTCATAGGTTAAGGTCCTAATGTTTATGAACCATTACTATGAACCCAAACCCCCTTAAGCCTCCTTAAAACCCTAATAGTGACCCAGTGAATGAGATATTGAATAATTTGTATCCAAATTCATTGGAATTACTTGGAATACATCATAAACTCATAGTATACTATGAGGATATCCCATCTATGGGATTAGTCTATATGGATAGTTGTATAAACCCATCTAAATCATTATTTTTACAAGGTTTAATGAAATTTTCAAGGTGTAGAGTTACATGGGGGAGTTTAAGATCATGTAAAAATTTAGTGTGAGGTATATTTCACCTTATCAAATCATAAAAATCTCACAATTCTTCCTAAAAAATATCCTATAGGTCTACACTAAAAGGCTAGTCTAAATGTGCTAGTGGGAGGTGGACTAATCACCTAAGTCAGGTAGAGTTACAGGTTTTCACTATTTTAAAGGCATATACCATGGTTTGAAATTTTTTTTTAGACATATAAAATTCTTATTATCCTAATCTTAATATTTTATTTAGGTCTGATGTTCATCCAAATAGTTAACATCAAGTCACTAGACCTAATTACCTAATAGGCCTACCTAATCAATAAAGGGAGATGTTCATTGTCATAGAGGTCTACCAAGGAAGTTATTTTAGGTCATGAAATATTTTTAACTAACTCATGCATGCTATAAATCCTATTTCCAAACCGTCATGGAGGATATGGCAGTTTTTCAAGTCATATTGACATGCAAGAAGGAAGTGGCTACTAAATGCTTCATGGAGAGACCTAATGAAATCACTTTAATGATTTATAAATGTCATAAATAGGGTAAATTTACCAATTCAGCATTAACATGCCATTTATGTGGTTAAATAAGGTTGAATTAGCCTCCACAACTCCATTTCAATGCCCAAAAATGTTCATTGAAGACCACCAACCATGAAAGCAATGAATGAGAGAGTATGGAGGGCCACTTGTAACTACTGGTTAAATGAATGGTGACCATTATTACCTATTCATTCCATTTTATATTCCAAATTATCTTCTCCCTCTTTTTCATTCTTCTATAAATTTAGGCTCTTAATCCATTATATTTATCTCTTGGCTGGGTATGATGAAACTTTACCCAAATTTATATCTTGTAAGCCTTGTGAATCAATAAATGAAGATTGTTTTGAGATTTATTTACTATAATCAATGTTTATATTATTTTTTATTTGTATAAGTGTAAATTTTCATTATCTTTTGTCTGTCCTTTCCCTCACCTAGTTTTTAGGATGTTATTCTATGCAGGTCATGTGATGTGTCAAGAATTAATGACTATGTTTTGAAGTGTAACCTGGTTGATAGTGTCTTGAATAGACCTCTTGTCCATTATATTCAAGTTTTATAAATTCATCATAGAATTCACATGCAATAATTATTTTTAGGAGCTTATTGGGAAACTTGTCTCAGTCACTAATCTGTGCTTGGTTCATGAAGGTTGATCAAGGATCAGTTAGAATGGATATGTCAATATTGGTACATCAAATCCCCTTAGATTAGGTTTTAGTTCATGTTTTTCTCTCCATTTTCATCCCAAAAATAAAATAGGTTTATTATTTTATCTCAATTGATTCACCTTAGGAGTTATCCCCTTAAACTAGATGTTTAGTCCTTGTTATAGGTCACCCACAACCTTTGGACTAATCCCATGTCACCCAAAACATGGATAGGTTTGAACCATATTCTCCTAAGTTTTAAGTTTGGTGAGTCAAAAATATCCATAAAACCATGTCTTAATCATTAATTTGATCTAGGTATCAATAGTTGAGATGGCCAAATAACTCATGCCATAGTTTACTCACCTCATCTAAATGAGTGAGCAATTTTGTAGAAGGTGAATTAGAAGCAAAATGCAAGAAGGTACAGAAAGTATATTGGTGATATACTTTCCAAAATTCAAAAATGGTGTCACTATTATCTTCCTTAATAACCATAAAATTGGGTGTGAACTCATCTCTCTTGCTCAAATTGATGTGAGTGATCTGATAAATAGATAAGAGATTAGTAGATAAAGAGGGAACACATATAACATCATGAAATATCCCATAATTAAATTGAAATGATCCTATCACATTAAATTCTATGGAAGTACCATCACCCAATAAAATGGAAGGCATAGAACAAGGCTCCAAGGATAAGAACATGTCTTGTGATGAATCCATGTGGTACAATGCACTATAATCAATAACCCATGTGGAAGGTTGGGATGTAATTGTAATAAGTGATTTACCCTTATCTTTAACCTTCCTATTGTCTTTAGACTTATAATACCCTTGTGATGATGAATTATGTGTGGAAGAATTATGGAAACTAATATTGTGCTTCTCAAGCATTTTTGTTAGTTGGTCAATCTACTTTTTCATGTATTTTAGCTCATCATGAACAAATTTCTTGCAATAGCCACATGCGAGTCACTCTTTCTTGGGATTCTCATCTGAAGAGGAATATTTTGATGCTTTTGACTTAGCATCAAGTTCTTGATCCTTTATTTACTCTAGGTCTTTCTTGATCTATTTTTTCTCCTTAAAATTGGAATCCTTCTATTTATCAGGACTCATAATTAAGGCATGAAATTTAGATGACTTAAGTGTATCCATTTAAATAATCTTGTCTTAATCCTAAGTTAAGTTAACATTAAATTCATCTAAGGATTTCAAGGTTCATGTATCTCTAAGGGAATTCTTGGTGGCATGGAAGGTATAGATGAATAAATAATAGTCAAGTCCCAATTTGGCAATGATAGAAAGAATCAATTGATCATCCTTTTTGGTCAATGTCACATAGTTTCAATTATAACATGCATGATTTTAACTTGGTAAAAAAGTATTTAATCATGTTAAAGTCAATTAGGATCAAATTGAATAGCTCATTCTCCAAATCATGACCCCTCATTTTGTCCTTCTTTCCAAATATTTTATCCAATAAGGTCCACACATCATTTATAGTTGATATAGATTTGATATGAAAGAGCAAGTTAGGAGACATAAAAAAGAATAATATAATGTAGGATTTATCACTTTGATTTCATCACTTCACCTATTATACATTAGGTGTTGGTTATATTTATGTACCAATCATGATTTGGTGTAAGCCTTTTCACTTTAAGAGGATTTGCACTTTGGCTTTACACTTGTGATAGGTGAATGGTTTAAAAATCATAACTAAACTAAGATCCATAATGTAAAAAGGAAGTATGTGCTAATATGTGTGTGTTGTATACTAGTAATATGAATCTACCTTAAACTATAGAGGTTCAAATTTACAAGGCATGAGAATATAACCAATGCAAAGAGTTCAAAAAAACTCATACTTTCAACAAAATGACACCTAAAAAGGAGCAGTTGGTTATAAGTTATGCTCATTTGAATGTTTCCTCATTAAAAATATTAATGTTCTCTACTTTGCATAAATTGAAAAAAAATTGGTTGTAAGAGTTGGCTGAAATATTTTTGGTGGAAACTTCCCCACAAAAAAATGTATGCCCTCTTATAACAAAAGATAAGTAATTTTGGGTTGGTTGTGACCAAGGGCTTAAATTCCATATGAAAAAGTTTTAAGAACAATTTTGGGTGCTCTCCCTCTTGTCACTTTGATTGATGTGATTTATGTGGGTGTTACACTACCTTCAAAAAGACCCCCTTTTTCAAATGAATATTATTACACTAATTATCTTGAATTTGATATTCATTCACACATCATAGGAGTCCTTGGCCCTAAAATTGACTTCCCTCTACCCTTCACTAGACTTCATATAATATTCTTTCACCATTTCTAAGAGATTTTCTACATCCTCATAGGTTGGGGGGATGACCTCTAGACTTAGGACCCACGAAGATGTGAACACATAGGCCTTGTGTGATCCACATTACCATAGATTGCATGATGAAACTGTTGGGACTTAGGCATCAAAGAATCATGAGGCATAGACATGTAGATTTATACATAGCCACATATTATGTAATTGGGTTATTGGGCTTGGGCCTTATAGAAGTGCAAGGTGTAGACGTATGCAGCCTCACGTTCACATGGGTAGAGGTCGAGCTGATAGGCCATTAGACCTATGGATGTGTGAAATCACATGAAAATTTCAAAGTCCACACCATGACATGGCTAAGGAATAGATGGATAGGAAATTCTAAAATTTTTTAACTGTCTTGATTTTGTAGAAATCATCAAAACTAATTGAAAAATGGTGAAAAGACTAGAAGAAGAACCAAAATTTTTAAAAAAATGTAAGTCCTTTACAAATATATAAAATACCCACTTAATATTTTTCAAAACCCATAAAATCCTATAATTTTTTTCTAGTTTGAATACTAGGTGGTATATAATCTATAGATTCCAAAAAAATGCCTCTAAACCCTCCAAATTGGTGTAAAATTAACTATCATGAAATTAGGTCTTGTTTACAACCAATATTAGAGTTTTAACACCTTCTAAATCTATTGACACTATATGTTTTTCATTAGGATACCTAGGATGTACAGATCTACATGGATTTTTTAGAAATCCCACCAAACCCTAAAAAAATTAAAGTAAAAAAAAGACACTTGAATAATATGAATGCAATGTCTCACAAAAGGAACAATGGTGTTTGCTTACTATTAAAGATTTGATACCATGTTAGAGTGGGACACAATCATATTTATTAGATAGGATCAAACACATGGAGAAAAACTTATATGGAGTAGTGAAACCTGAAAAAGAATAATTCAAAGGAAAAAGCTTGTCTTCATAATAAGAAAATTGTATTAATAAGCATTAGCCAAAAAAGTACATAGGATGATTCCTTATATAGGTGGGAAATAGACATGTCCCAACATCCTCATGAATGTAGTATTATTTTACCATAATGACATTTATTAAACCTAAGAAAGATGACTAGACTGTGTAAACAAAACCTAATGGGATAAAAGTCTACACCAACATGTTACACTTGGTATTAGAGAAAGGTTGTAATATTGGGAGCTCTAGGTAAATCTCCTTATTGATTCATTTCATTTTTGTGGTGACCTTAAATTATATATTATGTAAGTCTATTTTTGAATTCATTAATATATGGGATGTCTATAACATCAAAACACTTTATGCTAAAGGGATAATTGCGAGAAGTGTCATGCCCTACCTATGCATATTTTTATACCCCATGTATGATGTGGTTAATAATGAGCTATGTAAACCAACATTACTTTCCTGAAATGTGTGGTAGTAATATTTTTTGACACATAAGGGCTTGATATGTTATGTGATTGGGTACATTTATATATAATTTTGGTGAATTTTTATTCTAACAACCCTTTTGATGATGTACATTAATATTTCTCTTGCCCTTATCTTCTATAGAATTAATTAAATTGAGAGATGGGCCCATTATCCTTAGTTATGAACATTGGGTTATTATAAATGATTTAACTTATCATAAGTATAATAATACATTTGTAATGAAAATTCAAATCATATTTACCATTGACTTTTTTTTTAATTGTAATATTTCACTCATACATTGAATATTGATATATAATATTAAGTGGATTGAATATAAGAAAAATGAACTATTTTGGCTAATACTATTGTGATTCTATACCTTTATGAGTTTTATCATAATTATGGTTTATTTTGATATGTAATCTAACATATTTTGGACTAACTTTGGATCTTTTGAATTGGTTATGTATGATCAATGCAAGATTTCCATAGTAGTTACACTATTAGGTCCACAAGCATTATTGGTCTTTACTAAATGACATGTATGTATACTAACATAGAGTGTATTAATATAATGTTATGAGAAACTTGGGGCTATTAGAATATTATTTTTGGTACTCTTAAGAGCCAAAATGAACAAATGGTAATGTGGACTTACATACCAATGTTAATTTTGCATTCTTATATATAATTAAAATTCATGTTATAATGAGATTACAAAGGAGAAGCTTGGTCACCAATTAGCTGCTTAATGTCTTCCCTTCATTTATATAATATTGGATGGACTTGAGGAGGAACTTGGATCCATGGAAGTACACATGATGGTTCCCTTCCTTTCAACATTATTATAAATACACATTGATCCATGTTTAGAATGATTAAAAAAAGAACTTGGGATAATAGAAGGTTGCATGTTAGTTCCATTTTCATAGTTATTATACATATTCTAGATTCTTAAATGGATATTGTGCTATCAATTAGATGCATATATATTTAATCATATGGAAATGATAATTATCATTGGTTGGTAAGACTTTATTTTTATGCATTTTATATATTAAAATGATTTATTTCATAAACATCTTAAAATGTACCATAAAGTGCAAGTGGATAGAATAAAACTAGAAAATAATAGAGGTTATCTTTATATTAATTCAAAAAAAATATCATTAAAGGAATATATAACTAATGCTTTTGTGTGTGTGTGTGTGTGTGTGTGTGTGTGTGTGTGTGTGTGTGTGTGTGTGTGTGTGTGTGTGTGTGTGTGTGTGTGTGTGTGTGTGTGTGTGTGTGTGTGTGTTTGTGTGTGTTTCACTAATTATATGTGAATTTATGTTCCACAATAACTAGGATCATAATCTATGTATGCATTTCTACATATGAAAACACATTATTATGTATGGGCACATTTATACTTGCATATGGTTCTTGCTCCTATGACAAGATTTGTTAAAATCCAATAACCCTTCATTAAGATGATGTGTATATTTGGCTATTGGCCCATATATTATTAATTATGATTATAGTTGATCATTAAGGACTGAGATAGGATGACTAGAAACCTTAGTATCTTCTCAATCTCCTAACTCTGATTGGAAATAACATATGACCTTACTGGAATTATTACTTAATCTGTAATGCTTGATTTTTATTTTGCATTTTGTGATTATTATTGATATGTTCTTATATTATAGTAATATTTTATTTGGAATATAGGTTCTTTGGAACATTTTACCTAGAATATAGGTATTAGAATTGATTTATCTAGTGATCTTATATGCCTTAACTATGATTACTACAGGAATCTCAATAGAATTTTGTATGCAGATAACTATAAATAGGTTATATTATGACTTAATAATGTAGTATAAAAATAATTGATATTAAATCTCTTAACATGAGTGTCACTTATAAGTATTTAGAGAATTAAGAGGTTATCTAGAGCTTTCATGTTACTAGATATCATATGTATAGTGTTTATTAATTCATGTCACATAACCATATACATTATAGAAATATGTATAATGCTCTAATGATCATAATTCATTAATAAATACATTAATTTTTTAGCATATGGAATGTGGAAAAATGAATATTTTTTTTAGAAATGTGTATGCAGTGGATTCATCTCTCTATGGACTAAACATATGGCCTTGGGTTATGGTGGAAGTTTTTCTATGCCTCTCGCAGATGAAATCATTTACTTAATTTTTTAATTCAACTTCAAAGAGTTATTTTCTACTTATAAAATATAATATGGTGAGAGAGAATATAGAGGTAGAGGAAGGGATTTAGATGAGGGATGAATTACTTTAGATTTTCATGCCCAATTTGGATGAGCAGGTGTAGGATGTAGATATGAAACATTTTGTTAAACAAAATATAAAAACTAAGTATAAAAGTAATTTGAAGAATAAGTTGATGGGTTTGGTAAGTTCTATGTCATCCACATTTAGTATATTTGAAGATAAATTTTAGTTTGGAGGCTACCCTGCTAGGAAATTATGGTTAAAAATCCATTATTAATTCCAAGCTCTTTAGATGTCGATGAAGTCAAGTGTAACATGTTTTTAATTTTCATGGTGAGATATAGTTTTAAAAGCTTGTTACAAAATTATGCCCAGATGGAGTCTATGATGTTTTTCCTAAGTTTATAGAGGATCTATATCATCCATCTATTGTAATTTTTTTAAAAGATCTTGATTGTACTTTATTCAAGTGGGTTATGTTGAAGCATTTGGTTAGATATGGTTTGATGAATTTACAAAAGGGAAAAAACTAAAATTATAGTTTGTGAAAATGACATCTTAAAAAAAATGTTGTGATAAAAGTGCTTAATATTTTAGTCTTGTTACTGAGTTAATTGATTAGGAATGTGATGGTTTATGATTTTTATGAATGTTATCATTATTATCTATTTATGGTGGTATTTTGTTTAGTTATCAAGGTCATCTTTTTTATTATCCTAAAATTTGCATTTCTGGAAAAAAAATTATAATTCACATTAGATTTGAGTGTTTCATGATAAAAAATTCTTTTTGGATAGAAAATATAACTACAAATTAGTTTGAAAATGAAGTTAATTTATCAATCCATCAAGAAAATTTTCCTTTTCAAAGGATTCTTTTGACCCATTTTAGACGGTTTGGATCTAATCTACAAATTAAAATGATAATACACCATTTCCTCTAAGGTGTAGAAAATAAGTGTGTTATTATGACTCTAGTAATAGTAGGACCCTTTCTGTTTACATTGAGGATGATTATTTTATGAGGGACTAGGATGTAATTCCCAGCTTATTTTGTGGTAACATTCTATTGTTATTTCTTGTATCCTTGCTTTTTTGGATTTCATGCTCATAGAGTGAACATAAATTAGCTCTAATCGTACCTATAATCCACACTTAGTTACTCTCTATGGTATTTACACCCCTTTATGTGTTTGAATGAGTTGAATATATTTTTTCATGTTTTAAAAAAATATCCTTACAAAATTGTTAACTCCCAATACTCTATGAATGTGGTGATCGATAGAAGGAATATGCATAACAAGTCTTTGGTGAGTGTTCATTAGTATAATTCTTAAAGTAAATTATTGATTTGGATATATGATTTTGTACACTACTCTATATAATTAGTTAATTTATGAAATAAAATAATGAAATTCCTCTCTTTGTCTTATCTTTTGAATGTAGTTGCTCCCTAGACATGCATTATTATTATATAGTTACACTAGAAGGAGAGTCTAAAATCTATAGATTGATGTCATGAAGGATTATAATATACTTGTTTTTCACTTTTTCCTTGTCAATAATACCTTTTTTCTATGAATGCATTTTAAATGAGAGATATTATTATTCTTCCTTCCTTGCTTATGTGTTTCAATGTGGATAGAAAATCGGAAGAGTGTTGTTAAAGTTGAGGATGCCCCAGGCTAATACAATATGTTTTTCTTATCTTGTCATTTGATATTAATGGTAAAACATATCAATTATGATATCCATTAATAGGAAAAAATAATATATCCTCCCAAACCTAATTGAACTTTATGAAATCACTTCACGTATATAAGATAGTGTAATTGTAAAATGCACAATACATGTAAAGGTGTAATACTAAATCATAATACAATTAATTTATCCTAATAAAAAGGATTATTCACATTATTTATTACTTAAGGAGTTCTATGGTTTTAAACTAAAAGGTTTAGTGCTTGGTAATCAAATTTATGTTTGTTGAATATTTTTGTGCTTGTAATACACATTGTCTTCATTGATGGCCAAATGTAGGTAGTGGCATTTTGTGCCTTGTATATTTATTCATTAGAATAAAATGACAATCAAAACCTTCTTCCATTCCATGGATTTTACTATTAGTGTATGGAAAATAATACTTGCATATTAATTTTATATTATAGAAGTTATAACATACATAAAAGAGTCCAATATCTTTTCAAATATGTAAGATTATTAAGAGCCAATATATTAGTGGAGTTATGAGTTTATCATGTTTTTGATAAAAAATATCATTATTCAAGAACTATTAAATATTATCTCTATCTTAATAGAGGATTGTAATGGTAATTCAATTTTTAAATTAGTTTAGTGTTATGATTTCCTAATATTTTTAATTGATACAAAGTGAAATATACTACATGCTTGAAATATATAGATTTGAAACTATGTATAGCTTAAAATATGAGACTATGAGTATTAAATTAAGAACATATGACTTAGTGTCATAATATTAGCTTTGAAGAGCCTTGACTATAGTGAAATAAAAATAGTTTAGAAATATATGGGTATCAAACATGAAAAAATTAATATAAGAACAAGTAAATAAACTATGAATACGTAAAATGTGAGTGGGTAATGTGGTAATTTAGAAATGTGTTGGTTCCAAAACATATTAAAATATGGTATAATGATATGGGATAAGGATGAATGTTTAGTTTTCATATATGTCACCTTTTATGTAGGATTTTAAGGAACTAACAACCCCTCAAGGTCACTTCAATTACACCTACTTTTTATTTGACAAGCACCCTAACCACTATCCTAACTCATCTACGTGGTTGGACCTACAACCTTGGTTTTGTACCAAATAAATTATGTAAGTTCCAGTTTTGAATGCCTAAATTGGCCCTGGGAATTTTTTAACTACATGTCACCTAGCTGATTATCCACTGAACCCACAAATAACATAAAAATTTCATGTTGATTATTCTTATTCTTTAAATCGAGAATATATGAACTTTTATTCACATTTCATGTTTATTATGATATTTAAAAACTAACACTTTTAGGTTTTGTTTTGGACATAAATTTCCAACATTATAGTGATATGACTTGTATGGTGGTTGTATTGCATGATGAAAGTAGATCATAGAAAAACAAGAAATACATTTCATTTCATATTATGAACTCCTTGATTAAATATGTGATAAAATAACACATATGCAATGTTCCTTCCCCTATTTGAAGTTAAATATTTTCATTACTTCCTTGTTGAGTACTTTAGGAATATATTTCTATTTGAAGAGTTGTATTCATTATGTTACTTCTCTATTATTCATTATTCATCTTAATTGAATGCATTTATCTTTCAAATGTATTTAATAAGAGGAAAATTATAACTTCCCCATTTGTTATATATGTTTCTTTGTGTATGCATTATGTAATAATTTTTTTAAGAATTGGGATCATCAAAACATCATACAAGTTGTTATAATATATATTTTTATGAGATATGAATTAAGAAACAATATGCATATGATATTCAATATCATGAAAGCTCTAGATAACCTTTTAATTATCAAAATACTTCAACAGACCACTCATGCTAATAGATGTAAATATTGATTAGTATTATTATATAACTCATAAGATGTCTTATCGATAGTTATTTGCATACAAAAAATTGATAGTCTTTATTGTATCTATGTTCCATACAAGAAAGTCAAAAGATTTTATGTTGAAATATTCAATAAGGTAGGTCAATCCTTATGATTGGATAAGATGAGGCTATTAATAAATATCTTGGAAGATTTGGGTATCCACTTAAGGAATCTTCCTAGAATATGATTTTATAATAATTCCTAAGCTTTATAGTAATTCATCCTTGGAGAATATATGTGTCTAATTATGTGAAACTTGCTATGTTGTTCTTTGATGATTTATAAGAGAGTGCAATTTGAAAAATGAGAGATTAAATCATATTTTGGTGAATATTTAGTCCTTATGAGATAAAAGTTCTTGAACTTTCAAGAAATTTTCATTAAAACAATTGATTTAAATATACTATATTTATAATATTTCACATCCCTGAATTGGGTTTTCATATTTTCTCCTATGAGATAGATAGAAATTCATATGGAAATTGTAAGCACCCTCTAATCATTTTTATATAAGCCTCATCAAATGGAATTGATATAGAGACATGATTTATTTCATATGTAGAGAAGAATTAGCACATAAAAATAACAACTTGACAGATTAGCTAATTTAGAAATGTTATTGAAATTTGTGGGTTCTTAACCAATTATAAATTATGAATTAGTTTTGTATGCTTATTGGTAAATAATTTAGAAAGTTTAGTAGTTTTAGTTGTTGTAGTTGATCCTAGAAAACTATCTTGTACTCTTATGTGGGTAATGTTAAGTCATTTCAAAAAAATAACATGCTTTCTATTGAAAGCAAATTAAGAATTTTACTTTGGAAATCACTTAATCAAGCCATGTGTTAGCCTAATAATCAACTACATTATTCAAAAAAATGTCTTATTGATTTGAGACTTCATTTAAAAAAAAACTAAAAAAAATAGTTGGGTTTTGAGGTTCTTAGTATGGGGGTGTATTACACATGCTATCAGAGTAAGTTTACAATACTAGGAGCTCTAGATAAATTATCCTTGTTAGTTTATTCCATTTATGTGGTGAGTCTAAAATTTATTTTGTCATGTATAGTCCATTTATGTATGAATTAATATATGGGGTGTTTATGGCATTAAATAATTTTGTGCTAAAGGGTTCATTGAGATACAAGTGTCACATCCATCTCATGCATTCTTGTGTGCCTTATGTATGTTATAGTTAATAAAAAGATATGTAACCCAACACTGATCTCTTGAAATTTATGGTAGTGAGAGTTTTTGACCAAAAAGAGATTGATATTCTATGAAATAGGTTACTTTGATTTAGAATTTTGTTAAAATATTTTGATAATCATACCTTTGATGATATGAATTGCATATTTTCTTGCCCTTATCTTCTATAGATTTTATTGCATTAAGAGATGGGTCAATTATCCTCATTTATGAACATTGGGTTATGATAAATTATTTATATTGTCATAAGAATCATAATGATTTTTTAATAAAAATGTAAGCCATATTTTCCATTGTTTGGTTGTCTTACAATTATAATCTTTTGCTCATACATTGAAGACTGATATACAGTGTTGAGAGGACATGAATATAGGAAAAATGAGTTGTTTTGAATAATAAATTTATTCTTCTATAAATTTATGAGTTTATCATGATTATGGTAACTTATTTTGATATTTTATTTAACCAAGTATAAATTAACCATGGATCTTGTGAGTTGGCTATGTATGATTCATGTAAGACTACTATTCACCAAATTTGACCCTAGGTCAAATTAAGTCAACCCCCCTTACATATGAAAACTATTCATAGGGTACCTATAGGTTTGAATATGGTTCAAGGTCATAAACTAGATTGAGGCATGGTTTGAGGGTCAAATAATATATTTTAAACCTTTGTCATGTTTGTAAATTTGTCTTAATAACCTTTATGTCAACTTTTTGGTCACTTTAGGGAAGTTTTACATAATGTTCATGAAATAACTTTTTTATAAAAAGCTATATAACATACCACATGTCATAAAATCTCATATTAATAGTTTAAAATTGACATGTTGTATGTTCAATGTAGAAATAAAAGAGATAACAACAAAAAGGGGAAGTTTAAGTTAGTGTATGAACTATATACCAGATCTAGAATGTGTGACTACTTTAGGTAAGTCTCTTGAGATAATTATAGTTCATTTCTAGGTTCAAATAGATGTGAAAAATAAAAAAATGGAAAAAACTAGTTCTTCTCTCTCATCGCTCCCTTGGATAGGCCAAAAGAGGTCAATGATTTTCCTTTAGTATGTATATGAGGAGGAGAATTGGAGTGAATGCATATGGGGGAATTTATTAGTATTTATGGCCTTACATTACATGGACATATTTTCCAATTTGGTGGTATGTACTCTATGAACAATCTTTAAGATTGTTCATGCCTTGAAACTACTTGCACATCACCAACACCTTGTTTTTCTCACATGTTTGCATTAGTATGATGATTCCAAGTGACGTATGTATTCTTGTAGAGAAATTTCATCCTATTCATGTTTTTTTAAATCTATTTTACATGTATGAAACATGAATCTATAGGTAGGATCACCCTGATTATGTTATAAGTGAACATTATTAGTCTGTAGGATAGTGTTTTCATCAGTAGCTGATTTAACAATTTTAAGAATATTGGTGTATTATTACTAATTTAGTTAAAGGGTCTAAGTAGTAAAATTATTAAATAAATATGAAATAATTAATATAATAATTTGTGTAAATTAATTTTTACTTTTGATCCTTCTAAAAATAGTAATAAGAGATGGAAAATAAGACTTAGCTAGAAACTAACTGATAAGGCTAAAAAAGGGTCTAATATTCATTGTACAAGACTAGGACACTATCACAAATTGAGATCTGGAATTCATTTTATTGATTAGAAAGGATCATCAGAAGTGAACAAGAGTGATAGTAGCACTATAGTCCACTTCTATTGCTATTGTCTTGAGGACATGAGCTTTCTAGGTTTTGTTCATTATGCATATGTGACCCTATCTGTAAATTTTTGGTAGCTAAAAGTCTATAGAGATCCCTGTAGAGAAAATTTTATCTTCAAATACTATACTCCATTGTGCTTTGATTAATTTCAAGAAGGAGGGGGGCTTAGTGTCTATAAGATTCACTGAACGTGTATCCACACCCTTTGTGTGGGCATGCTACCTACATACCAAAACTTTGAAGAGGGATCAAGCCATATATAGTTCTCCCACTTGATGTGATTTATGAAATAGTGCATATGAATATGGAAAATACTAAACTAGATGTACTTGAGGTGGTTAGGGACTGGTGTAAGTATTTTAATAAGCTTGTAATTATAGTGGCTAGCTATATCCAAAGAATAGGGAAGATTGCCTGAGTAGTCTTGCTTGTATTCTTGTTTTCTTAATGATATTTGTTAACCCCTTCCAAATGATCTTTGAATGGGATTTTATAGGGATATATTGGCCATGGGTTGAATGTAATCACATTAGGATGATAAGGAGAAGGATGGGGAATTAGAACAAACTAACATTTGGGGCCAAAAATACACTTGGAAAAGAGCACTAAAAGTGGACAAGAGTGGCACTAATGCTATAGTCTAAGTGTGGTACTATTGTTATGACCTAAAAAGACCTATGGGGATGGATTAGTCATGGAAAAAGGGGTCTAGCTCAACTGGGATCAAGTATAGAAGACTATAAATGACTAAGAGTAAGTGAAAATATGCCTATGAGGGTCATGAGAGCAAGAAAGATGGACCTAAGGGTTGGGTGTCATTAGCCACACTCAAGTTACCATTTTTTTCATTTTATATGACTGCATTTCCCCCCACTTTATTATAGTGATGCAACAAAGCAAAATACTATGATAAAGGAAAAATAGAAAGCATACTTGAACTTACTTGTAAGGGTGAAGCTCATAAAGTAATGTGATACTGGGTGTGCATAAAGAGAGCTTGTTTTGAAGTATGAATCTATAATAAAAACAAACAGTAGATAAATTATTATTAGATATGATATATATAAAAAAAGGGTGTAAAAAATTGGGTAAGAAAGAGAAGAAGAGAAAGGAATGAATATACCTCACTAAGTATGTAGACCAATACAAAACCTATTGTGATGCTGAGTGATGTTGGATATATGTTGAACCAAGAGTAATATCATAAATGGAGCTAAGTGCTCAATTCATTGAAAGTGCCTCAAGAATTAAAAGATTGGCCCTTTGGATCCATCATCACCCATAAAGTGAATATATGTGATCATGCATGTGCTGATTGATGTTTGAACTATGTGTCTAATCCTTATGGATAGGTGGCTCAAGAATACAAAGGCTAGCTAGTCCTTTGGCTTCATCATTGCCCCGTGAAGTGAAACAATAAACTAATACCAATATAAAATGTATATTTAATGAGTTGGATCCTAAAACCCATAAATTTACTATGATTTGACAATGTTGGAATGTATATTTGAATGTATATTGGAAACTAGGCCACTCTGAAAGATGGAGATTAGGCTTGTTGAAATCCACTCCAAAAATAGTGCACTAGGCTTAAATGAAAGCCATTCTAAAATGTGAAAGTTAAGCTTGTATGAAATCCACTCCAAAATGATGGTAACCACCTATAGATGGAATAAAGCATGAAACTATTGAGAATACCTGGGTAATACTAAACTTGAAAAGAAAAGAAAATAAATGTGTCACATACATTTCCCCCAATCACTGGTGTTTGAAACATGGATTCTAATTTTGAAGTTATACCAACTATCATATATGAAATTTGTAGTGAAATACATCATACTACGTATAATGCCCCTTATATCTAGATTCTCTAAGCAAAATTATACTAAAAACTATTGATTTTGAACTGGTCTAACCATACAAAACTATAGTTGAACCTACTTTTTTGCGTACTTTTAAAAAGTTTAGTTTTTTTGTTATTTAGATAGCATTGCCAAAAATGGATATTAGGCACTAGTGTTGTTATCAAATCTCAATGATGTTGTCCGAGGCCAAATCTGGTAACTATTCTAACATTTTCACTATCTACCTAGTCTTTTCTAATTGGTTTGATGTCTGGTTGCCATTCTAGGTGTTTTGAATGTTGAATTTTTTTATTGTTAGGAGATTTGGTCTCTATGACAAAATCCCCATTTTTTGACCCTCTTTTAAGGGTAGTAATGAAGACCCTTTAATGATTTCCCTCATAAGAAAGAGCCTTGCAAGTGTGTTATGTTGTAAATATACATAATATAACAATGATAATCGACCAGATATCTCAAGATATATCATGTTTTGTATTGAGATATTTTTAGATCAATAGGGGTATGATTAGAAAGAAATAATAATTTAATATCATGTGTAATGTATTAAATTAGAATTGGAAGTGTTAGTTTTTAGTTTTTATGGATGGATGGAGCATGATGTCCATAATGGCATCTAATAAAGAAATAATAATGCATGATGTGGATTATGGCATTTCAAATAATTGAAAAGAAAATAAGAAACAAACACACAAGGCAATACTAAAGAAATATACAAGGGTGGCTAAGGGGCCAAACAAAAAAGGGACATGGGAGCATGTCACTCAAACTAGAAGACAAGCATACAACGCATGTACAAATTCCACATACATATACAATTGAAACAAGCAAGGTTGGTGTGAAAGACAAAATCACATAGAATATTATAGGCAAAGGACATTGGTAAATGTCCTAAATCACACACATGAATAGAAGAAAAGGACATTAGAAAATGTCCTAAGGCACATATAAGATATAAATAGGAATTGAGAAATGCAAGAAAGAAATTAAAGCATGTAAATACTATAAATACAATCACATATAACTAATCAAAGAAAGAGTGTGAAAGTATGTAAGACATGATAATACAAGACTAGGTATATGCTAAGAAATACACAAGTGATATGTACTAGTGAGTGTTGATAGAATAATATATGTAATCATAGTAATTAATGTACATCAACATGATAACTAGAGTGTGTGGTGTAGGGATGACATAACCTAGATAGTGTAGTCATGTAGAAGATGCCCTCAGTGGGTATGTATATCTATGTATATCTCAATATAGAAGTATGATGCCCCTTTAATGGGTAAAGGGAAGCAATCAAGGATATAGAAGTCACTACACACACTCAAAATAAGATCAAGTGAAGCATGGTAATGTAGATTAAAAAAAAAACCAATAGTATAGAACAACAAATGGAAGTCTAGCATGATATTAGAAATATAAATCATGGATTATGCATACAATCAAAATATTTTTGCATTTTTTTGAATTATTTGAATATTTTTGTATTTTTAAATGTTATATTATTTTTGGTTATTTTGACATATTTTAATGTATAATCAATCATGATAATACTATGTACAATAAATATAGAGAAGCTATGTATAGGAAATACTGAGAAACTATGTACAACTACTTACAAAAAGAAACTATGTATAAGAAATTGAGAAGAAGCTATGTACAAGTAAGCTAATAAGGAATGATACTAATTGATGAGTCTCATAGAAGACTCCCTGTCATGGTGTCTAGTATCAAACAAAGGAATCATGCATGATTTTGAATCATGAGGGAATGGTTGTGAATATGGATTTGAATATTCATATTCATTGTTAGCATCTTAGAAATCATAATAACTTGGATTGTTTCAGTCATCATTATCATCTTGATCTTGAACCAATGGAATGCTAGTGTTGACTTTTGTTGTATCTGGATCTTTTCCTTTGATAAATTATGTATGTGAATGGTTTTCCTTAGGATGTTCAATAAATCCTAAACCTTGGTTACAAACATTATTAACTGCTAAAATAGGAGCAGTGATGCCGTGAGCATGCTTTCCCAACCCTTAACCTTGATAATCAAACTATTGTATATATTTTTAACCAAACCCATACTACTTTGAAAGTAGAGTCTCATTTTGGAGAGGTATATTTTTATATTTTTGGTGCTTTACCTATTATTTTGGTACTATTTATTTATTTGATTTTTATTTTTTATCATTTTTTTATTTTGAGTTATGCTTTGGTAACCACTTTTATACTATTTATAAATTGACCCTTTGTGAATGTGTTATTATGTCACTATGGATTGCTTAACTAATTTAACTTGTACAGTGTCCTCGGTAGCAATTATCTATTGTATATGTGTTTTCAATTCCAAACATGAATCTGTGTGATGCCCATGCTTTATATGATATACACAATATTATCTGGGTATTCTTACTAGATGTAGAGGAGATAGTTTGATCAACTTAGATTTAATCATTTCCCTCAGTACCTCACTTGAACTCTTATTTTATATTTGAATTATTTTTGAATCACTAGTTGTAGAGTTATTTTATTGTGATTTCTTATTTTGATATGTAACATTGATTGCAACCAATTGACTAGGTGAAGGTGCATGTACATGATTGACACTAGGATGCCTTTGAAGCTTTTGTATTATAATCTAATTTTCCAATATTATGATCTTGTCATGTAATAGTTGGTTTTGCATTTTTAAATCTGAAATTAACTTGATCATACTAGTGATTTGATCCCTTAGAGTCTCACAAGTGTAATCCCTAGTTGATTCCAATTGAATAAGTAATCACATATGTTGAAGAGGTTTTGAAGAAGTTATAGGTTGAATGTATGCATTAGGAATAATAGTATAGGCTACCTTACCTTTTGAAGGGGTGATAACATGGACCTAGTTAGATGGAAAGTAGCTATAACCCTCTTGGGGGAGAGGAGGAGAAGGAAATTCTATCATGTGCATAAGATATGACATTGAAACTTGACAGGTGGTTTTTAGCTTATGCAATAGATCCTCTAGGTAGAAACCATGTATGTGGGATAAAATGCATGTAATTGGAGTTATAATTTATAAGGAAATATGTTTATAAAGAGAATTATTCATGATAAATATCAAGCAAGGGATAAAAATTATGAATTGATGCATGAATGCATATGAAACATTGACATGTGCTATGTTATTTTTAATGTGTTTAGCATGATAAAATTGAAACTTTTTCCATATGAGAGATAGGAAGAAACGGATAAAAAGAATGAATTTGTGCATGAATGCATAGTAAAATTTGGCATGTTTTATGACATTTATAATGTGTTTAGCATGATAAACTTGAAAAAATTTCCGTATGAGAGATAAAAAGCAAGAGATGAAACCTTGTATTAAAGACAAGTAAATTTTGCTTTGAAGGAGAGGTATCTTACTATGTTTAACAATGAATTTCTTAATATCATCCCATATTATAAAAAATAAGCATGAAAAACAAAGAATGAAGCTTTTTATTATCCGAAGGTAAACTTCATCATTCAAGTACATGATAGGACCAAGTATGGTTTCCTTGTTATTTGCTAAAAATGCAAGAAATATTTAAAAATAAGTGAGATCAATTTTTGAAATCTAATTTTAGATGTAAGATGATACCTCAAGAAGAAAATAGGAGTTATTACATGTAATTAAGGTTTTAAATGAAATTATTTTAAAATTATTAAGGAATTTTAAAATTTGATGCAAATTTCTAACGTAAATATGTAAGTAAAAAATTAGAAAAATATTGGGAAAATACTCGGACCTAGTATGAACAACTAGGGTTTGAAAGAAAATTATTTTAAAATTACTACAAAATTTTAAAATTTAATACTAATTTCTAATTTTATTATGCAAGTAAAAATTCAAAAAAATATAGGAAAAATAATGGGAAAATACTGGGACCTAGTATGGGCAACTAGGGTTTGAAATAAAATTATTTTAAAATCACTACAAAATTTTAAAATTTAATGCTAATTTATGATTTTTTTATGTAGATAAAAATCATTAAAAAATAATAAAAATTAGTAGGAAATTTACCCTAGGGTTTATAGGGTTTTTATGCTCAATAAAAGGAAGTCAGGTTCACCAAATGATTTAACAATTTTGAAAAGATTGGTGTATTATTCCTAATTTAGTTAAATGGTCTGAGTCATAAAATAAATAAATAAATATGAAATAATTAAGCTATTTATTTGTGTAAATTAAATTACAATTTTTATCTTTTTAAAAATAGTAATAAGAGATGGAAAATAAGACTTAGTTGGAAACTAATTGATAAGGTTGAGATAGGGTCTGATATTCACTATGTAGGACTAGGGGACTATCATAAATTGATAGCTTACCTACATTTTATGATTAGATAGGATCACCAAAAGTAGATAGTAGTGGCACCAGCACTATATTCCACCTCTACCATTGTTGTCCTCAGGATCTGAGATTTTTAGGTTTTGTTCGCTATGTCTGTGTGACCTTGTCTATGAAGTTTTAACAGATGGAAGTTTGTAGAGCTCCTTATAGTGCAAATTTTATCTTCAAACTCTATACTCCATTGTGATTTGATCAATTTTAAGAAAGAGGGGGGGGGGGGGTAAGTGTGTGTAAGATTCAATGAATGTGTATCCACACCCCTTTTGTGGGCATGCTACCTACTCACCAATACTCTGAAGAGGGATCAAGCCATATGTAGTTCTCCCACTTGATGTGCTTTGTGCAATAGTGTATATGAAGATGAAAAATTCTAAACTTGATGTGCTTGAGGTGGCTAGGGATTGGTTTAAGGATTTGAATAAGATTTTAATTATAGTGGCTAGTTGTATGCAGAGAATAGGGAAGATTGCTTGAGTAGTCTTGATTGTATTCTTGCTTACTTAGTGATATTTACCAACCCCTTCCAAATGATCTTTGAATGGGTTTTTATAGGGATCTATTGGTCATGGGTTGAATGTACTCACATTAATATGACAATAAGAAGGATGGGGAACTAGAAGAAACTAATTATTGGGGAAAAATTGCACTTAGATAGGAGAATCAAAAGCAGATAGGAGTGGTATCAATGATATAGTCCAAGTGTGGCACTATTGTCCCAAGCCAATAGGACCTAAGGGGATGGATTAGTCATGGAAAAAGGGGTTTGGCTCAGTTGAGATCAATTTTGAAAGGTTACAAATGACTAGGAGTTAGTGAAAAGATTCCTGTGAGGGTCATGAGAGCAAGTAAGAGGGACCTAAGGGTTAGGTGTCATTAGCCACACTCAAATTACCATTTTTTGCATTTTAAATGACTACATTGGTAGAGTTTGTCTTCTATGACTGACTTCAAATAAAGGTAGTACACCTATGTTCACTTACCTAGAGCATGAATTGTCCATACTCTCTATTGAAGGACTTAAAATTTGATGAAGATGGGATTATAATACACTAAGTAAAGATTGATAAAATATCTAATGTATACAATCATCTACAATCATTATTAGGTGTGTACAGAGAATAGAAGAACTATCCAAAACCTAAGACACATGTTGTATTCAATTTCATGACTTGAATGGAGTTCACAAGTGATTCAGGGTTTATTAACATAGTCAAAAACATTTCATTGAAATTTATGCTCAGTCAAGTTGAGAAAGTTACTTAATGGGACTGTTTACCTTAATGTCTCTAAATAAGGTGTTTTATACATACAATGTCATTATATTGATGAAGAATATGAGGTATGTGTGAGTCTAAATGATTTAATTCTTGTAACAGTTGTGGAACTAAAAGCTGTACTATTGATGCACATGGAGGAGGAAGTTGAGTTGCAGAGCAACCAACATCAGTCTAATCAACCGACGTTGGTCATCTTCAGTGTTCATAGTAACCGACATCGGTTAGATAGGAACTGACATCGACAGCCTGTGTGTGCATGCATTTGCATGCGTCTCCAAAACTAGTCTATTTTTGGATGGATAGTTTGTTTGCATGTAAAAGACTAGTTTAAGTCTTGAGTCTACATTTCTAATTAATGTAATTAGGAAGTCTAATTATTATTTGCATGGGATATATATATTAGACTCATGGGGCTGTATTGTAATTTGGAGAATCATAAGGGTTCTATAGAATCAAAAGGATTCTTCCCAAGTGTAATATCTAGGTCGGTAGGTGTGCAAGACTAGGTTGATCTACAGGTGTACAAGATCATGTTAGATCTACATAGTATGTAAGATCAGTTGATCTGTAAGGTGTGCAAGATCATGTAATAGCTACATAGTAAGTAAGGTCAATTGATCTGTAGGTGTGTGTGTGTGTGCAAGGTCAAAGGAGATCTGCATGGTAGCAAGGTCAAAGGAGATCTACAACACAACAAGGTGAAAGATCAAGTGAGATCTACTTGGAGTACGTTGAGTACTTGGTGGACTGGAAGTAGGCAATGACGGTGAAAATTGGTTGTCACTTACTGGTGGTACTGGTAGTATTGTTATTGACTAGTTGAGTGAACAACAACTCTATGTTTGAGTTGTTTATTGTGACTATAATTGAGAGAGTGAACTCTTGAGGGAAGATTATTGGTATGCCCTAGAGGTGTGGGAACCCTAGAGGCATGGGAAGAAGAGTGTGGCACTTCTTCATTGTATTTCCTTCTGGATGAGTATTAATACAATTGTGTATTGTCTCTCATATTCTGTGTTGTTTCTAATTTCTAGTTACTTATTCATTCTAGTTTAATTTCATGTTTAGTTTCTTATACAAAGGTAATCATGTGTGCTCTTAGAGGAGTAGGATCCTAACATTTGGTATCAGAGCTTTGGTTAGGTACACTAACAGGTGGTCAAAGCGTGTTAAGTGTTTGTTGATTACAGGTCACTCTCAGGGGTTTCTAATTGAGTGGGAGTATAACAATGGTAGAAGAAAGTAAGCTAAGAATGGAGGAACTCAATGGCAAGAATAATCAATTACAAAATTATGGAAAGAAAGGGCAGGTAAAGAAAGATTTCTAGTTGGTAGAAGATCAGCATGAAGGAAATGAAGAAGCAGATGTTGCAGGTATTATTGCACAAGATGCTCTTGTATGTTCCTTGGATAAAGTAGAATATTGGTTTTTAGATTCTATTGCCTCTTTCCATGCAACCCCAAATAGGGTTGGTGAGCCTTGTCAAATTGTTGGCAAAGGTGAAGTGCGGCTGAAATTGCAGACGGGCAACACATGGGTGTTGAAGGATGTCATGCAGGTCCCAGTCCTGAAGAGGAGTCTAATTTCAAGAAAGTTGGGTGATGAGGGATGCACAGTAACTCTCATAGTGGATGCACTTAAATTAGCATGTGGTAAAAAAGTAGGTACTCTTTATCTACCTATTTGTATTACTAATTCTCTTTCTGTTGAAAAGATGTGGCTTTGTAGGCTTGGTCACATGAGTAAGAAGGGGATGCATGTTATGAAGAGGAAGAATGATGTCTTTGACAAACTTAAGAACTGGAAAGCCTTGGTTTTCTTGGAGGAGATGATGGACAGAGATTAGCTCAAGGGGCTGAATATTTTTGAGTAGAGCAAGGTTGATTTGGATAGGGTTTTGATCCAAAGTGTGCTCGCAGGTAAAGGTCATCACTCAGGAAAACATAGTTACCAGTGTCGGTCAGGGAACCAACATCGATCAAACAAGTACTAACATCAGTCATGTGCAGACTAAGGTCAATGGTGTTGGGTAGGTGGACACTAACATTGGTCAGGGAACCGATGTTGATAGTTAGGTCGATCACATGGAACCAATGTTGGTCAGGTGCAGACTGAGGGGTGACTGACATCGGTCACTGAGACAGATTTTGGGCAGACAGCAAGCTGTCAAGGAGTCTCAAACACACATGTGGAGGACTAAAAGGGTAATTAAGCCTCAAATTCATTATTCCTCTTCTTTATACTACTTGTTGCTCATTGATGGTCAAGAACCAGGAAATTTTTAAAGAAGTGATGTAGGTATAATCTAGGAAACAGTGGGAGCATGGCATGAATGAGGAATCTAATTCCTTGGAGAACCAAATGGTAGATTTGGTAGAGTTTATAGTTAGGATAAAATCACTAAAAGACAAATGGATTCTTAGGTTAAAGAATAGAGTGAATGGATAGGTGAGATGGAAGACCATGTCATATGGTCTTGAGCAAGCTCCAGGACAGTGGTATAGGTTTGACAGGTGTATGATAAAGCATGGCTTTAGTCAATGTCATTATAACCATTGTGTTTACTTTACCAAGTTGGATGATGGTTGCGACATTATCTTGTTACTGTATGTAGTGTGTATGCTTGATGAAGGGTCACACATGCATGGAAGTTCTGAGTTAAAGGTAAAGGTAGCTCAGATGTGTGCCAGGAAGGATTCAAGAGCAAAAATCCTTGGCATGAGTATTCCTAGAGATAGGGAAGATCACATGTTGATGTTGTCTCAGGATGATTATGTGAATAAGGTAGTGGCGAGGTTTAAGATGTAGGATGCAGAATTGGTATGCACACTTATGGATGGATAGTTCACAAAACAGTGTCCCCAATCACATGATGAGGTTAAGTACATGTGTACTAGACCTAAGTTTGCCCAAGTAGTGGGAGCTATCAACAAGTTTGGAGCCAATCCAGGAAAGAAGCATTGGAAAGTATTTTAGTGGATTCTCAGGTATCTGAGAGGGACTAGTAGTAGGGATTCATGCTATGCAAGATCAAGTTCTTTTCTACATGGGTTTGTAGATGCGGATGTGGCAGGTTACTTGGATGACAGGAGTAGCACCATAGGTTATGTGGTGGTTGGTCTTCAAGATTGAACTTGAAGAGGGATACAAGCTAGGATATAAAATTAGATGATGTATAGGTATAGGTATAGGTGCAATTGTTTATCTCCAAGTGGGAGATTGTTAGGTTGTGGAGCTAAAAGCTTCACTACTGATGCAAATGGAGGAGTAAGCCGAGTTGCAGAGCAATTGACATCGGTTTGATCAACTAACATCAGTCATCTTCAGTGTTCACAGTAACTAATGTCGGTTAGGGGTTGGCTGACATTGGTCAGATAAGAACTGACGTCATCAGCCTGTGTGTGCATGCATTTGCATGTGTCTCTAGAACTGGTCTATTTTTGGACAGACAATTTGTTTACATGTAAAAGACTAATTTAAGTCTTGAGTCTGTGTTTCTAATTATTATAATTAGGAAGTCTAATTATTGTTTGCATGGGATCTATATATTAGACTCATGGGGCTGTATTGTAATTTGGAAAATCATAAGGGTTTTGTAGAATCATAAGGACTCTTCTTGAGTGTAAGATCTAGGTTGGTAGGTGTGCAAGACTAGGTTAATCTATAGGTGTGCAAGATCATGTTAGATCTACATGGTATGTAAGATCAGTTGATCTACAAGGTGTGCAAGATCAGGTAAGATCTACATGGTAAGTAAGGTCAGTTGACCTGCAGGTGTGTGTGCGTGTGTGTGCAAGGTCAAAGGATATTTGCATGGCAGCAAGGTCAAAGGAGATCTGCAACATAACAAGGTGCAAGATCAGGTGAGATCTACTTGGAGTACGTTGAGTACTTGGTGGACTAGAAGTAGGCAATGATGGTGAAAACTGGTTATCACTTATTGGTGGTACTAGCAGTATTGTTACTGACTGGTTGAGTAAACAACAACTCTATGTTTGAGTTGTTTGTTGTGACTATAATTGAGAGAGTGAACTCTTGAGGGAAGATTACTGGTACGCCCTAGAGGTGTGGGAACCCTAGAGGTGTGGGAAGAAGAGTGTGGCACTTCTTCATTGTATTTCCTTGTTGATGAGTATTAATAAAATTATGTATTGTCTCTCATATTCTGTTTTGTTTTTGATTTCTAGTTACTTATTCATTCTGGTTTAATTTCGTGTTTAGTTGCTTATACAAAGGTAATCATGTGTGCTCTTGGAGGAGTAGGATCCTAACATCTAAAAGATTTAATTCTTTAACCTTGGCCTAGATGTCACATATTTTCATATAAGGATGTTGTTTATCAAAATAAATTGATGGTTTAATTGATTAAAACTCATTCAAGTTTATACTTGAAACACTCAATGACATACAATGATATTTGAACCCAAATGAACTTGCAATGCAATAGTGAAACAATGTGTTGATAGTGAGATGTGATGGCATGTTATCAAGAAATATATGAATATATTATAGTGTGGAATGGTCTTGGTTACCTCAAAATGAAATTAGGTCATGAATTATAATGTTCACACATGAATATACACCTATATGAATCCCTTGTATTATTTAATTTCCACCTATAGTTTGATAGTCTACAGACTAGCCTAGCCAATACAAATTGTAAGTTGGTTGATATACAGGGGTGTAAGGTGAATGCATATGTATGAAACAATTTAATAATTATATATAAAATTAAATATTATTCTCATCTAAAGGAAATAAATGAGGTTTATCCAAGACTGGGTATAAGCCTTAAACTTAGTCTACCAAAACTCTATAGATAATACACATACATAAAGGCTAGTCTAGAGGATTTGAGGTTTTGAGACTTATAGAGATATGTTTAGGTATTAAAAATAAGTATATAATGTCATAATTACCTATAATAGACCTCTATAGTATTATTTGGCTAGACTAATAGGGGATATACCCTCTATTTTGTCTCGATAGAGGGCACTCTATAGGTAATCCAACATGTAGACCATGATACATTGATGAGAAATGGATGAAGGGAAGAGATTTGAATGATTTTGGGATGATTTGAATAGTTTTAATGAAGGTGAAAAAAGTGTTAAAATGACTTACATTCATTGTGATCACCTAGAGGTGGATTTATACATAGAACTATAGTCTAGGTCTTCTAAGCCTAGAACTAGGCAAAAAACCTCAAGGTGCCTTACTTGTTTCACATGAACATATGATATTATTAAGTAATTAGATAATTTATAGGGTATAGGTGAGGATATATTAGACCCATCTATTTTTAGAGATAAACCCAAAGTGGTCATTTTTGCCTAAACATGTCTCAAGGGTACTCAGAATGCCAAGTAGAAGCTCGAGGGCCAAATTCCTTTACTCATATATGTACGGAGGGTGTGCATGGTGCCTAAAGAATCTATGGAGAGTTTGGGGGGGGAGGTATTTAAATTTATCTTAGTGGAATTTGTTCAAGGGTTGGGTGTTGAAGTTTTTTGAATCAACATTAAGAACCTAGATGAATTAAAACCCTCCTAAAACCCTTATATGAACCCGATGGAGAAAAAATGAAGGGATATGAATCTAGAAGTCGAAAATTTGACTTGAAAATATTTTTTTACATGTTTATCACTCTCCTAGGATCCTTGACATCCAATTTTTATATACTATCTCTTATACAGAAATGCCTAACTTTGGGTTTTTTGTAAATTTTGATGTGTTTCAATGGTACAGAAAGGAATAGGTGAATGAAGGAAATTTTGAAAGTTGTGTATGGAAATTTTATAAATCCCCATACTCAACTCTAACCTTAGTGATTCATTAAAGTTCCTCATCTAGATTGGTCACTTTATATAGTCTAGAAATAAGATAGTGAGAAGTGAAGCGACTGCTAGGTTTGGAGATGAGAAGTGTGTGTGTTGAGTATTTTAAGGTTTAATTGATAGAACATAGGATGAAGATGTATAAATTATTTGTGTATAAGATATTCAAAAAATCTCCATGAAAAACTACAAGTCATCCTAGTGACAACTATGAAGATTAGGCCTAAAGTGCTAACTGTCAATTATAAGAAAGTGAATGACAAACAGTGTAGATAAGTTCATTAGTTGAGGGGTGTATAAGGGATGTTACAATAGTTTTTCCACATTATCAAGTCAATAATTTTTTTTCAAATAATCCTATGGTATTTTTAGGTAATCAAGTGACTCCTCATCATCAAGGTAGTTTCAAATAAAGATAATGAAGATCTTCATGCCAAACTCAAGAAGATGTTATGTTTAGATTAACACATCCAAGAGGATCTTTAGGATCTATTTTCTACTTCATTATATTTCATTATAAATAGTTTACAAGTATTTATAATTGGCCTTATGATGATTTAACTCCATTCTTTCTCTCTCCTCTCCTATGCTCTATATATGCAATCCATTTTGGCATTGTAAAATATCCACTGGTTTAACATCTTGATTTGCACTTGAATAAATATCTAAATTTGATTTTTTCTCTTTAAATATTACCTAACTATGTCAAGTGTTTTACACATTTGACAAGTGATGAATGTATTCTCCTTACTTCAATTTTTCTCTTACATGTTTTGTGTGAGTGATGTCTCTTCTAACAGTTACCATGAAAAGTATGTAATTTTTTATTGTGTTTTGAAATGTGAGAGAAAATATTAGTGTCTAATATCAGGCCTCCTTTTCACCCACCTTTGAATATTCATAGCAATCTACCTCTTTGAGAAACACTTATGTTAAAATAACATTGAGTTGAGGTCAGTTTTAATACTCTTCTTTCTTAGTGCAAATGTAAGTGTGTTTTGTGGACTTATCTTTAGTGTATCACCTTCATTATTTTAGGTTTATTTATGTTTCCTTATTCCTTTTTTACCACCAAAATTTATTAGGCTAGTGTAGTGTGTGAGATTAAATATAGATAAAGGGAGATAACCCTTTGAAATCTAGAGATCTATCTCTTGTAATAGCCTGTCTAAAGGTAAAGATTGTTTTATGTCATCCCAAATTTGAGAAGGTTTACTCAACTTATCTAGGGTAAAAATTTGGGATATAAACATTTTGGCACACTTGGTGGGACATGAAGTCCAAAAAGGTTGTTTAATTTGGATGTTGGCTTTGACAATAAGGAGGATTTAATAGTCCACTTCTTGTAGTATCTTGCAACTCCAATATTTACATCTTGGTTGTAGACTAGTGCACTCTTTCATGCCTAAGGTAAACACAAGGTATCTTAAAAAATTCATCCCTTTTTAATTAAAAAAGATTTTTCATTATTCATACAAATCAAGTGGATTTGAAAGCACCCATCCTTATCCAAAGAAGTCATACCTTACCCACAAATCCATAAGAAAGTTCTTGATTACCACATTCTTACAAAGTCCTAAAGCTAGCATAGAAAGGAACCTAAATTTTGTAGCCATCAATGGATATAGTCCTATAATACTTTCCCATTATGATGATATCCATATATATGCCTTGAAAAGTGTTCCCTCATACACTAGTGAGTCTATCATTACCCCTATAGAGCATATTAGAAACATTGATAACTTTTAAAACATACATCACATCATAGAGGAGAAATTTGTAATTAGGTTGTTGGATATATCTTTAAAAGGTAAATCCCTTGAATTTTATGGTACATTGGTCCCTGAATCAATCACTCCATGGGATGAGTTGGGAGATGCATTGAGGAGAAGATTTGAAGACAAGAGTGATAACTTATCATTGATTGAATAACTAACTAGCATAAAGAGATCACCTCAAGAAGTTAGCCAAGACTTCAACACAAGATTTATAAAGACATGGGATAAGATACAATCTTGTTAAGACCCATATCTCACCATGCTTTCATTTACTATCTTAAAGCTTTTGATAGTGACATTTCAATGATGATACAATCTATGGGAGATAACACTCTACCTAATGCCTGTGAAGTGGCCATTGGGTCAAAAAAAAATTGGATTCAAGATATAAATATTGACTAAGACCTCCCATGCCTATATTCCTTGATTTATAATATCCTACACCTGTTGTTGCTCCCATTCCTACACCTAAACACAAACTTGCTACCCCTAGTCAACCAAGTAAGTCTAATGAGGCAAACAAAATTAGAGATATGGAGAAAGAGATAACATGTGTAAAGAGGATTATCCAATAGTAACAAGTAAGGCCTTTCCAAAGCCACTATCAATCTAATAATTCCTACCCTAACTATCAATTCAATAGACCACCTTTCTAAGGTCATACTCAAGGTCAAGGAAAGCTGGTTCAAATAATGTCATATAATGGATACAATACCAATATTCCTTATACCTCAAGGGAATTAGTTCCTAATTAAATAACCTTGATCAAGAGAATAATGATCATCCTTGATGGGATGAACCTCATGATCCATATTCTTATGTCAATGAGTCCTTCAATCAAGCCTTCATGGTAAGTTTTATAACTATTGCAGCTATGACTGAAGATGAGGTACCAAATGGAGGAGAGACCAATGGAAAGAGTACTCAAGTGGGATCTATCCTAGTTAATTGGTATTAAGATGAATCATGTGCTTTGAATCATCAAGGTCAGTCAAGTATAGATGCAATTCCTATAGCTAGAAACATAAGAAACAAGAGAAAGTAAATTGAGTAAATTCAATGGGATGCTAATGGCCAATCAATGAATGTTCAAACATATAAAAGGCAAGGTATGTCTAATAAAGTTCCAAATACACAATTAGATCAAAGAGATCAGAATGTTAGAAGTGCTTTAATACCTCATAATTTTCAAATCATAGGTAGTACTATTCTTACTAATAGATAATCAAAATTTATAGGTCCTTTCACTAACACTGTATAGAATATAAATAGGTCTCATGTGAATGTATCAATGTGGGATACATTATAAATACTTGGACAAGAATACCTACTTCAACAAGAGCTATCCAAAATTAGTTTGACAACCAAACAACCTAGTGGGAGAGAGGTAGCCTTGAAATAGACCTTGAATCCTAGTGAAAGATAGTCAAACAAAGATTAAAAGGTAGATAAACCATCTCCATTCTATCTATTTATCTATCATCATTGGAGATGCTTTAGTTCAAAATTGTCTTATTGATAGTGGAGCTAGTATTTATATCATGCCCAAGAAAGTATCTAATAAATTGAACTTGAGGTATGAGCCTCATGACAAAGGAGTGATATAATCAGAGGGGTAATCTTTCAAAACCATTGTCATAATCAAAGTTTTAAAAACTTATTCTCCATGATTGTCTTGACTTAATCATTTCTCAAGATATTATGGTGGTGGATGTTCCTCTTCATTTGGCACTTTGTTTGTCAAGAGAGTTCACTACTAAAATTTGAGGTTATATGAATTTAGATTGGTCTTATATGGATTTTAAGACTAGATATAGTGCAAAAGTAACAATCAAATTAGAACCTCTCTCTATTTCTCATGTAAAATAATATGTGTCTTATACCTCTAACATGAATTATAATGTCATTGAAGAAGATGATCACCCTAGTGATCAAAAACTTCTAACACTCCTTGATGGTATATCAAATTTATATCTTGATGAGTGGGGAGTTGGGAAGGTGGATTTGAAGAAATGGGGCTTGTTACTGAAATCCTCCATAAAGATTGTGATGGAAATCTTGATTCAAATCCTGATAACATTCTAGATCAAGTTGCATGTGTTAACTATCTTGTACACATTGGTGATGATGTTTACATCCAAAATATAGTAAAGCATGATAGTCTTAGTGAATAATATTTTATGCCTAAAAAATAATACAATGCTCATGAACATGAATCCAAAGAGGATTTATATGATATGTGGTAACAATTAAATTCCATTGTATAAGAATTTGAGGAATTGAATAACCCTATAACTTTTCAAAAAGAGTACAACCCTGATGACAAGGTCAATCATGCAATAAATGAGCACAAAGAGGAGATTGATGTATCTACCAAGAAAGAAATAACATTGGTAGATCATTAATTATTTGATGATAATAAATAATATGGTCTTGATGATTTACAATAGCAAGCATGCTATGTCCCAAAGGCACTTGAATTTGAGAAAGTTATGATGATTCCCAATGATCAAATTAAGGATTGCCAAGTAGACATGATAGAGTCCAAGAAAGATAAAAATACAAACAAGACTCTTGAGGGGATATATGGAGTGTTAATGATAACTCTAAATGACAAACTTAATTATATCATAAGATTCAAAGATGGTAAGTCATTTGACTATCTACATAAGGAAGTGTTTATTGATAAATACACCTCATATTATGGATTGCTTTCATGGAGTATAAGTGATGCAAGAAGAATTTTATTTTACCTTGGATAAATTAATGAATAATAAATATTTCACCTCAAGTGTTTTTAAGTCTTGTATATATTAGGATAGGTTTGTGTTTTTCTTTGAGTGTGTGTGTTTTCCCTAAGTGTTCATGAGAGCAAAAGTGTGTGCCTTAGTTTATTGTCTTATGTGTTTGTTTACTTGTTTCATGTGGTGTGAGTTTTTGGTATTTTTAGAGGCATTTCAATGTCATTTTTAGTGTATGGGTGATTCCATTTCCCAAGTATAGGATAAAGAAATTGGTCCTTAGCATTGCAAGCATGCTACCCTTAAGAAATCATAAAAATGTTAACCAAATTTAACCCTAGGTCAAATTAAGTCAACCCCCTTTGAATATGAAAAAATTTCATAGGGTCCTTATAGTTTGAATATGTTCCAAGCTACTAAATGAGCTTAATTCATGGTTTCAGGGTCAAATAATATATTTTAAACATTTGTCATGTTAGTACATTTATCCTAATAAAATTGATGTCAACTTTTTGGTCACTCTAGGGGAGTTGCACGTAATTTTCATGGAAGGAAAAATTTTCAAGAAGATATATAACATCCCACATGTTATAAAATGTCCTAGCAATATTTAAAAATTGACATGTTTCATTTTTAACATATAAAGAAAGGAAATAACTAAAAAAGGGAAAGTTTTAGTTAGTGTATAGACTATATACCTAATATGACACATGTCACTACTTTAAGGAAGTATATTGGGATCCTCATAGTTAAATTATAGGTTTAGATGGATTTTATGGATCAAAAAATGGAAGAAAATAGTTTTAATCTCTCATCATTCCCTTGGACAGGTCAAAAGAGGTCAACATTTTTCCTTCAATATGAACAGGAGGAAGAGAGTTGGAGTGAATGCATATTTTGGAAGTTATTATTATTCATATACTTCCATTACATTTCTATATTTTATAGTTTGGTGGCCCATACTCAATGAATAATATTTAATATTGTTCATGCCTTCAAACTGATAGCACATCCCCAACACCTTGGTTTTCTCACTTGTTTGCATTGGTCTGATGTTAACAAGTGATGCATGTATTTTTATAGAGAATGTTAATCCTATTCATGTTGTTTTTGATCTAGATCTCACATGTGAAACATGAATTTATAGGAAAGATCACCCTCATTGTGATATAAGTGAACAATATTGGTTTGTAGGAGAATGTTTTCATCAGTGGCAGAGTTTGTCTTTTATGAGTGACTTCAAATCAAGGTAGTACACCTATGTTGACTTAATCAGAGCATGAATTGTCCATATTATACATTAAATTAATTTGAAGTTGATAGATATGTGTTTCTAATACACTAAGTAATGATTGATCAGATCTCTAATTTATACAGTCATCTACAATCACTTGTAGGTATGTACAAATAATGGAGGAGCTATCCAAAACCTAAGACATAGGTTATATTAAATTTCATGACTTGAATGGAGTTCTCAAGTCACTCAGGGTTCATTAGCACATTCAAGAAAATTTAATTAAAACCTATGCTCAGTCAAGTTTAGAAAGTTTCTTAATGGGATTGTTTACCTTAATCTCTCTAAAGAAGGTTTATGCTACATAAAATGTCATTCTATTGATGAAGAATATGAGGTTTGTGTGAGTATAAATGTTTTACTTATTTTAGACTTGGTCTATAGGTAATATATTATCATATAAGGATGTTTTTTGGTTAAGATAAATTGATGGTTCAATATATTATAACTCATTTAGGTTTATAATTGAAACACTCAGTGACTTACAATGACATTTGAACCAAAATGAACTTGCAATGCAACAATGACAGAGTGTGTTGATAGTGAGAGGTGATTGCATATTATGAAGGTAGAGATGAATACATTCAATTATGGAATGGTATTAGTGACCTAAATAGGAACTTTAATCATGAATTAAAATGTTCACACATGAAATTCCTATAGGAATACCTTATATTATTGAATTTCCACCTATAGTTTGATAGTCTTAATACTAGACTAGCCAATAGATATTTCAAGTTGGTTGATATAAAAAGGTGTAAGGTGAATAAATATGTATGAACCAAATTCATAATGAATATTTAACATTTAATATTATTCTTAGACAAAGGAAATAGATAAGGTTGATCCAAGACTGGGTATGATCCTTAAACTCAGTCTACCAAAACTTTGTAGATAGTACACAGACCTAAAAGCTAGTCTAGAGGATTCGAGGTTTTGAGAATTCTAGATATATAGTCAAGGAATAAAACTCAGTAAAGAATGTCATCATGACATAAAGTATACCACCATGGTATTATTTGTTATATACTCATAGAGGAGGTTCCCTCTATTTTGTCTCAAATAGAGGGTATTCCACAATCAATCCAACCTATAAACCATGATACATTGATGAGAAATGGATGAAGTGAAAAACTTTGAATGATAATGGGATAATGTAAAGATTTGAAATGAAGGTGAGAAATTTTTTTAAAGGCTTTGAATTCACTATGATCACCTATAGGTGGCTATATACACATAATTACAGTCTAGGTCTACTAGGCTTAAAACTAGGTCTAAACCCTCAAAGTGCCTTACTTGTTTCACATGAACATATGATATTCCTAAGTAAATTGAGAATTTTGATGGGATGTTTGAGGATGGATTAGACCCATTATTTTTTAGAGATCAACCCAAATTGGTCATTTTTGGCTTAAACCTATCTTAGGGGTACTTAAAATGCTAAGTAGAAGCTTGAGAGCCAACTTCCTTTGCTCATATATATAAAAAGGGTGTGCATGGTGCTTAAATAATATAGGGATAGCTGAGGGGTGTCATTAAATTGATCTTAATGGACTGTATTCAAGGGTTGAGTGTCTAAGTTTTATTAATCAATGTTAATAATCTAGATGACTTAAAACCCTTGTATGAACCCAATGGAGAAAATATGAAGGGGTGTGCATCTATAAGTGGCCAATTGATCTTGAAAGGGTTTTGGAAATGTCTATCACTCTCCCAGGCTCCTTGATATCTAATTTTTGTATACTATCACTTGCATGGACAACCCTAATTCTAGGTTTTCTTCAATTTTTGATGTGTTTCATAAGTACAAAATAGAATAGGTTAATGAAGGCCATTTTTAAAGGTGTGTAGGAATTTTTTATAACTCCCCATACTCACCTATCACCTCAGAGATGTATGACAATACCTCTACTAGATCGGTCACTATAGGTAGTCTGGAAACAAGATAGTCAAAAGTAAAGTGACTGCCAGGTTTGGAGATGAGAAGTGTGTCTCTTGAATATTTTAAGGTTTATTTGATAAATTAGTGGAAAAAGATGTTTAAATGAGTTGTCTATCACATATTAAATGAATCTCCATCAACAAGTTCAAGTCATCCTAGTGACAAGTGTGAAGATTAGGCCTAAAAGGCTAGTGAGAAGTTACAAGAGAGTGAATGAAAAATGGTGCAGATAAGTTCATTAGTTAAGGGGAATATAAAGAATATTAAAATCTTGTTTCCACCTTCTTAGGTTAGTGTTAATGTTTTAAATAATCTTATGGTAGTTTTATATAGTCAAGTGACTCGTCCTCATTAAGGTAGTTTCAAATAAAGATAATGAAGATCTCTATGCCAAATTCAAAAAGATACTATGTTCCATATTGAAACATGTCTAATATGACCATCATGATATGTTTTAAACTTCATTATCTTACATTATAAATATTTTATAATTCTTGAAACTTTGTGTTGTGATTATTCAACTCCATTCCTTCTCTCTCCTCTCATATGTTTTGTATATCCAAGACATTTTGGTATTATAAAATATCCACAATTGGCATGACAAATCCTTGCTTGTTTGACATCTTGATTTTCACTTTAATAAAGTTATAAAGTTGATTTTATCTTTTCAGCTCTTTCTTAAGTATGTCAAGTGGTTTATGTGGTTGACAAGTGATGAATGTCTTCTCCTTGCTTCCATTATGCTCTTGCATGTTTTATGTGAGTGATATCTCTTCTAACATGTCACATGAAGTGTATTTGTTTGATAAGTGTGTTTTAAAGTGTGAAAGAAACTAGTAGCATCTAATATCAAACCTCATTTTCACCCACCTCTAAACATGCATAGAAAATTGCCTCCATGAGAAACACTTATGCTACAAGAATGATGAGTTGAGGTCAATTTTAGCAGTCTTCTTTCTTAGGGAAAATGCAAGTGTGTTTTGTGGACTTATCTTTGGTCAATCACCTTCATTAGTTTAGGTTTATTTATTTTTATTTATTCTATTTTCATCCCTAATAGTGATTAGTCTAGTGTAGTGAGTGAGCCTAAAGATAGATAATGGGAGCTATACCTTTCAAATCAAGAGATCTATCTCTTATAGTAGTCTGTATATAGGTGGAGATAGTTCCATGTTATCCCAAATTTGAGAAGGTTTCCTCAACATATCTAGGGTGAAAATTTGGGATATAACAACTACCATATAAGTTACACTATTCACTATAAATGCATTATTGGTCTCTACTCTAATGGTATGTATGGATGTTGAAATAGAGTGTATTATTGTGATGCTCAGAGAAAACAAGAGACTTGAGAGGTTGTGTGTTAGTATTCCTAGGATCCAAAGGGAATGGATGGGATTATGGATCACCATCATGGGTCTACTTTTGAATTATTCTATATAATTAATATGCATATTATAATTATCTCATGAAGAAGAATATTGACATCTAAATGGTTCACTCCCTATCATCATTATGATACGTGTACATTGATTTGTGGTTGGACCAATCTAAAGAGTATCTAGGAGACATGGAAGGCTAAAATATGTTTCCCTTTCAGTATTTACTTTACATATTGTAAAATTGTGATTAAACATCTCGATACAAATTGAATGCATTTGTCTTAAATCATGTAGCCATGGCAAGGGCCATGAGTTGGAAATATTTTTTTTGCATATATTTATTTAAGGGTCATGTGTTGGAAATATTTTTTTGGATGCATTTGTTTTAATATTAAAATTAATTATTTCATAAAAATGTTAATGTGTACCTTAAAAATTAGGTGGATGGAGTAAAAGTGGGAACTAATAAGGGAGCTTATTCTTATATTACTTTAAAATTATAATTATTAAATGATCATTTCATTGATGCATAGATATATATCTACATTATAGTCACTAGATATGTATGAGACTATGAAAAAAAATAGGTAGGATCATAATATATGTATGCATTTCTATGTAAGACCTCACATTGTGGTGTGTGGGTTCATTTATCCTTGAATATGTTTATTGATTCTATGACATGATTTTTTAAAATACCATAACCCTTCATTGAGATGATGTGGATATCTCATTAATTTCTCATACCTTGTTACTCGTGATTATATTTGGCCATGAAGGGGTGTTACATTATGACTATAAACCATAATATCTTCTTAATATGCTAGCTATGATTGGAAGTAACATACTACCTTCCTAGAACTCCTTGCTTAATATGTGATGCTTGAGTTGCTTTCACATTTTGTGATTATGATGTTCTTCTATTCTGAGTGGGTTTTATTCAAACTATAGGTTCATTATAAAAGTTTACTTGGAATATGGATATGAAAATTGATTCATCATATGAGCTTATATGCCTAGTTAGGATTACTATGTGAATATCCATGAGAAATAATGACACTTATAAGCAATTTTCACCTACAAGTTGTATTTTATGGGGGGAAAAAATATTCTTCACATCAGATTTGAGTGTTTCATGATAAAAATTCTTGTTGGATAGAAAATATAACCAAACATTAGTGTGAAAATTGAGTGAATTCATCAAAACATTAGGAAAGTTCCATTTTAAAAGAATTCATTTGACCCATTTTAGAGGATTTGTCTCCAATCTACAAATGAAAATGATAATATACCACTTCCTTTGAGGTGTAGGAAAAAAGTGTGTACTTATGACTCCATGAATAATATGAACCTTTCTTTTTGCATTGATGATTATTCTTTTATAAGGGAAGGGGATTTAATGCCCTGCTTATTTTGAAGTGACATTATGTTATTATTGACTTGATCATTGCCTTGTTGGCCTTCATGCATGAAGAGTGAACTTGAATTAGCTCCAACCCTCCATTTCAAATACACATTTTCACTCTCCATGGTAGTTTCACCTCTTTATGTGTTTGAATAATTTGATTAGGTTATGGCACTCTTAAAAAAATATCCTTCCAAATTTTTTAACTTTTACTACTCGATCAATGTG
Source organism: Torreya grandis (assembly GCA_037957365.1). NCBI lineage: Eukaryota > Viridiplantae > Streptophyta > Pinopsida > Cupressales > Taxaceae > Torreya > Torreya grandis. The sequence continues at coordinate 133,649 of JARHVA010004763.1, read as the reverse complement.
GTGATAGATAAATAAAAGGTGCATAATAAGTATTTGGTGAGTGTTCACTAATAGAATTCATATAGTAAATTAGTGATTTAGATATATGATGTTTTCCACTACTCTATACAAGTAGTTTATTTTTCAAAAGAAAATAATGAAATGGCCCTATTTGGATTATCTTCTGAATGTAGTCATTCTTTGGATATTAATTTTTTGTTATAAAGCTACACTAGAAATAAAATATTCAATCTATAGATTAATTCATTATTGATTATTCTTCACTTTTTTTTCACTTCATCCTTATCGAGTATACCTTATTTATATGAAGTTATTTAAAATAAGGAGATATATTATTATTGTTCTTCCTTCCTTTGTTACATGTTTTCTTATGTGTACAAGATAGGAAGAATATTGTTAAAGTTGAGGATCATTTAGGATAATAAAATATTCTGTTCTTGTCTTATCATTTGATAATAATGGTAAAACATCTTGATTATGAGATACTTTAATAGACATAAATTAAGTTATATGATCAAACCTAATTGACCTTTTAGAGATAAATTTACATATATAAGAGAATGTAATTTTACATTGCACCATAGATGTAGAGGTGTAATATTTAATCATTATGAAATTATTTTATCCTAAAAAAAGGATTATTCAAAATAATTATTACTTGGGTATTTATATGGTTGTTCTTTGAAAAGTTTAGTTTGTGTCAAGAAACTTTAAGTTTGTAGAATAATTTTGTTCTTGCAATACACATTGTCTTTATTGATGGCTAAATGTAAGAAGGGGTGTTTTGTGCCTTGGATATTTATCCATTAGAATAAACTAGTAATTAGAGCCTTATTCTATTCAATGTATTTTACTATTAGCGAATGGAAACCAACCCTTGAAGTTTACCCATACATTGTGTAATTATAACATACAAAAAATAATTCAAGATCCTTTTAAGGACGTAACATAATTAACAGTTGAAATACTAATGGAGTCATGAGCTTGTCAGATTCCTTGAAAAGACAATAAAAATTCAAGAAACACTAGATGTTGTCTGTATCTTAATATTAACTTAAAACATTAATTCAATATTAGGATTGGTTTTGTGTTATGACTTCCAAACATTTATAACTGATACAAAGTGGAATATACTAAGTTCTTGATACATATATATTTGAAATTATGCATGTCTTAAAATATGAGACTGTGACTATTATATTATGAATACATAACTCAATGGTATAATATGAACTTTGAATAAATTTAAGTATAGTGAAATAAAAGTGGTTTAGAACCATATGGGTATTAAACATGGGAACTAAATTTCAAATAAGTGAATCTATTGGAAATATGTAAATTTTAAAATGTGAGTTGGTAATGTGGTAAATTAGGAATGTGTTGTATCCAAAACAAAATGCAATATAATATAATTATATGGGACAAGGATAAATGTTGAGTTGATATAGACCCCACTTTTAATGTAGTATTTTAAGGAACTAATAACCCATCAAAGAAGATTCACTTACACATGTTGTTTGTTGGAAATAAGAGGAGATATGAAACCTAAAACTCTCAAATAGCTTAACTCCATAGATATCCCAAAGCTCATAATATAGTGTTGGAAATACATAAAACAACAAGCTAAGACACTCTAAAACATGAACGGGTAGAGTTTAAACTAAATAAACAAATGTTTGCATATATTAGATTGAGTCAAAATCATATTACAAACTTGACTTAAACTCCTAAACACAACTAGTTATAGCTGTTGGAACTAACTCTTACAAAAAGGACCTTTAAAACACTTAAATACTTTCTAATAAATTATGTCCTCGTTATAGACTAATGGCTCCCATGTATATTATTTTTAATCCTATATTTATAATTATACAATTTTTATTTTATCAGATTGTTGTCTTATATTATTTTTTCTAGTCTTCTTTGATTTAATATATATTCTCTCCTCTATCTTTGTTCTTTTCCTCTATTCATAGTCTATTATTATGTGTTATTTATCTACTTCTTACATTCTATTTGTATTATTTTATTTTTATCTACTATCAGAGTTTTCCACTTACCATAAATAGTTCCCTTTAATCCTAAATGGATTCTAATTTTAAATTTCAAACATGTTATTCATTAAATGTGGTTGTTGAGTTTAAATGACTACTCCAAGGTGTCTTTGGAGCTAGAAAATGCTGACAAGGTTGGTGGGGGAAAGAATATAATAATTTAACAATCCCCCTTATTAATTTTGAATTTTATTCAATCCATAAATATTATATAAAACTTCCTCTTATCTTCTCATATGCTTCTATGTCAATTCTAAGCATGTCTCAAGTTATTTTATTCATCTCTTGAGTTAGTTTGATGGACTCTAAAGCCATCCTAGTAGACTCTAAAGCTATATTGATAGACTTTAGATCTAGACTAGTGACTTTGGATCCAGCTTTTAGGACTCTAGATATAAACTAGTAAACTTTGGTGCCAGACCAGTGGACTCTAGAGCTAGACTACTAGACTCTAGAGCTAGATTGTGGGACTCAAAAGCTAGGCTACGGACCTTTAGAGCTAACATAAAACCATATAGGGCCAATGTTGTTACATCTATGATCCATAATATTCCTCTTAAATTCAAATAAATATATTTTGGCAAATGCTTAATAAATATGTTAGTGAGTTGTTACTTTGACTTGAAAAATTTAAGCTTTGTCACCCTTTTTTCAACTAAATCTCTAATGAAATGATACTTTATTGCAATATGATTGCTTCTACCATGGAAAATAACATTATTTGAAAAGGCAATGGAGGATATATTATCAAAAAATATTCTTTATGCTCCTTGTTTCTCCTCATGAAAATTTAGAAGGATTCTCTTTATCCATATGGCCTGACATTCTAGTGCATTTATTGATATGTATTCAACTTCAACTATAGAAATTGAAACTATGAGTTATTTTTTGAAGCCCAAGAAATGGATCCTAGCCCAAGATAAAATACATAGCTAAATGTGCTCTTTATATCACCAAGATTATTAACCTAATCACTATTCATGTTTCTAACCAATTAAAATTCATCTACTATCTCATACAAAACTCCATATCCTCATGTTCCATTAAAGTACCCCAAGATCCTCTTTCTTGCTTTCCAATGTATTTCTTTCAATGTCTCCATGAATCTCAAAATGAGGTTAATGACATACATGATGTCTGATCTATTTATAATCCCACACATAAGACTTTTCATTAATCTCTTATACCATATGGGGTCCATAGTAAATACTGTAATATTCCTTGCACAATATCAAACTTATCTCAACTAGAGTAAATACTAGTTTTTTTTTTACATCATACTAAACCTCTCTAAAATATCCTTTGAGTACTTGGCTTGGCATATAAATATTCATTCATTAATTTGCATAACTTATATCCTAATAAAGTAATTTAATAAATCTAAATCAATCATCTCAAACTCCTTATTCATGGCTGATTTGAACACTTCTATGAATTGATTTACATTTGTGGTGAATATTAAATCCTCCATTTGATGCACCTTCCACTTATGTTGATTTTCTATTGTAATGATTATTCTCATTATTTATAGCCTTTATATGGGATAAAATGTCTCATTGTAGTCATGTCCATGAGTTTGATTATTTCCTTTGACAACTAACCTTGATTTGTGTCTCTCTATCTTACCTTCAAGAGTGGTTTTTATCTTTTAAAACCATTTCACTCCAATGACAAATTTTCATACTGAAAGGTCTACTAGTTCCTATGTGTACTTTTTCTCAATGGCATTCATTTCATAATCCATTACTTCACACCACTTACTCTCATTTATTTCCTTCTAAAAATAGATATGATCAACTAATAAAAAGATATCATAATTCATTGTTTCATATTCATTTTATTCATACCTTGACTTCTCACAAACTTGTTATCAAGATTCTTGTCCTTATTATTAATTGACTTAAGGTGGAAGAGGATGAAGTTAGCTCATGAACTACTCTTTGACCTCCTTGTTGATTGCTTCCACTAGATGAATCAAACTTTTTTGAAATTGGGCTCTAACTTGGTGTATGGATGGCTATACCACATATTTTTTAAATTTTAATAAAGGCTCCATTAGTCCTTGTTTTCACTTGTTGTTCTTCTTATCTTTCTTCCCACACTATATCTTTAATAAGTTAAACATCTTAGCTAGTTATAAGCTCCATAGTGATGAGATTGTATAATTGATAAGCCTTTGATTTCTCACTATACTCAATGAATATGAATTTCTCTCAAAATTAATCATTCCACTTTGACTTTCTTTTCTTGGAAACATGTGCATATGCCACACATCCAAACACTCTAATATGTTCAACACTCAATTTTTGGTTGATATCCCTAACACTCTTAGTGGGGTATATATTTACTAGGTATAATGTTTTTACTATATCCTCAGCCCAAAACTTATTAGACAAACCTTTTGCCTTAAACATTCTCTTTGCCATCTCTAGAATGATTTGGTTCTTTCTCGTAGCTACACCATTTTACTATAGTGTATACCTAGCTATAAATTCATTATTTATCTCATTGTAGTAATGTCTATGTCTTTTCTTGTTTCCTTTAACAACTAGCCTTGATTTGTGTCTCTCTATCTTGACTTCAAGAGTGGTTTTGATCTTGTAAACCCATTTTAATCTAATGACCTCTTTTCCTACTAAAAGGTCTACTAGTTCCCATGTCTGATTTTTCTCAATGGTATGCATTTTATCATCCATTGCTTCACACCACTTACTCTCCTTTATTGATTCCTAAAAATAGACAATATTAATTGATACAAACATAACATAATTCATTATTTCATATTCATTTTATTCATACCTTGACTTCTCACAAACTTCTTGTCCTTATTACTCATTGACTTAAGTTAGAAGAGGATGAAGTTGACTCATGAACTGCTCCTTGACCTCCTTGTTGGTTTCTTCCACTAGATTAATTAAACCTTAATTAGGCTCCAACTTAGTGTATGGATGTCTATATCACCTATTATTTTAGTTTGAAGAAAGGGTCCACTAGTTCTTATTTTCACTTGTTGTTCTTCTTATCTCTCTTCCCACACTATATCTTCAATAAATTAGACATCTTAGCTAATTATAATATCCATGGTGATGGGATTTTTTAACTAATAAACCTTTGATTTCTCACTATACCCAATGAATATGAATTTCTCTCCAAGTCATAATTCCACTTTGACCTTATTTTCTTAGACACATGTGGATATGCCACATATTTAAACACTCTAGGATGTTCAACACTCAGTTTTTAGTTGATCCATCCCTCTTAAGGGATCATATCCCTAACACTCTTAGTGAGGTGTATATTTAGTAAATATAATTTTATTTCTATAGCCTCATCCCAAAACTCATTAGACAAACCTTTTGACTTAAGCATGCTCTTTGCCATCTCTAGGATGATTTGGCTACACCATTTTGCTATAGTGTATACCTAGCTGTAAATTGATTCTTTATCCCATTATCTTTGAAAAAAATTATTAAATCATTTAATATGTACTCTCCCCCTCTATTCATTCTTAAAATATTTATGTAATGGCCACTTTGCTTCTCCACTATGGCCTTGAATTGCTTTAAGGTTTAAAATGTCTCTAATTTGTTCTTAAAAAAATAAACCCATGTCTTTATACTAAAGTGATCTATGAATGTCATGAAATATAAATTCTTGGATAAGGAGGGAGTCTTCATGGGACCATACAAATATGAATGTATCATATCAAGTGGAGCTCTTGTTATCCATGACTAAACCATGGGAAAAACACTCCTATGTTGTTTCCCCAAAATGTAGCCTTTACATACTTTGTTTGGCTATAATATTATGGGAATTACTATAATCATTTTCTTCTTATGAAAAAGGTTCATTACACTAAAAATTAAATTCTCATACGTTAGGTACTAAAGACTAGACTCATCCACTACCACTATTTTGAACTTGTTGCGAACTCAACTTCAAAGGAAACATCATGATTGTTATCATATTGATTACTATAATCTACCTATCAAAACTAATTTTATCATAAACGATGCATTCAATATATTCAAATCTCACCTTATACCCCTTTTGGATAAGCTTCCTAGTGTTGATTAGGTTGTGCTTCAACCTAGGCACATAATAAACATCTTGAATTTGTCTCTTATCATCTTACTTGGTGAAAATAGAAATGTTATCTTTGACCATGATGGGTACCTACTCATTGTTTTCCATATTCACCTCTTATTTTATTAATTCATAAATGGCATTGAACATCTCTTTATTCCCACTCATATGGGTACTACAACCACTATCCAAATACCATATCTCTCTACTACTTTACTAATCTATATTTTATTTTGTGAACAAATTTTCACCTTTCTCATTCTTATTAGGTTGAGCCTCTTTTGCCTTGGAGAAATTTGAATATTTATTATTCAAATAATACTCTCTTTTTCTAAACTCACTAGCATAATGTCCATACTTCTTGTTATAATAGCATTGTATGTTAGAGTTATCATACATTTGTGTAGAACCACCTCTTGAAGTGTTTTTAATCCTTCTTATTCCTCTTGCATGTGATTCTTGATGGTTTTGTCTTACACCTTCTTGACTATTGTGGGTTCTTCCTCTACCATTGTTGTTTGCTTTGCTCCCCCTACCTCTCACATTGATATTAAACTTGAAGGCTTATTAATGGGAGAAAATGGTTGACCTATTCAATCTTTGATCTTGGGTTTGAAAGGAACCAATTAGATAATCTATTGTCATTTATCAAAAGTCCTTAGACTCCTCAATTACAACCAATATAATTCCAAATTTGATCTAAAGGCTCCTCAACATTTTATATATGATTCTATGATCTTTGAGTGTATCATCATTTATCTTAATATGATTGATAATGCTCATTGTCCTTATGAAGAAGCCATTGATTGATTCATTTTCCTTCATTATCATTGTCTCAAAGTCCCTTCTCAATAGTTATGACTTTACAAGCTTCACCTTGTAACTACCTTGATGGATATTTTATAGAATATCCCAAGCTTGCTTAGAATGGATACCTATTGCTATTGTTGGAAAAATTGAATTATCTAGTGCCATTTGGATGTAGTTAAGAGATTTGGCATATTTATTCCTATTCTATTTCAACACATTTACTTTTTCTTAGGTGAGTACATTTAAGGCTACTTGTTCTACAACTTCAATGTATCTACCTTTTACAAGTTCACATAGTTATTGTGAGAAAAATATTATCTTTATCTTAATACACCATATATCATCATTATTCCCTTCAAATGTAGGAGGCTAATGTGATGAATTAGAACTATTTGATTCCATGTCCTAATAGACCTAAGGAACATAAGGGCTATAATACTCTTTTTTGGAAATAGGAGGAGATATACACCCTAAAAAATTCAAATAGCTTAGATATAGAGATATCCAAAAGCTAGTAATACAGTGCTGAAAATACAAAAAAAAATAATTTAAAACACTCTAAAATAGGAGAGAGTAGAGTTTAAAAAAATAAACAAATGTTTTCATATATTAAATTGAGTAAATAACAAAATTAAAAAATTTATTTAAACTCCTAAACAAACCCAACTATAATTATTCAAACTAACTCTTACAAAAAGGACCTTCAAAACACTTAAACACTTTACTATAAATTATGTCATTTTGTGTTAATGGCTGCCCTGTATACTATTGTTGATCTTTGGTTTTCTATTTCTGCTATGACACTTTGCTCAGACTATCATCTTCTTCTATTCTTCCTTCGTGTCTTCTCTATGTTACTATATATATTCTCTCGTGTCTTTGTTCTTTTCCTCTATTCACAATCTACTACTGCATGTTATTTTTCTACTCACATTCTATTTGCCTTATTTTCCTTTTGTCTATTTTGCTATTAGAGTTCACCTACCATAAGAAATTCTCTCTAATACTAAACAATTATTAAATTCAAATTTTAAACCTATAGTTCATTAAATTTGGTTGATGAGTTTAAATGACTACTCCAAGGTGTCTCAGAGCTGGTAAATGCCAACACGACAGGTGGGGGCAAGAATATAATATTTAACATTGTTTTCTTTGACAAGAACCCTAAAATTTTTCCTAACTTAGATATGTTGTTTGACCTCCAACCTTGGTTTTTTAATGAAGAAATTATGTAATATCCATTTTGAAATATGTAAATTGGCATTGAGACATTTTTTAAGCGACGTGTTAGTAGGCCTATTAATGACTAAACCCACAAATAACATTCAAAAGTTTTCCAAAGAACCTTCGAGAGCTTGCATGATGAATTAATTGATGTGCCTATTCTGATATCACACTTATCCCCATATAATCTATATATCATAGTAGAAGGTTCTCTGTCATTATGCACTAAGTGGGAAATTTTTAGGCCTAAAGAAAGATAAGGAGAATACCCTTATTTACTAGTAAAAGATACTGGATTATGGGGAGACTTAACCATTAATTAGGCATGTGATTTCCTAAGATTCAATCTCGTATTTGATTCTATTTACTTGGTGAATATTTTTTATAGAATGATGTATTCTCCAGCTTGTTAATCATTGCCTGAATTCCTTTTTTAGAATTTTATCTCTATTTCAAAATATTAAAGTTGGCATTAAAATTACCCATTCTTAAGATTTGATATTGTGAATAAATCCAACTAGATTTTCAAATATCTTACCCTCAATTAACTAAATATTGACACAATTCTGGTGTTATGATGTGGTTTCTAGCCTGATGTAATTCATTAGATGTTTAAGACTAATAAAAGGGTCATTTTTATTAAGCCATTCCATGTTTTGAATTTATTTTCCATAAACTTGAGCAAGTGTGTTGGTTGTGTAACTGGCGAGTAAATTCTCTTGGTGTGTCATCTAATAAACCATTTTAGTAAATATCTTGATATTTATGGCCCTTACTTCAATAATAAATTAAAGTTTTTTTATTGAGTGCTACCATTTTTTTTAGTAGTTGTACAATGCATTAAATCCTTGTAATGGTTATAATTTGATGGTTACTTGATATGTGACGCTAAGAGTCCTTTAAATATTTTATTAATCCCAATCATAGTAATGAAAGGGATCTAGTAGTTAATTATATTTGTCTCCTACTATCAAAATCTTGATATGGTACCTCTTAAAATAATGAATTGAATGATCAAAAATCACCCAAATTCTTAGTCAAAAGTGAAGGGATAATTATAACATGATATTAGAACTCTATATTTGTGAGAAAAATTTAAGCCAAGGCAATATGTGAGAGTTTATTTATTATAATTTTGTCACATTGTTCATATGCCTTCAATACACCTCCACATTATAGAAAATGTTGTGGAGTTTGTCATTAAACCTGCCAATGACATTTCCATAAATGCCCCTTAAGGCATTTTAAAAATATACTCTGTGCATACATTGCAATCATGGCATTCTGTGAGATGACATATGAATAAGCAACTTCTTAGAAAAGCCTTAAATATTTTTAAAGTAAACATGTGCTCAACATAGAATCCCCATTTACATTATGATCTAGATATGAACCCTTGGAAGCTACTAAGATCATACCAATATTTGGTATATTGGTTCTTATATGCATTTGTATAAATGACTAGGATGTTGTTAAATCCTTAAGTAACAAGGTATATAAATCGATCAATATTATTAAAAATTATTGTAATATAAAAAAAAGTAGAAATCTATTCTTGAGAGGATGTAGATTAATTTTTAGATTTTTTTGTAAATTCTAAGAAAGATAAGTATTAAAATACAATCAATTTCTACAACAAATAAAAAATAAAACAAACAAAATAGTCGAAGAAAGTTATGGCTTCTTTATTAAACACTTCTTACTGGTTTAATTTGATTACAAACTACCTCTCTTAAATAGAGGACTACAAAGAGAATAGAAGGTTCTAAAAACTTTAAAACAACAACTTTAAAATTAGCCAAAAAAACAAAACTATATAAAAAACTTAGTCTAAGATGGCATCAGGGAACTTTAAATCTTGATTTTAAAACAAAGCATTGGTGGATAAATTAAATCCATATTCTAACAATCCCCCTTATTTTTTACAATGAACTAATTCAACATCTATAATGCCCTAATTATGTCTTAGGAGTTTTAAATTATTCTATGCTAATGCCTTTGTGAATATGTCTACCAGTTGGTCTTTAGATCTACAAAATTCCAAGTGGATTTCCCCATTGTTCACAAACTATTTGATGAAGTGATATATGTTGTCAATATGCTTGCTTCTTTGACAGTGTAATTACTGATTTATTGTAAAAAAAATGATATATAATTCTCCTACTTATTAAATAGATATATCAACACTCTGCATCCAAACTGCTTGACATGTTGCTAATGTTACTAATGTTGTTGTCACATACTTGGCTTATACTGATGAAGTTGTCACTATAGGTTGCTTCTTTGATACCCATGAAATTACACCTATACCAAAATGAAACACATATCCATAAGTACTCTTCCTATCATCTATGTTACCTTCAAAGTCACTATCAGTATAGCTAATTAAATCAAAATCATAGTTTTGAAATATAGTATTCAATATCCTAGTGTTCTTGCAACATATCTCAATATTCTCTTCCCAAATTTCTAGTGTGAGTCTTTAGGCAACTCCATAAATATTGAAATTAGGTTAATTACATACATAATATTTTACCTTGTAGTTATGAGGTATATCAAACTTCCAACGAGTCTTTTAAACATAGTTGGATCAACATTGGATCCCTTTTGTACCTATTACAACTAGAGTTGATGCTAGATTTCACTTCATCATCTTCAATCTTTTTAACACATACTTGGCATACTTATATTGAAAGATAGATATACCACTATCTAATTGATCAACTTTAGTTCTCATAAAATATTTCATCAATCCTAAATCTACCATTTCAAATTCTTTCTTTATTGTTGATTTGAGCATGTCTACAAACAAATTTCCAATAAAGATTAAATCATCAGCATATAAACATACAATCAAAATCTAACCTTTCTTGTTGATTTTTGTGTACAATGTAGGATCACAACTATTTATACTAAATCCATTACTTGTCAAGTATGTGTCTATCCAACTATACCATGCTCTTGGTTCTTGTTTGATCTCATAAAGAGATTTCTTCAATCTATATGAATTATCTTCATGTCCATGAACCTCATAACCTAATGGTTTTTCCACATATACTTATTCTAGAAAATCATTTAAAAAATCTGATTTGACATCCATTTGGTAAACCTTCTAATTACTTTGTGCTACTATGTCTAAACCCATTCTCATTGTATCAAGTCTTACAACTAGTGTAAATGTCTCATTATAATCAATTCCATGTTATTGAGCAAAACCTTTTGTAATTAACCTTGATTTATACTTGTCAACTTCTATTTTTACATTGAACTTGGTATTATAGACCATTTGACTCCTTTGTTGTCTTTACCTTTAGGTAAATCTACTAGTTCCCATGTTTCATTTATTTCAATAGAATCCATCTCTTCATCTATAACCTTGATCCAATTACCTTCCTTAGCTAATTCTTCAAAATATACATAATCATAAAAGAATAAATCAAAATTTGAATTTAAGTCTAATTTATCTTCTCCTTGATCATAAATTTTCTTCAAAATTTTTTATTTTCTTGCCTCTGTACCTTGATCTTAATGAGGAAATTATAGGATCTGATTCATTACTTCTTTATGAATTGGGACCTACATGCACTAATGAGTCACCTAGCACAAAATTTCTTTGTGTTCTTAGCTCTCCTAAATTACCTCCTTATAGATTTTTTATTTGAGTATTTTTTGCTTGTGAACTTGGTTGGCCACCTTGCACACCTTTTTTTACATAATTTTCTTTATCTTGAGGTATTACCTCTCCGACTGTAATTATTCTATCAACACTTCCATACCAAGCTTCCTCTTTTTTATATTCAACATCTTTGCTAATGATTACCTTCTTGGTAATGGGATTGTACAACTTTTAATCTTTTGAATATCCACTATAACCAATAAAGATACATTTCACCTCTATCATCCAACTTTCTTCTGGCACATGTGCATATGACACAAATCTAAAAACTCTTAAGTGAGATATACTATTTTTTCTACTACTCCATACTTCCTATGGAATTTTGTCTTAACCACTCTTTTTAGGACACCTATATATAATATAAACTACACATGCAACTACTTCTACCTAGTATTCATTGGATAAGTGTTTGGACTTCAACATGCTTCTAGCCATATCCATTAACTACATTCATGACTTGACTAAATAAATTGATATATGGACTCTGAATATTTCATCTAGACATTATATAAACTTTTAAGAGATTATAATTTAGCCACTCTTACCTTGGTGGTTCCCTAATACACTATTTCTAGAGTATCCCATGCCCTCTTGGACCTAGTTGCTAATGTGACCCTCAAGAAAATAGACTCAACTATTACTTGTTGAATAAAAAATAAGGTTTTTACATCTTTCTTCTTCTTTTCTATAAGAAGGTCCTTATATACTTGTGTCAAAGCTTGATAGGCTACTTGATCTGAAGGATCTATGAATCCATTCTCCACTAGATTCCATACATATTGTGAATAGAATAATGTTTTCATTTTGATTTACCAAAAAATTTAATTTTTACCTATAAAAGTTGGAATTTGAGGTTGAGTGACAATTTTGTTCATTGTCGTCATCTTGTGATACAATTTTATATCCTTGTTTTAACCTTGATAACAGCTTTGGTAAGTCACCCCTTTGTGGATTACTCTATGGTTTATTGTTTTGTCTTATGTTTGGTCAGTAAAACTTTTCTTAGGCGCTCCAATTTATTTATTTTCTTTTAGCAACTTTACAATCTACAAACTAGATAATATTTTTATTTAACTTTGGTAGATTTTGCTGCCTTTCTATTTAATTCACCTCTGACTATCTCCTCCTTGAGTTATTTCCAACTCTTTAACCTCTATTTGGTCATTTTTGCACTCAACTTGGGATTGCTCCAATGCCTAGTTGTTGTCCAATGCTACCTACACTTTTGCCTAGGCTGGTAGTGATGGATTTATCCTCTCCCCTATTCTCTGATATAAAAAGGTGTAAGGTGAATAAATATGTATGAACCAAATTCATAATGAATATTTAACATTTAATATTATTCTTAGACAAAGGAAATAGATAAGGTTGATCCAAGACTGGGTATGATCCTTAAACTCAGTCTACCAAAACTTTGTAGATAGTACACAGACCTAAAAGCTAGTCTAGAGGATTCGAGGTTTTGAGAATTATAGATATATAGTCAAGGAATAAAACTCAGTAAAGAATGTCATCATGACATAAAGTATACCACCATGGTATTATTTGTTATATACTCATAGAGGAGGTTCCCTCTATTTTGTCTCAAATAGAGGGTATTCCACAATCAATCCAACCTATAAACCATGATACATTGATGAGAAATGGATGAAGTGAAAAACTTTGAATGATAATGGGATAATGTAAAGATTTGAAATGAAGGTGAGAAATTTTTTTAAAGGCTTTGAATTCACTATGATCACCTATAGGTGGCTATATACACATAATTACAGTCTAGGTCTACTAGGCTTAAAACTAGGTCTAAACCCTCAAAGTGCCTTACTTGTTTCACATGAACATATGATATTCCTAAGTAAATTGAGAATTTTGATGGGATGTTTGAGGATGGATTAGACCCATTATTTTTTAGAGATCAACCCAAATTGGTCATTTTTGGCTTAAACCTATCTTAGGGGTACTTAAAATGCTAAGTAGAAGCTTGAGAGCCAACTTCCTTTGCTCATATATATAAAAAGGGTGTGCATGGTGCTTAAATAATATAGGGATAGCTGAGGGGTGTCATTAAATTGATCTTAATGGACTGTATTCAAGGGTTGAGTGTCTAAGTTTTATTAATCAATGTTAATAATCTAGATGACTTAAAACCCTTGTATGAACCCAATGGAGAAAATATGAAGGGGTGTGCATCTATAAGTGGCCAATTGATCTTGAAAGGGTTTTGGAAATGTCTATCACTCTCCCAGGCTCCTTGATATCTAATTTTTGTATACTATCACTTGCATGGACAACCCTAATTCTAGGTTTTCTTCAATTTTTGATGTGTTTCATAAGTACAAAATAGAATAGGTTAATGAAGGCCATTTTTAAAGGTGTGTAGGAATTTTTTATAACTCCCCATACTCACCTATCACCTCAGAGATGTATGACAATACCTCTACTAGATCGGTCACTATAGGTAGTCTGGAAACAAGATAGTCAAAAGTAAAGTGACTGCCAGGTTTGGAGATGAGAAGTGTGTCTCTTGAATATTTTAAGGTTTATTTGATAAATTAGTGGAAAAAGATGTTTAAATGAGTTGTTTATCACATATTAAATGAATCTCCATCAACAAGTTCAAGTCATCCTAGTGACAAGTGTGAAGATTAGGCCTAAAAGGCTAGTGAGAAGTTACAAGAGAGTGAATGAAAAATGGTGCAGATAAGTTCATTAGTTAAGGGGAATATAAAGAATATTAAAATCTTGTTTCCACCTTCTTAGGTTAGTGTTAATGTTTTAAATAATCTTATGGTAGTTTTATATAGTCAAGTGACTCGTCCTCATTAAGGTAGTTTCAAATAAAGATAATGAAGATCTCTATGCCAAATTCAAAAAGATACTATGTTCCATATTGAAACATGTCTAATATGACCATCATGATATGTTTTAAACTTCATTATCTTACATTATAAATATTTTATAATTCTTGAAACTTTGTGTTGTGATTATTCAACTCCATTCCTTCTCTCTCCTCTCATATGTTTTGTATATCCAAGACATTTTGGTATTATAAAATATCCACAATTGGCATGACAAATCCTTGCTTGTTTGACATCTTGATTTTCACTTTAATAAAGTTATAAAGTTGATTTTATCTTTTCAGCTCTTTCTTAAGTATGTCAAGTGGTTTATGTGGTTGACAAGTGATGAATGTCTTCTCCTTGCTTCCATTATGCTCTTGCATGTTTTATGTGAGTGATATCTCTTCTAACATGTCACATGAAGTGTATTTGTTTGATAAGTGTGTTTTAAAGTGTGAAAGAAACTAGTAGCATCTAATATCAAACCTCATTTTCACCCACCTCTAAACATGCATAGAAAATTGCCTCCATGAGAAACACTTATGCTACAAGAATGATGAGTTGAGGTCAATTTTAGCAGTCTTCTTTCTTAGGGAAAATGCAAGTGTGTTTTGTGGACTTATCTTTGGTCAATCACCTTCATTAGTTTAGGTTTATTTATTTTTATTTATTCTATTTTCATCCCTAATAGTGATTAGTCTAGTGTAGTGAGTGAGCCTAAAGATAGATAATGGGAGCTATACCTTTCAAATCAAGAGATCTATCTCTTATAGTAGTCTGTATATAGGTGGAGATAGTTCCATGTTATCCCAAATTTGAGAAGGTTTCCTCAACATATCTAGGGTGAAAATTTGGGATATAACAACTACCATATAAGTTACACTATTCACTATAAATGCATTATTGGTCTCTACTCTAATGGTATGTATGGATGTTGAAATAGAGTGTATTATTGTGATGCTCAGAGAAAACAAGAGACTTGAGAGGTTGTGTGTTAGTATTCCTAGGATCCAAAGGGAATGGATGGGATTATGGATCACCATCATGGGTCTACTTTTGAATTATTCTATATAATTAATATGCATATTATAATTATCTCATGAAGAAGAATATTGACATCTAAATGGTTCACTCCCTATCATCATTATGATACGTGTACATTGATTTGTGGTTGGACCAATCTAAAGAGTATCTAGGAGACATGGAAGGCTAAAATATGTTTCCCTTTCAGTATTTACTTTACATATTGTAAAATTGTGATTAAACATCTCGATACAAATTGAATGCATTTGTCTTAAATCATGTAGCCATGGCAAGGGCCATGAGTTGGAAATATTTTTTTTGCATATATTTATTTAAGGGTCATGTGTTGGAAATATTTTTTTGGATGCATTTGTTTTAATATTAAAATTAATTATTTCATAAAAATGTTAATGTGTACCTTAAAAATTAGGTGGATGGAGTAAAAGTGGGAACTAATAAGGGAGCTTATTCTTATATTACTTTAAAATTATAATTATTAAATGATCATTTCATTGATGCATAGATATATATCTACATTATAGTCACTAGATATGTATGAGACTATGAAAAAAAATAGGTAGGATCATAATATATGTATGCATTTCTATGTAAGACCTCACATTGTGGTGTGTGGGTTCATTTATCCTTGAATATGTTTATTGATTCTATGACATGATTTTTTAAAATACCATAACCCTTCATTGAGATGATGTGGATATCTCATTAATTTCTCATACCTTGTTACTCGTGATTATATTTGGCCATGAAGGGGTGTTACATTATGACTATAAACCATAATATCTTCTTAATATGCTAGCTATGATTGGAAGTAACATACTACCTTCCTAGAACTCCTTGCTTAATATGTGATGCTTGAGTTGCTTTCACATTTTGTGATTATGATGTTCTTCTATTCTGAGTGGGTTTTATTCAAACTATAGGTTCATTATAAAAGTTTACTTGGAATATGGATATGAAAATTGATTCATCATATGAGCTTATATGCCTAGTTAGGATTACTATGTGAATATCCATGAGAAATAATGACACTTATAAGCAATTTTCACCTACAAGTTGTATTTTATGGGGGGAAAAAATATTCTTCACATCAGATTTGAGTGTTTCATGATAAAAATTCTTGTTGGATAGAAAATATAACCAAACATTAGTGTGAAAATTGAGTGAATTCATCAAAACATTAGGAAAGTTCCATTTTAAAAGAATTCATTTGACCCATTTTAGAGGATTTGTCTCCAATCTACAAATGAAAATGATAATATACCACTTCCTTTGAGGTGTAGGAAAAAAGTGTGTACTTATGACTCCATGAATAATATGAACCTTTCTTTTTGCATTGATGATTATTCTTTTATAAGGGAAGGGGATTTAATGCCCTGCTTATTTTGAAGTGACATTATGTTATTATTGACTTGATCATTGCCTTGTTGGCCTTCATGCATGAAGAGTGAACTTGAATTAGCTCCAACCCTCCATTTCAAATACACATTTTCACTCTCCATGGTAGTTTCACCTCTTTATGTGTTTGAATAATTTGATTAGGTTATGGCACTCTTAAAAAAATATCCTTCCAAATTTTTTAACTTTTACTACTCGATCAATGTGGTGATAGATAAATAAAAGGTGCATAATAAGTATTTGGTGAGTGTTCACTAATAGAATTCATATAGTAAATTAGTGATTTAGATATATGATGTTTTCCACTACTCTATACAAGTAGTTTATTTTTCAAAAGAAAATAATGAAATGGCCCTATTTGGATTATCTTCTGAATGTAGTCATTCTTTGGATATTAATTTTTTGTTATAAAGCTACACTAGAAATAAAATATTCAATCTATAGATTAATTCATTATTGATTATTCTTCACTTTTTTTTCACTTCATCCTTATCGAGTATACCTTATTTATATGAAGTTATTTAAAATAAGGAGATATATTATTATTGTTCTTCCTTCCTTTGTTACATGTTTTCTTATGTGTACAAGATAGGAAGAATATTGTTAAAGTTGAGGATCATTTAGGATAATAAAATATTCTGTTCTTGTCTTATCATTTGATAATAATGGTAAAACATCTTGATTATGAGATACTTTAATAGACATAAATTAAGTTATATGATCAAACCTAATTGACCTTTTAGAGATAAATTTACATATATAAGAGAATGTAATTTTACATTGCACCATAGATGTAGAGGTGTAATATTTAATCATTATGAAATTATTTTATCCTAAAAAAAGGATTATTCAAAATAATTATTACTTGGGTATTTATATGGTTGTTCTTTGAAAAGTTTAGTTTGTGTCAAGAAACTTTAAGTTTGTAGAATAATTTTGTTCTTGCAATACACATTGTCTTTATTGATGGCTAAATGTAAGAAGGGGTGTTTTGTGCCTTGGATATTTATCCATTAGAATAAACTAGTAATTAGAGCCTTATTCTATTCAATGTATTTTACTATTAGCGAATGGAAACCAACCCTTGAAGTTTACCCATACATTGTGTAATTATAACATACAAAAAATAATTCAAGATCCTTTTAAGGACGTAACATAATTAACAGTTGAAATACTAATGGAGTCATGAGCTTGTCAGATTCCTTGAAAAGACAATAAAAATTCAAGAAACACTAGATGTTGTCTGTATCTTAATATTAACTTAAAACATTAATTCAATATTAGGATTGGTTTTGTGTTATGACTTCCAAACATTTATAACTGATACAAAGTGGAATATACTAAGTTCTTGATACATATATATTTGAAATTATGCATGTCTTAAAATATGAGACTGTGACTATTATATTATGAATACATAACTCAATGGTATAATATGAACTTTGAATAAATTTAAGTATAGTGAAATAAAAGTGGTTTAGAACCATATGGGTATTAAACATGGGAACTAAATTTCAAATAAGTGAATCTATTGGAAATATGTAAATTTTAAAATGTGAGTTGGTAATGTGGTAAATTAGGAATGTGTTGTATCCAAAACAAAATGCAATATAATATAATTATATGGGACAAGGATAAATGTTGAGTTGATATAGACCCCACTTTTAATGTAGTATTTTAAGGAACTAATAACCCATCAAAGAAGATTCACTTACACATGTTGTTTGTTGGAAATAAGAGGAGATATGAAACCTAAAACTCTCAAATAGCTTAACTCCATAGATATCCCAAAGCTCATAATATAGTGTTGGAAATACATAAAACAACAAGCTAAGACACTCTAAAACATGAACGGGTAGAGTTTAAACTAAATAAACAAATGTTTGCATATATTAGATTGAGTCAAAATCATATTACAAACTTGACTTAAACTCCTAAACACAACTAGTTATAGCTGTTGGAACTAACTCTTACAAAAAGGACCTTTAAAACACTTAAATACTTTCTAATAAATTATGTCCTCGTTATAGACTAATGGCTCCCATGTATATTATTTTTAATCCTATATTTATAATTATACAATTTTTATTTTATCAGATTGTTGTCTTATATTATTTTTTCTAGTCTTCTTTGATTTAATATATATTCTCTCCTCTATCTTTGTTCTTTTCCTCTATTCATAGTCTATTATTATGTGTTATTTATCTACTTCTTACATTCTATTTGTATTATTTTATTTTTATCTACTATCAGAGTTTTCCACTTACCATAAATAGTTCCCTTTAATCCTAAATGGATTCTAATTTTAAATTTCAAACATGTTATTCATTAAATGTGGTTGTTGAGTTTAAATGACTACTCCAAGGTGTCTTTGGAGCTAGAAAATGCTGACAAGGTTGGTGGGGGAAAGAATATAATAATTTAACAATCCCCCTTATTAATTTTGAATTTTATTCAATCCATAAATATTATATAAAACTTCCTCTTATCTTCTCATATGCTTCTATGTCAATTCTAAGCATGTCTCAAGTTATTTTATTCATCTCTTGAGTTAGTTTGATGGACTCTAAAGCCATCCTAGTAGACTCTAAAGCTATATTGATAGACTTTAGATCTAGACTAGTGACTTTGGATCCAGCTTTTAGGACTCTAGATATAAACTAGTAAACTTTGGTGCCAGACCAGTGGACTCTAGAGCTAGACTACTAGACTCTAGAGCTAGATTGTGGGACTCAAAAGCTAGGCTACGGACCTTTAGAGCTAACATAAAACCATATAGGGCCAATGTTGTTACATCTATGATCCATAATATTCCTCTTAAATTCAAATAAATATATTTTGGCAAATGCTTAATAAATATGTTAGTGAGTTGTTACTTTGACTTGAAAAATTTAAGCTTTGTCACCCTTTTTTCAACTAAATCTCTAATGAAATGATACTTTATTGCAATATGATTGCTTCTACCATGGAAAATAACATTATTTGAAAAGGCAATGGAGGATATATTATCAAAAAATATTCTTTATGCTCCTTGTTTCTCCTCATGAAAATTTAGAAGGATTCTCTTTATCCATATGGCCTGACATTCTAGTGCATTTATTGATATGTATTCAACTTCAACTATAGAAATTGAAACTATGAGTTATTTTTTGAAGCCCAAGAAATGGATCCTAGCCCAAGATAAAATACATAGCTAAATGTGCTCTTTATATCACCAAGATTATTAACCCAATCACTATTCATGTTTCTAACCAATTAAAATTCATCTACTATCTCATACAAAACTCCATATCCTCATGTTCCATTAAAGTACCCCAAGATCCTCTTTCTTGCTTTCCAATGTATTTCTTTCAATGTCTCCATGAATCTCAAAATGAGGTTAATGACATACATGATGTCTGATCTATTTATAATCCCACACATAAGACTTTTCATTAATCTCTTATACCATATGGGGTCCATAGTAAATACTGTAATATTCCTTGCACAATATCAAACTTATCTCAACTAGAGTAAATACTAGTTTTTTTTTTACATCATACTAAACCTCTCTAAAATATCCTTTGAGTACTTGGCTTGGCATATAAATATTCATTCATTAATTTGCTTAACTTATATCCTAATAAAGTAATTTAATAAATCTAAATCAATCATCTCAAACTCCTTATTCATGGCTGATTTGAACACTTCTATGAATTGATTTACATTTGTGGTGAATATTAAATCCTCCATTTGATGCACCTTCCACTTATGTTGATTTTCTATTGTAATGATTATTCTCATTATTTATAGCCTTTATATGGGATAAAATGTCTCATTGTAGTCATGTCCATGAGTTTGATTATTTCCTTTGACAACTAACCTTGATTTGTGTCTCTCTATCTTACCTTCAAGAGTGGTTTTTATCTTTTAAAACCATTTCACTCCAATGACAAATTTTCATACTGAAAGGTCTACTAGTTCCTATGTGTACTTTTTCTCAATGGCATTCATTTCATAATCCATTACTTCACACCACTTACTCTCATTTATTTCCTTCTAAAAATAGATATGATCAACTAATAAAAAGATATCATAATTCATTGTTTCATATTCATTTTATTCATACCTTGACTTCTCACAAACTTGTTATCAAGATTCTTGTCCTTATTATTAATTGACTTAAGGTGGAAGAGGATGAAGTTAGCTCATGAACTACTCTTTGACCTCCTTGTTGATTGCTTCCACTAGATGAATCAAACTTTTTTGAAATTGGGCTCTAACTTGGTGTATGGATGGCTATACCACATATTTTTTAAATTTTAATAAAGGCTCCATTAGTCCTTGTTTTCACTTGTTGTTCTTCTTATCTTTCTTCCCACACTATATCTTTAATAAGTTAAACATCTTAGCTAGTTATAAGCTCCATAGTGATGAGATTGTATAATTGATAAGCCTTTGATTTCTCACTATACTCAATGAATATGAATTTCTCTCAAAATTAATCATTCCACTTTGACTTTCTTTGCTTGGAAACATGTGCATATGCCACACATCCAAACACTCTAATATGTTCAACACTCAATTTTTGGTTGATATCCCTAACACTCTTAGTGGGGTATATATTTACTAGGTATAATGTTTTTACTATATCCTCAGCCCAAAACTTATTAGACAAACCTTTTGCCTTAAACATTCTCTTTGCCATCTCTAGAATGATTTGGTTCTTTCTCGTAGCTACACCATTTTACTATAGTGTATACCTAGCTATAAATTCATTATTTATCTCATTGTAGTAATGTCTATGTCTTTTCTTGTTTCCTTTAACAACTAGCCTTGATTTGTGTCTCTCTATCTTGACTTCAAGAGTGGTTTTGATCTTGTAAACCCATTTTAATCTAATGACCTCTTTTCCTACTAAAAGGTCTACTAGTTCCCATGTCTGATTTTTCTCAATGGTATGCATTTTATCATCCATTGCTTCACACCACTTACTCTCCTTTATTGATTCCTAAAAATAGACAATATTAATTGATACAAACATAACATAATTCATTATTTCATATTCATTTTATTCATACCTTGACTTCTCACAAACTTCTTGTCCTTATTACTCATTGACTTAAGTTAGAAGAGGATGAAGTTGACTCATGAACTGCTCCTTGACCTCCTTGTTGGTTTCTTCCACTAGATTAATTAAACCTTAATTAGGCTCCAACTTAGTGTATGGATGTCTATATCACCTATTATTTTAGTTTGAAGAAAGGGTCCACTAGTTCTTATTTTCACTTGTTGTTCTTCTTATCTCTCTTCCCACACTATATCTTCAATAAATTAGACATCTTAGCTAATTATAATATCCATGGTGATGGGATTTTTTAACTAATAAACCTTTGATTTCTCACTATACCCAATGAATATGAATTTCTCTCCAAGTCATAATTCCACTTTGACCTTATTTTCTTAGACACATGTGGATATGCCACATATTTAAACACTCTAGGATGTTCAACACTCAGTTTTTAGTTGATCCATCCCTCTTAAGGGATCATATCCCTAACACTCTTAGTGAGGTGTATATTTAGTAAATATAATTTTATTTCTATAGCCTCATCCCAAAACTCATTAGACAAACCTTTTGACTTAAGCATGCTCTTTGCCATCTCTAGGATGATTTGGCTACACCATTTTGCTATAGTGTATACCTAGCTGTAAATTGATTCTTTATCCCATTATCTTTGAAAAAAATTATTAAATCATTTAATATGTACTCTCCCCCTCTATTCATTCTTAAAATATTTATGTAATGGCCACTTTGCTTCTCCACTATGGCCTTGAATTGCTTTAAGGTTTAAAATGTCTCTAATTTGTTCTTAAAAAAATAAACCCATGTCTTTATACTAAAGTGATCTATGAATGTCATGAAATATAAATTCTTGGATAAGGAGGGAGTCTTCATGGGACCATACAAATATGAATGTATCATATCAAGTGGAGCTCTTGTTATCCATGACTAAACCATGGGAAAAACACTCCTATGTTGTTTCCCCAAAATGTAGCCTTTACATACTTTGTTTGGCTATAATATTATGGGAATTACTATAATCATTTTCTTCTTATGAAAAAGGTTCATTACACTAAAAATTAAATTCTCATACGTTAGGTACTAAAGACTAGACTCATCCACTACCACTATTTTGAACTTGTTGCGAACTCAACTTCAAAGGAAACATCATGATTGTTATCATATTGATTACTATAATCTACCTATCAAAACTAATTTTATCATAAACGATGCATTCAATATATTCAAATCTCACCTTATACCCCTTTTGGATAAGCTTCCTAGTGTTGATTAGGTTGTGCTTCAACCTAGGCACATAATAAACATCTTGAATTTGTCTCTTATCATCTTACTTGGTGAAAATAGAAATGTTATCTTTGACCATGATGGGTACCTACTCATTGTTTTCCATATTCACCTCTTATTTTATTAATTCATAAATGGCATTGAACATCTCTTTATTCCCACTCATATGGGTACTACAACCACTATCCAAATACCATATCTCTCTACTACTTTACTAATCTATATTTTATTTTGTGAACAAATTTTCACCTTTCTCATTCTTATTAGGTTGAGCCTCTTTTGCCTTGGAGAAATTTGAATATTTATTATTCAAATAATACTCTCTTTTTCTAAACTCACTAGCATAATGTCCATACTTCTTGTTATAATAGCATTGTATGTTAGAGTTATCATACATTTGTGTAGAACCACCTCTTGAAGTGTTTTTAATCCTTCTTATTCCTCTTGCATGTGATTCTTGATGGTTTTGTCTTACACCTTCTTGACTATTGTGGGTTCTTCCTCTACCATTGTTGTTTGCTTTGCTCCCCCTACCTCTCACATTGATATTAAACTTGAAGGCTTATTAATGGGAGAAAATGGTTGACCTATTCAATCTTTGATCTTGGGTTTGAAAGGAACCAATTAGATAATCTATTGTCATTTATCAAAAGTCCTTAGACTCCTCAATTACAACCAATATAATTCCAAATTTGATCTAAAGGCTCCTCAACATTTTATATATGATTCTATGATCTTTGAGTGTATCATCATTTATCTTAATATGATTGATAATGCTCATTGTCCTTATGAAGAAGCCATTGATTGATTCATTTTCCTTCATCATCATTGTCTCAAAGTCCCTTCTCAATAGTTATGACTTTACAAGCTTCACCTTGTAACTACCTTGATGGATATTTTATAGAATATCCCAAGCTTGCTTAGAATGGATACCTATTGCTATTGTTGGAAAAATTGAATTATCTAGTGCCATTTGGATGTAGTTAAGAGATTTGGCATATTTATTCCTATTCTATTTCAACACATTTACTTTTTCTTAGGTGAGTACATTTAAGGCTACTTGTTCTACAACTTCAATGTATCTACCTTTTACAAGTTCACATAGTTATTGTGAGAAAAATATTATCTTTATCTTAATACACCATATATCATCATTATTCCCTTCAAATGTAGGAGGCTAATGTGATGAATTAGAACTATTTGATTCCATGTCCTAATAGACCTAAGGAACATAAGGGCTATAATACTCTTTTTTGGAAATAGGAGGAGATATACACCCTAAAAAATTCAAATAGCTTAGATATAGAGATATCCAAAAGCTAGTAATACAGTGCTGAAAATACAAAAAAAAATAATTTAAAACACTCTAAAATAGGAGAGAGTAGAGTTTAAAAAAATAAACAAATGTTTTCATATATTAAATTGAGTAAATAACAAAATTAAAAAATTTATTTAAACTCCTAAACAAACCCAACTATAATTATTCAAACTAACTCTTACAAAAAGGACCTTCAAAACACTTAAACACTTTACTATAAATTATGTCATTTTGTGTTAATGGCTGCCCTGTATACTATTGTTGATCTTTGGTTTTCTATTTCTGCTATGACACTTTGCTCAGACTATCATCTTCTTCTATTCTTCCTTCGTGTCTTCTCTATGTTACTATATATATTCTCTCGTGTCTTTGTTCTTTTCCTCTATTCACAATCTACTACTGCATGTTATTTTTCTACTCACATTCTATTTGCCTTATTTTCCTTTTGTCTATTTTGCTATTAGAGTTCACCTACCATAAGAAATTCTCTCTAATACTAAACAATTATTAAATTCAAATTTTAAACCTATAGTTCATTAAATTTGGTTGATGAGTTTAAATGACTACTCCAAGGTGTCTCAGAGCTGGTAAATGCCAACACGGCAGGTGGGGGCAAGAATATAATATTTAACATTGTTTTCTTTGACAAGAACCCTAAAATTTTTCCTAACTTAGATATGTTGTTTGACCTCCAACCTTGGTTTTTTAATGAAGAAATTATGTAATATCCATTTTGAAATATGTAAATTGGCATTGAGACATTTTTTAAGCGACGTGTTAGTAGGCCTATTAATGACTAAACCCACAAATAACATTCAAAAGTTTTCCAAAGAACCTTCGAGAGCTTGCATGATGAATTAATTGATGTGCCTATTCTGATATCACACTTATCCCCATATAATCTATATATCATAGTAGAAGGTTCTCTGTCATTATGCACTAAGTGGGAAATTTTTAGGCCTAAAGAAAGATAAGGAGAATACCCTTATTTACTAGTAAAAGATACTGGATTATGGGGAGACTTAACCATTAATTAGGCATGTGATTTCCTAAGATTCAATCTCGTATTTGATTCTATTTACTTGGTGAATATTTTTTATAGAATGATGTATTCTCCAGCTTGTTAATCATTGCCTGAATTCCTTTTTTAGAATTTTATCTCTATTTCAAAATATTAAAGTTGGCATTAAAATTACCCATTCTTAAGATTTGATATTGTGAATAAATCCAACTAGATTTTCAAATATCTTACCCTCAATTAACTAAATATTGACACAATTCTGGTGTTATGATGTGGTTTCTAGCCTGATGTAATTCATTAGATGTTTAAGACTAATAAAAGGGTCATTTTTATTAAGCCATTCCATGTTTTGAATTTATTTTCCATAAACTTGAGCAAGTGTGTTGGTTGTGTAACTGGCGAGTAAATTCTCTTGGTGTGTCATCTAATAAACCATTTTAGTAAATATCTTGATATTTATGGCCCTTACTTCAATAATAAATTAAAGTTTTTTTATTGAGTGCTACCATTTTTTTTAGTAGTTGTACAATGCATTAAATCCTTGTAATGGTTATAATTTGATGGTTACTTGATATGTGACGCTAAGAGTCCTTTAAATATTTTATTAATCCCAATCATAGTAATGAAAGGGATCTAGTAGTTAATTATATTTGTCTCCTACTATCAAAATCTTGATATGGTACCTCTTAAAATAATGAATTGAATGATCAAAAATCACCCAAATTCTTAGTCAAAAGTGAAGGGATAATTATAACATGATATTAGAACTCTATATTTGTGAGAAAAATTTAAGCCAAGGCAATATGTGAGAGTTTATTTATTATAATTTTGTCACATTGTTCATATGCCTTCAATACACCTCCACATTATAGAAAATGTTGTGGAGTTTGTCATTAAACCTGCCAATGACATTTCCATAAATGCCCCTTAAGGCATTTTAAAAATATACTCTGTGCATACATTGCAATCATGGCATTCTGTGAGATGACATATGAATAAGCAACTTCTTAGAAAAGCCTTAAATATTTTTAAAGTAAACATGTGCTCAACATAGAATCCCCATTTACATTATGATCTAGATATGAACCCTTGGAAGCTACTAAGATCATACCAATATTTGGTATATTGGTTCTTATATGCATTTGTATAAATGACTAGGATGTTTTTAAATCCTTAAGTAACAAGGTATATAAATCGATCAATATTATTAAAAATTATTGTAATATAAAAAAAAGTAGAAATCTATTCTTGAGAGGATGTAGATTAATTTTTAGATTTTTTTGTAAATTCTAAGAAAGATAAGTATTAAAATACAATCAATTTCTACAACAAATAAAAAATAAAACAAACAAAATAGTCGAAGAAAGTTATGGCTTCTTTATTAAACACTTCTTACTGGTTTAATTTGATTACAAACTACCTCTCTTAAATAGAGGACTACAAAGAGAATAGAAGGTTCTAAAAACTTTAAAACAACAACTTTAAAATTAGCCAAAAAAACAAAACTATATAAAAAACTTAGTCTAAGATGGCATCAGGGAACTTTAAATCTTGATTTTAAAACAAAGCATTGGTGGATAAATTAAATCCATATTCTAACAATCCCCCTTATTTTTTACAATGAACTAATTCAACATCTATAATGCCCTAATTATGTCTTAGGAGTTTTAAATTATTCTATGCTAATGCCTTTGTGAATATGTCTACCAGTTGGTCTTTAGATCTACAAAATTCCAAGTGGATTTCCCCATTGTTCACAAACTATTTGATGAAGTGATATATGTTGTCAATATGCTTGCTTCTTTGACAGTGTAATTACTGATTTATTGTAAAAAAAATGATATATAATTCTCCTACTTATTAAATAGATATATCAACACTCTGCATCCAAACTGCTTGACATGTTGCTAATGTTACTAATGTTGTTGTCACATACTTGGCTTATACTGATGAAGTTGTCACTATAGGTTGCTTCTTTGATACCCATGAAATTACACCTATACCAAAATGAAACACATATCCATAAGTACTCTTCCTATCATCTATGTTACCTTCAAAGTCACTATCAGTATAGCTAATTAAATCAAAATCATAGTTTTGAAATATAGTATTCAATATCCTAGTGTTCTTGCAACATATCTCAATATTCTCTTCCCAAATTTCTAGTGTGAGTCTTTAGGCAACTCCATAAATATTGAAATTAGGTTAATTACATACATAATATTTTACCTTGTAGTTATGAGGTATATCAAACTTCCAACGAGTCTTTTAAACATAGTTGGATCAACATTGGATCCCTTTTGTACCTATTACAACTAGAGTTGATGCTAGATTTCACTTCATCATCTTCAATCTTTTTAACACATACTTGGCATACTTATATTGAAAGATAGATATACCACTATCTAATTGATCAACTTTAGTTCTCATAAAATATTTCATCAATCCTAAATCTACCATTTCAAATTCTTTCTTTATTGTTGATTTGAGCATGTCTACAAACAAATTTCCAATAAAGATTAAATCATCAGCATATAAACATACAATCAAAATCTAACCTTTCTTGTTGATTTTTGTGTACAATGTAGGATCACAACTATTTATACTAAATCCATTACTTGTCAAGTATGTGTCTATCCAACTATACCATGCTCTTGGTTCTTGTTTGATCTCATAAAGAGATTTCTTCAATCTATATGAATTATCTTCATGTCCATGAACCTCATAACCTAATGGTTTTTCCACATATACTTATTCTAGAAAATCATTTAAAAAATCTGATTTGACATCCATTTGGTAAACCTTCTAATTACTTTGTGCTACTATGTCTAAACCCATTCTCATTGTATCAAGTCTTACAACTAGTGTAAATGCCTCATTATAATCAATTCCATGTTATTGAGCAAAACCTTTTGTAATTAACCTTGATTTATACTTGTCAACTTCTATTTTTACATTGAACTTGGTATTATAGACCATTTGACTCCTTTGTTGTCTTTACCTTTAGGTAAATCTACTAGTTCCCATGTTTCATTTATTTCAATAGAATCCATCTCTTCATCTATAACCTTGATCCAATTACCTTCCTTAGCTAATTCTTCAAAATATACATAATCATAAAAGAATAAATCAAAATTTGAATTTAAGTCTAATTTATCTTCTCCTTGATCATAAATTTTCTTCAAAATTTTTTATTTTCTTGCCTCTATACCTTGATCTTAATGAGGAAATTATAGGATCTGATTCATTACTTCTTTATGAATTGGGACCTACATGCACTAATGAGTCACCTAGCACAAAATTTCTTTGTGTTCTTAGCTCTCCTAAATTACCTCCTTATAGATTTTTTATTTGAGTATTTTTTGCTTGTGAACTTGGTTGGCCACCTTGCACACCTTTTTTTACATAATTTTCTTTATCTTGAGGTATTACCTCTCCGACTGTAATTATTCTATCAACACTTCCATACCAAGCTTCCTCTTTTTTATATTCAACATCTTTGCTAATGATTACCTTCTTGGTAATGGGATTGTACAACTTTTAATCTTTTGAATATCCACTATAACCAATAAAGATACATTTCACCTCTATCATCCAACTTTCTTCTGGCACATGTGCATATGACACAAATCTAAAAACTCTTAAGTGAGATATACTATTTTTTCTACTACTCCATACTTCCTATGGAATTTTGTCTTAACCACTCTTTTTAGGACACCTATATATAATATAAACTACACATGCAACTACTTCTACCTAGTATTCATTGGATAAGTGTTTGGACTTCAACATGCTTCTAGCCATATCCATTAACTACATTCATGACTTGACTAAATAAATTGATATATGGACTCTGACTATTTCATCTAGACATTATATAAACTTTTAAGAGATTATAATTTAGCCACTCTTACCTTGGTGGTTCCCTAATACACTATTTCTAGAGTATCCCATGCCCTCTTGGACCTAGTTGCTAATGTGACCCTCAAGAAAATAGACTCAACTATTACTTGTTGAATAAAAAATAAGGTTTTTACATCTTTCTTCTTCTTTTCTATAAGAAGGTCCTTATATACTTGTGTCAAAGCTTGATAGGCTACTTGATCTGAAGGATCTATGAATCCATTCTCCACTAGATTCCATACATATTGTGAATAGAATAATGTTTTCATTTTGATTTACCAAAAAATTTAATTTTTACCTATAAAAGTTGGAATTTGAGGTTGAGTGACAATTTTGTTCATTGTCGTCATCTTGTGATACAATTTTATATCCTTGTTTTAACCTTGATAACAGCTTTGGTAAGTCACCCCTTTGTGGATTACTCTATGGTTTATTGTTTTGTCTTATGTTTGGTCAGTAAAACTTTTCTTAGGCGCTCCAATTTATTTATTTTCTTTTAGCAACTTTACAATCTACAAACTAGATAATATTTTTATTTAACTTTGGTAGATTTTGCTGCCTTTCTATTTAATTCATCTCTGACTATCTCCTCCTTGAGTTATTTCCAACTCTTTAACCTCTATTTGGTCATTTTTGCACTCAACTTGGGATTTCTCCAATGCCTAGTTGTTGTCCAATGCTACCTACACTTTTGCCTAGGCTGGTAGTGATGGATTTATCCTCTCCCCTATTCTCTGATACAACAACTAAAAGATAATCAATTATTATAGTAAACAAAAAAATAAAATAAATAAAATAGCTGAATAAATCTATAGATTCTTTATTAAACACTTTTTTTTTATTCCATTCGATTACAAACTTCCTCTCTTAAATAGAGGATTGAGAAGAAAATATAAAGTTTTAAAAACTTTAAAACATCTTTAAAATTGGCATAAAAAATAAAATTATATTTAAAAACTTATTCTAAGATGGCATTGCAGAGATTTAAAAATTGATTTTAAATCAAAGCATCGATGGTGAAATTAAATTTACATTCTAATGAGTATAATGTAGATAATATTACCTTTTACTAAAGTGACCACTAAGGACAATCTAGTTGTGCTATAACAAAGTGGCACAGTTATTTTCATTGTGATATGAATAGGCAAAACATGTTAATTTTGACTTGGATTTGATATATATTTTATTGTGATTTATTGAGATACATTGCATGCTGATTTAATTTGAAGATGGATTATATTAATATGATATAATGCCATTGAAGTGAGCTTGGATTTTGATTTATCACATAATCTATACTATAATGTATATTCCTAAGTAATAAACATATTTAAAATATTTTTTTAAAATCAATTACCTGAATGAGAGTGAAGTATTGGCCATGTTTCTTTATAAAATAAATTTACATAATTAAAACAAGATATTGATATATCTGAGTTATTATTATTTAAATTTAGAGTATTTGTACTTTTGTTTAAATTTTATGTTGATTTTTGTATTTATAAATTAATACTTATAAGTAGCTTCTTGGAGATACATTACTGACATTATGCTTATAAGAATTGCATGATGTTGTAGTATAGGGTGAAGGTTGATGATGAATAATCAATATATGCATTTATTTTTATATCTTAACTCCTTAATTAAATCTGCTATAATAAAAAAATGTCTATGCATTGTTCCATCCCCTCTTTGAAAATGAAGATTTTCATTTATTCCTTGTTGTAGTCCTATAGGTATATCTTTTTATTTTAAAATTTGTATTCATTATGTTGCTTCTATGTTGTTCATTCTTCATCTTAATTGAATGCATTCATCCCTTAAACATGTTTAATAAGAAGAAAATTATACCTTCCCTATTTTTGATATACGTTGGTTTGAGTGTGCATTATGGAATATATATATATATATATATATATATCATATTCCATAATATGAACATTATAGATAACCTCCTAATGCTCAAATTACTTGTAAGGAGTACTCTTGTTAAGAGATGTAAATATTAATTCATTATATATTAAATTACTTAAGTCCTAATATAACTTATTGATAGTTATCCACACACACAAGCTTAATACTCTTTATAGTATCTATGATTTCATACAAGAATGTTGAAATTTTTCATGTTGCAATAGAAAAAAATGTGGGTCAATCCATATGACTGAGATAAGATGAGGCTATGAATCTATATCTTCATATAATTAGGTATCCACTTTAAGGATCTTCTCAGAATATAATTTTTTAATCATTCATAAGATTCATAATAAGTCATCCTTGAAGAAAATATGTGCCTAATTAAGTGAAACTTACTATGTTGTTCTCTATTGATTTCTAAGAGAGTGTGATTTACCAAGTGAGAATTTAAATCATATTGTGGTAAATCTTTAGTCCTTATGGAATCAAAATTTGTGAAATTTTAGGAGAATTTCATTAAAATTGTTGATGTAAATAGACCAGATTTTTATTATATAGTCCTCCCTCACTTGGTTTTTCAAATTCTATCCCATATGATATATAAAAATTTGTATGTAAACTATATACTCCTCCTAATCCTTTTTATATAAGTATCGTCAAATGGACTTGATATAGAGAGTTTCTTTCTTTTATATCTAGAGAATAGTTAGCACATAAATAAGAACAACTTGAAAGACTAGTTATTATAAATGTTCTTTTTTTTGGTAACTTGTAGGTTCTTAACCAATAGTCAAATGTATGTTAATTATGTATGTTTATTAGTAAGTAATTATAAAATGTCATTAGTTATATTTTTTATGCTTTATATTAAAAACATATCTTGTACTTGTATTGAGATAATGTTGATTTATTAAAACAAAATGATCCTACATTATACTGAAAGGTGATAAAAAAATCTATGAAAATATCTTAACCAAGTTGAGTGTTAACTTTATAATCGACTTCATTCATCAAGATTTATTATCCTATTGATATGAGACTTCATCTAATTTTTAAAAAAAAGGTAAGGATGAGGTGTGTGATGTATTTAACCTCCAATGCAATGTTGTTTCCATGAGTGAACTTCATGGGGTGCATGAATCTATGAACTCGAGAGACTTTAGACAATATAAAAATGAAATTTGAAGTCTGTAGAGGTATCCAAAATGATAGATAATGTTGAGTTGCATGGATGGTAGAGGTATCAATTTAGTTTATAGTATGATTAAAACATTGAGCTAAGAAGTGGCTGCATTTGTATCAATTAGAATATATTTGATAAGAAAAATCACAAGGTTAGAGGTAACCATCGTATTGATATTATTAAAGTGACATGTTTTAGACCCTTGTAACTTGGGGATGAAATTAAATTTGGACCTAAGGGGTCCATTACTCTATAAATTACTGCTTAATGTTACATAATAGAAAAACACACACATATGTATATGGAGAGGAGTGATAAGTATTATTGACTAAGGTTAATAAGTTAAGTGTGTAATAGTATACTATGATTATATGATAATATTATTTTTGACCCTATGAATAAGAAGGATTTGATATATAATAATAGTATATGGGGTTTCAAATAAATAATGTAACCTTGTTTCTAATTATGCTTGGGGTATTCTATACATATTACCTTGGGGAGTAAACATGGGAAAATTGGAGGCAAATAAATAAGGTGGTGTGATCTCTATTATTGTGGGTTGTTTTAGTTTTTGAGAAAAATAGTAGGAGTTATATCTTGGAGGCACATAATCCATAGTTATTATGATTATAATCTGGCATATGTGTGAGGTAAACAAGGATAAACTATACAATTGATCCATATAAATCTGATAGGATTAAAATATAGATGAAGGCATAATATCATTATTGAAAACATGTTATCAAAAAATATGAGTGTGCCATTTGTTTGCTTCTTCTTCAAATATGTTAAGACTCTTCTTATCCAAATAGCTTGACATGCTACTACTTTTGCTACAATATATTCAAATTCTATTGTGAAAATAAAAACTATGGGTTTCTTCTTGAATTTTCAATAAATGGGTCCTAAACCCATGTAAAATTCATAACCTAGTATGCTTTTTGTATGTAATGGGAAATACAATAGATATACTAATCAATCCTATCTTAGAGAAGATAAACCTTACTTACACTTTTGATTAAGGATAGATTAGATAATTAGGGTTATGACCAATATGGACCCACTAGACCTAGCCAAGTGATCTCTTACCATAATAACTTCACTAGGGAGGGTTTCAAATCCTCCAGTGTAGAAAAAATATGCAATAACCCTAACTAGGTCCTATGTTTTCATATTTACTAAAATAATAAGTAAAGTAGTATAATCTAGTGCTCACAAAATCTTGTGGCACAACATGGAGATTAGTAAACATAAAAGTAAACATGCATAAGATAATCCTATTTAATATATATATATATAGGTTAAACCCTAATGCATGGAGAGAACAATATTATTGAAAAACTATTACTTATGCTACTTCTATCTACTAAAGAGAGGAACAAAGTTAGAGATACTTACCTGGAAGAAAAACCCATCAAGATTCAATATATCCCTTGGCCAAAGGTGCTTTACAAGAGGTTGTTCTGGTTTATAAGGATCACTAAGAAAGGCCAAAGCATATAAGGTTTATTCGCAAGACTATATTCTTCCCAAAGTAGAAACCCTAAGTTAAGACTCCTTAAGTAGAGTGGTGGAAGAGTAGATTGTAATGAAGCACAAATGAATAATAACTCTTGTCTACTCTCTAATAATGATGAAATGGATGTGTTTATATAGGAGTATCTAAACCTTCCAATAGTTTTGGTTGACAAAGTTGACCCAATTGACCTAGTTTTATAATTGATAAAAAATAACTAGGTCATGGGCTAGGTCAACCAAGGGATGACCTAGATCCTAATAAGTTTTGTTAATAAGAATACGAGGTCAATGTGGTTTACATATTCATGTAAACTGTCAAAAAGGGGTTTAGGTTTGGGAAAGGGATAATGAAGGTGGTAAATGACTAGAGAAGTGTGCAAAAATGGAGGTAAAACTTAGGAAAATGTTTTTAGGAGTTGGTTAGACTGATATCAAGTGGTAATAAGGGACAATAATCTTATGAAGCACCAATGGTTTATGCATCCCTTTTTTGATGCACCCTTTTGAGCGTACACTTAGAGAGATAGAGACTCGATGGGTTCTTGTAAGATAGAAAGCATCAACAATTGATAAAGTTTAAAAATATTATGTGTATACATATGTTCCACTTGAATCTCATCATGTGTCACTGAGGTGATTCAAAAAAGAAGATGATAACACATAATGTTGAGGCTAAAAAAAGTTACAATATTTTAAAGTAAAAATATCTAAAATTTAATGACTAAAATGAAAATAATTTAGAATAAAATGTAATACATACCTTGACTTACCTTATCACTAGATGGTTATGTATTGTGTTTGTAGTTTTGATTGTGGAAGGCTTACAGATTTCTTTCGACAAACCCAAGAATATAAAACTAAAGAGTAAAAGCAAATAAACTCAAGAAAGCCAAGATAACTAAGGCTATGTGGATTGGATGCACATGGAAATTTGACAAGCTAGGGTGACAATTTATATGTTAGACCAAATGACCAAGCTAAAATTTAGATTAAATTAGGTAATAAAAAATCCAAGGCTACTAAATACCAAAAAACTCAAAAAAGTAAACCTTAAGTTTGAAAGTCAAACTCATGAAATCAAACCAAGGATACATGTTAAAAACATGGTAAACAAACATCAATGTGAAAGTAGTAACAATACTTACTCAATAATTAATGAAAAAAAGTGCATAAAAGGGAAACCAACATTAGTGAGTGAGCAGTAACAAGCCAACCTCACTCAAAAATAGAAAAAATACATGAAAGTAGAAATGGACTTAGGTGTCCACAAAAAGTGTGGTAAAATAATGAAAAATGATAAAAAGAAATCAATGCATATCTAAAAATGTAAATCCATGGTGTAAAGAAAGAAATCCATAGTTATTCAAGCATATTGTTTTATTCTAAGGGTAGATAAAACTAAAACAAATTAGTGCTAGCATGTTTTTAACATGTGAAGAAGAAAGAAGTAGAGAAGAAGGAAAATAGATTTGGGATCAAAATTTGCCTATCAAGAGGGAAATGAACTAGGTGGAGGGGATAATGAAGGAAAAACCAAGGTAGAGGAATTCTTTATCGAATTCAAGACACTAGAATTAGGTTTGTCAAAATAAGAGGATTTTTAACCTTAAGGACTCTAAAGAACTTCTCTTAGCCATATAAGTCTTAGGTCAACAAATGAAGTATGTAGATCATCCCATAAAGGATATATGCATGAAAATAAAAATGGGCCTACCTTCCCATAATGTGTTCCCCATTCCTTAGGACCCCTTTTAGAGTCGTCGATTTACTATAGAGATTGGGTACTTGCATGAGAAAGTAGGAAGCACCATAGAGTTTTTTGTATTATCCTATTCTAATATACTGACCAACCACACCCCAATAGACCTCAACTCTATTGTGAATCCAACTATGGAGTTTGAGATTTGATTGGAGATAGGATATGTGCTTGTAATCATATATTTTGGTGTGATTTTGACATTTTAAATTTGTATGTTGTATCTTATTTCAAATTATTTAGTTTTTAACTTTATTGATGGCTTTTTATATTTCTCTTCCATATGGATTCAGAAAACCAAAACATGCGTGCTAAAGATGACTTTCATTTGAATACTTGGTACTTGGTTTCTAAGAGAGATAAACTCAAAGAGCATGGTGTCTAAAAGTCTCATAAATCTAGTAAAATAAAAATTTTATGTTGACTTTGACCTTGTTTTATCCAATGCGAAGTGAAAAAAAATCAAGAGGAATGAAACATGAAATGATTTGAATTAATTCAAACTACAAAAAATGTGATAAAGGGTGAAAGGGGTAAAATAATAGTAAAGTGTGATTCCTTATCATAAGAATGATAGAAGTGTAGGAAAAAATTCTAACATAGATTGTTGTGCAAATTTCATCTATCAAAAGAAGCAAAAGTTAAAGCTGAGA
Source organism: Torreya grandis (assembly GCA_037957365.1). Classification (NCBI taxonomy): domain Eukaryota; kingdom Viridiplantae; phylum Streptophyta; class Pinopsida; order Cupressales; family Taxaceae; genus Torreya; species Torreya grandis. Next base: position 96,902 of record JARHVA010004763.1, on the reverse strand, counting down.
ACAAAGGATCCAAAACTTGCAACCATTACAAAACACATTGTTATAAAAGGAATGACAAGATGGTGATTTTATGAGGAAGGCTAGGTCCTATCCATGGTCTTACATATCAACTCATAAAATATAAACCCATAAGAGTACCAAAAAGTATTGTAAAAATAAATGGGATAAGAACAAGGTGGTATTTGTGAGGAAGACCAAGTTTTATCCATGGTATTACACTAAAACTCACAAAAGAGAAACCCAAAGGGTTATAAAAAATGTGTAAAAAGTATGAAAACAAAGAGGATAAAATTACATCATGAGGAATATTAGGTCCTATCCATTGTTTTATAAAAAAACTCATGAGAAAAAGGGAAACCAAAAGACCAAAAGGGAAGACTAAGGTTTTTAAAAATAGAGAAATGCTACAGAGGGTGAGAACCATGTAAGTATCTTAAAAAAAGTGTTATATAAACAGAATATAAAAATCATGAAAAAGGGAAGGATTAGGCAAAATACTTCTTGAGAAATTGTGCATTGGTGGGCTCTTTGAAAATATGGCCTTAATTGGTTTAAATATGATAGACACTTAGAACAAGAATATTTTTGACTAAATAAGAGCCCCATTATTATTGGGCATAATTACCTTCTTTGTCATGAATGTAGTCTAATTTAAAGACAATATCACTAACATTAAATGTGTGAACTTCAACTCATTTGTTATGTCATTCGGCAATACAAGCCTTTTATTAATGTTTGTGTTGTAAAGTAAAAAGATGGTGTTCATCTAGGAGATCAAGATAATGAAGGTGAAATTCACATAATTATTCATTGGGTATGATACAATGACGAGATATATGAAGAGAAGGAATCTAAAACTCTAATGGAAGGACTGATTCGAAACTATAGACTAGAGAAAATGGAATTACCCTAGTGAAAGTACGTATGATAGTGTGATAGGCCCAAAGAGAATGATAGAGATGATGATGCCAATCCATTTAAGTTTCATGAATTGTCTTTTGGATAATTTTATTGGTGGCCTCAGCTTGGCAATTAAAATATGGATGATAGGGTGTGGAGAATTTGTGATTGATTTTAAAATTAACATAGAGATGTTTAACATCTTTATTTTTGAAAGTACCATCATTGTTTGAAATGATAATATGAGGGAAACTAAAGGGGAAAATGATTTGATTAAGGATAAATTTAGATATGGTGATACTAGTGACATTAACAAGGAGCATAGTCTCAACCCATTTAATAAAATATTCTATGGCTGTGATTATAAAGACCTGCCCATATTGAGATCAATGTAATTTAACTATGAGATCTAATTACCACATGAAGAATTGCAAAGGGGATTTTACAATTTTAATCTCTATTGGAGGCAAATGAATTAAATCATCATGAAGCTGTAAAGGAGTACACTTTTTAGCAAACTCAATGGTATCTTTTCAAGAGTGGGCCAGAAGTATCCCATACATAATAATTTATGGGTTATATCATGCCCACTCAAGTGGACATCATAAATGCCCCATACACTTGTTCAAGAAGAAAAGAACCTAATATTTCATAACATAACAAAGCAAGGTATCTTAATCATTTTGATAATATAGGATGTTATATCAAAATACATACTTAAAATATTGTTTGTGAATGTGTATATTTTCATGGGAATTTAGGTTGGGAGGACAAGTTTGATGTTCTATGAATTTAATGATGTCTTTGTACCATGGGCTTTATCAAATGGTGATGGCCTCAATTTTTTAGATAAGTGAATCTTGTGGTTGAGTATAATATGGATATTTTCTTATTTGGATAATAAAAGTAGGATCGGTAAGAACTTGGAGTGGATTAAAAATAGATGCTAAAGAAATGAGGGAATCAAAAATATAATTTTGATCTTGAGGGATAGGCTCCATGGTGAAAAAAGGAAATATTTGGTAAAAGTAGTTACAATTTAATGATAATAAATAAGATTTTTACTTTTGCATTGGTAATAACTATTAACTTGGTAGAAAATGAGTTATGAATCACCTAAAGTATGTAGGTATTGGATATCTAACTCAAGGGCAACTCTCATGTCTAAGATTAAACCTTCATATTCTACCATGTTGTTAATGATGTCAAATTTTAATTGAAAAGTGAAAGGGATGATTTTTACAAGAGGGATCATAAGAATACAACCTATCGCAACTCCTTGAAGGTATTTAATACCATCAAAGTGAAAGGTCCTACCATCTTTGTACAAATCGACATTAATTTTAATAAATTCTTTAATAACTACTTTTGGTTTAGTAGTATTATGGAGGATAGCAGATTCATCAAGATTACCTACTTCAAGATCAATAGTGAAGTTATGGAAGTAATATTTAAGATATATGTCTTGGTTAAGACCTTCAATATAAAGAATATTGTCATTGGGAAGACAATCTTGAAGGTGGTCGGTATAGGATGGATTACAAAGGTTATTAATCAAGCATTAGTTAATAAATCCATGAAAATACATAAAGAACTCAATAAACAAATCTAACCTATTCCAATAGGGTTTGATAATGATAATTAAGAATAAATTAAAATAAAACAATACCAATTACATTCCCAAATAGATTCCACCACCCAAGAGCTGATCTAAGCATGTTCTCCCCTTAATCTAGAGCTCTTATCTTTGTCAACAATGGCTACTTTGTTGTTCCATTGCCTCAAGAACACTATGCATAACCTAGGCTCAATAGAAGAAATCTCTAATCTTGCCTATCAAATGAATCTTGTAAATAAAACATAATGATCAACACAAAATGTTGTGGAGATAATTTTGCATTATAATTTTACAATAAAGTAGCTTAAAAATGATGTTCTATGCCCTTTTATTTATAGATTTTCCAAGTGGGATAGGATCAACCATGACCATCTATCTCAAGATTTATATGTGTGGCCATGAATTATCATAATATTTGGAATTAAATCTATAAATATCCTCATAATGATTTGGAAAGAAGGGGCATTAATTAGGCATGGGTACCCATGATTCATATATTTAATGCATTTATGGCTTATGGATGCCATCTCATAGATGTTATCATTAGGTGATTCAAATATTCAAAATCAATTACAATAATGAAATAATCAATAAAATTCATGTAAATTCCATTTAAGATCTTGATTTGAATTACTTATCCTTACAAAATATTAATCATTTTTGGTGCAATTCTTTGGAAATTGGCCCTGAATTAATCAAAATGGTCAGAAAGTCATATTACTGGGTCATAATTTTACTTGGAAAGAATTGGAAGGTGATGTTAGATGAATTGAAAATGTAATCCCATTTAGGATTTTGTCAAGACAAAATAATAAAGGTATGTAATGTGCACTAACGAACTAGAAGAAAAGAGTGATCCAAAGCACAAAAAGGCAAAATTATCATTTTGACTCAAAATGAATTGATCAAAGTTAGGAATCACATAAAGTTCATTTCCATATTTAGGGATAAATTGGACTAAATCAAAACTTATATATGAAAATATCAAACCATTTAGCACCTTTTTAGTGATTTTGTCCCAAATTGTGCATTTGAGTAAGATTGACAATTTCAACACAAATGGTGTTAGGAATTCGATGTCTACATTTTTCCCCTATTTAAGAAGGCATAAAAAGACATATAAGTGAAACAATGTATTTTAAAATAAAAGAGTTGTCAATAATAATTGTAAATGACCCATGATGCCCCCTCAAGAGGGTATACTAGGATGGAAGAGAAGGATGGACTCTCAAAAAGAGAGGAAAAGTAAGAGATTAACACATAGAATAAATCACATCCATATGAGCTAATGCTTACACATGTTGAATCCATCAATGATAAAAATATAATTAGAGGTATAATGGGCCCCAAAGACATGGGGAATAAGAAAGATATAATGTAAACATATAAATGACACATTATGAATGCACCCAATTTGAGAGTGCAAGCTACATGTTTATGACATTGATCAATCCCAAGACAAGTTGCACACTAAAGCATTACCATCATGGGAAGTAATGTGGAGAGATTGGAATTAGAGGAAAAGGAGAACATTTTCTCCAAAAATATGATAATAAGAGGTGCCCCAATAGAGCAAGTTTGATCATGATAAAACAAGTTTACCCCAATATGGCTAATTTTGATCATTGATAAAGAATAAATAATGGCTTGCCCCTGTAAGGCTGATTTAGATTTTTTAATTGGTCAAATGTTGTGCCCCATCATGGGCAAATTGGCAAGCACTTATCTCAAAGATATAAACCTAATAAATAGATTATAGATAAGCGCATGAAAACATAGATGCGATGGTGTAATGACCATGAAATTTATAAAAACCAAGCATACAAGGATGCAAAAAGTGATGAAAGATATGAAAATAAGAGTGAAAGTGGTTGAGCTGACTCCAAATGTGCAAGACAAGTAGACACTACTTACATAGTTCTATGGATGCATGTTCCAACATAAACTTTAAGCCAATGTAGTTCACCTAGAATTGGGAGAGAATGCAATGAGGGATGATGAAAATTGATCAAAGATTAATTATATTATATATGTATGAAAGATATGCATGTATAAACATCAAGTCAGGTGTTAAACCTATTGAGCCTAATTTATGCATAGTGATCTTGAGATTTGTTTATCAGAGCTGTGTTAACATTAAGACTTAAATCTAAAGCACAAAGTGCTTACTATTTGAAAATAAATTAGGCATCATAAGTATGAATAACTCATAATGACATGTCATTTAAAATGCATAGAGTTGGTTAAAATGTGAATACATATAACTAAGGATAATGGTAAACAATGACCAAAACTAGAGTTACAACTATTTACATTTAAACAAAAAAGGAAATAGACAAAGAAAAAGATAAACATAAATGAACCAAACATAAAATCAAGATATGAATAATCAAGATTAAATTAGGAATAAGAATTTTTAAAAACAAAATAAGAAATTATTAACAACATGAGACCAAGATATGAATAGTCAAGATTTATGTGGACCATCAAGATGTTCTTGGAAAAAATAAAATAAAGAAGCAAGACCAAATAGAAAAACAAAAGACCAAACAACACCAACAAAAATCAAATAAATAAAAAAATTTAAGAATAACTTAATAACATGAGATCAAGATATAAATAATGAAGATCCATATGGATCATCAAGATGTTATTGAAAACAAAAGAGAAGAACAAAATCAGATAGGGAAACACAAGACCGAGGTGAGATAAGATGTAAAAAAATAGAAAAGGAGAAGAAATAAATGAAGAGGCATGAAATCACAACAAAACACCAAGAAGAAACAACAAAACACCAATACAATTCAAATAAACACATACAAACAAAAAACAAGTTAGTGTGGTTTAAATATAATTGTTCATGCACATGTAGTAGAAGTGTTACTTTCTATTAAAACATAACAAAGAAAAATGACACAAAATTTGTTCCCTAATTAAATAGGAATAATGGAAGAAAAAATGGTCAAAACGAAAAAAAGGAAAGGATTGGCCAAGCTAACTCTAGATGAACAAGACAAGTGGATGTTGCCTACATAATTCCATGGATACATGTTCCAACATGAACTTTAGACCAAATGTAGTTCTCATAGGAAGTGGGATAGAATAAAAAAGTGATGATCAAAGTATATGATTAATAATATAGAAGAAAAGGGAATACTTGACAAATGAGATTTGTCTTGTAAAACGGCAAGTTGATGAGATGAAATGACTTGTAGAATGACAAGCCAATGAGAATTAATTATTATTATAAAATGATACGAGTGTGATATGATGGGATGAATTATAATGATCTTACAAAATGGCAAGCGTGTGGGACAAGATGACTTGTATAGTGGAAATTTAGTAGGATAAAATGCTTTCAAAATGGTAAGAGTGTGATGATCAATTACTTATAAAATGGAAAGAGCGTGAGCATCAAAATGTAAAAAATCATAAGATAATGTTTTGAGTTATTTTTTGGATCACTTTCTAATGTTTTTGGTGTTTTGGGGATGAAATATGTACAAAGGGGGAACCAACTAGTCCAATATATGTTATTCCAAGAGTAGAATTTCTAATAAATAGTTAAGCCATATTCAATGATAAGGGTGAATATAAATAATGGACTATTGAACTAACTGAGAAATCTAATAATAACTAAATATGAATATAATGATACATGATTATAAATTGGTGAGAGCAAGGATACTAAAAAGACAACAATGTTCACCAAAGAGTAATAAAGAATAATATGCACTGTGAAATCAATCTAAAGAACTATACGATACACATATATCCTATGCTGAAAAGATGTTCTTGCTCACTTGTCTATAGAAGAAGTTGTGAAATACTATTCTAGCTAAACCAATTTGTATAACTAGCATTGAAGGTATTCATAATGTTGAAGAGACATAATCAAGATCATAATTGGTTGAGGTTTAAAATGTTTTCAAGCTAAAATAAGCCCAAAACATAGGAAAAAATATGGTTTTCAAAGAGAATGGTCTAAATAATAGGGCTTAATAGATGGTTGATCTAAGGTGGGATAAAGAATGAGGTTCATAAAGAGTACAGTCCAAAGAATATGGTTCTCAAAGAGAATGACATAGGGTTGGATAAAACATGTTTAGATTACCAACGGTCTAAAATATTTCACTGTCTAGAGTCATGACATTCATAGGGCTCATGTGAGAATGGTCTAGGGTAGTATAAAATAGTAGGATGAAATTACTTGAGCACAAGTTACCCCCAATTAATGGGATTGTAAATAATGGTTCAAAAATTTTCACTCATAGAACCTCTTAATGTGCATGATGTTCATGGGATATTGAAGTTCTTCACCATTCGATTTAGCTAGTTGATATGACCTTGATCCATAATTTTCCATGATAACAAATGGTCCAAACCAATTAGGTTGAAACTTACCTTTTTTCTTATGTTAAATGTTTGTGTTCTTTTGGTTATGTTTCAAGATTGAATCACCAATCTCAATCTCTTGAGGGAGAATGTGCTTATTGTAGCTTCTTCATAATTTATTCCAATAGCCCTATAAGTTTTCTAGGGTATACAAATGCTTACCATCAAGAAGTTCTAGTTTTTGCATCCTTGAGACTCTATAGTCATCATCATCTTCAATGTGCTTCAATGATGCTCGTAATGATGGAAACTCAATCTCAATTGGGATAATAAATTTTTTTCCAAAGACAAGGGAGTATGGAGTGGCTCTTGTTAGGTTTTGATGACTAGTTCTATAAGCCCAAATGGCAAAAAAAAATACAAGTGAAAATTACAGCCAACATCATTGAAAATCTTGTTTAAAATGGATACAATGGTTTTGTTTCATTCCTTAGCTTACCCATTGCCTTCCAGGTTATATTGATTTGATTTCTTGAGCTTGATCTTGAATTTTACACAAAGAGATTTTGCATCTTAGTTTTAAAAATATCCACTATTATTAGATATAAGGTGAGCTGGGATGCCATATCGATAGATGATACAGTAATGGATGAATTTGGATATCTACTTTCTGATGACATAGGTGAGATAAATGGCCTCAATCTACTTAGTAAAATACTTAGTAGCAGTCAAGATATGCTTATGACCATCTGAAGTTGTTGGGTTTATTTTCTCGATGAGATTGAGGCCCCATGTTGATAATGGACATGGTGTTGTGATTGGCTATAGTGGTAAAGAAGGTGTGTGTATAAAATTTCCATGTTTTTGATAAGGAACACACTTCCTCACATAATTTCAAGCATTGGTCTCTATTTTTAGCTAATAATATCTTATTATGAGGATCTTATTTTCTAAGACTACACCATTAATGTGGGCCTTACACATTTATTCATGAACCTCCCTCAGTGCTTGCTTGGATTCTCCTGAATATAAATAATGAAAAAACATTCCATCATAACCTTTGTGATAAAGTGTGCTTCCAAGGAGGGTATAAGGTGATAAATGGTGATGGAATAGTTTTTGTTAATTATTGGATAGGTCAACTAGGAAAATGTGATCATGGAAGTAGTTATACAAGTCTTGGAACTAGGGTAATTTAGGTGGGGGATTGGGACTAACAATGGTGCATACCCTTTCTAAATCTTGTATAATATGTGTAGGCTAAAGAATATTTTGATTATAAATTGATACTCTTTGGCACTACCATTAATTTGAATCATGAAACCAATTATTACCATTGCATTGATAGATCTATTGTTAGCCCTTGGAACTTGTTCAAATTATAGATATTTAAAATGACCTTTGAGATTGTCAATAATTTTCTTGTAAGTAACAATCTTGTTGTCTTTGGTTTAATACTAATCATTGGTCTAATTTATGATTAATTAGGAATCACCATAGACTTTTAATCTCTGAATGTCCCACAATATGACAAGGTGAAGCCCTATAATTATTGCCTCATACTTGGCCATATTGTTTATCTAATGAAATTGAAAATGGAATGCTTTGGGAATCATATCCCCTAGGTGTAATCAACAATATGGTAGATCCAGATCTATGGGATGTAAAGGAGACATCAAAATGTAGCTTCCATTGTTTAGGTTTCATTGGTTCTTGTTCTATCATCATAATAGAATCATCTAAGAAGTCAAATTTGAGTGATTGAGTATTTGTGATAAGGGATTTTGTAAGTTGATTAGTAATAATGTGCCCCTTGATTGATTTATAATTCTATTACTCAATGTCAAATTCACTTAGGATAATAACCCACTTATCCATACATCTTTGAAGATTTGTTTTGGATAATAGGAATTTGAGAGGGTCTACCTTATAAATGACAATATTTTTGTTATTTAGTATATAATGTCACAATTTTTGGGTAGCAAACACCATAGCTAAACACACCTTCTGAATAGGTGTATAATTATGTTTATAATCCACCAAAGTGAGTATTAAATAATACAATTAATTTTATTTACTTTGATCACCATGTTGGGCCAAAAGTGCCCCCAATGTATGCTTTGTTGCTGATATGTAAAGAAGCAGTGGTCATCTAGGTGTTGGCGGTCTCAAGACTGATAGATTAGACAAATACATCTTGAGTTTCACAAATTCTATCTTAAAATCTTCATCCCATTGAAACATGATCCCTTTATTTAAGATATAGGTAAATGGGTGGCACTTATCTTCTAAATGAGAAATGAACCTACATATAGATTGGATATTTACTTGCAGGCTTCGAATCTATTCAAGATTGTTTGGTATAAGCATTTACACAATGTCATTGAAATTTGAAAGGTTGAATTTGATCCCTATTTGTGATATAATGAAACATATAAATTTCCTTGAAGTGACACCAAAGACACACTTCTTAGTATTTAGGTAGACTTTATATTCACAAAGCCTCTCAAAGATTTTTCATAGAACGTTGCGCTGTCCAGCTCTTGTTATTGATTTTAATAGTATATCATCAACATAGTACTCAATAATATCATGCATCATGTCATGGAAGATGCTACACCCCTAACCTCTCACATGTATGAGGATAGTATTAACTGACTTGTGGCTTACTTATCCTTCTTTGATGTTATATTACATTTATCTATGCTTTCTTTTGATTAGTAGGTCGGCCTATGGAGTAACCATGGCCTAGATAGACTATATATAAGAGGTAGTGGGTAATAATTTATCATCATATTGTGAATTATACTCTTATTGAAGCTTGTGGAGGTTTCCCCCTCAAAGTGGCTTATCTATTATCATATATTTGGATATATTTCAGTCATATTTGGATATAATTATGCTATTCTTGAAGTAATTTCATTACAGAAGATGATAGTAATGTCATGTTGATATGTGGCTCCAACATTATTCAACCCAAATGACATGACTTGGTAATAAAATGTTCCCCATGGATTGGTGAACGTAGTCTTATGTTGATCTTCATGGGCTATATTGATTTGGTTGTATCCAAAAAATATATACATAAAGGATATCATATCTTACCCAATAGTCAATTTGATCATCATGTCAATGTTGGGTAGATAAAAATCATCTTTGGGAATGCTTTGTTGATATATTTGAAATTAGTACAAATATGTATACTAGAGGCCTTTTTACTCATTAGGACTATGTTGTAAATCCATTCAGAGTAATCTAGTGGTCTAATGAAACTTGATCCTAAAAAATTTTCTAGTTTTGATTTAACCAATAGGGTGATGCATGGATGTATCTTCCTCAATTTATGCTTGATTTGTTTGGCATGGGGATGGACAACAAGGTGATGCACAACCAAATATAGGTCTAAGCCTAGCATGTTAGAGTATGCCCATACAAATATGTTAATATAATACCTTATGAGGGATATAATATGTTCATGTTCTTCTTTAGTAAGCGAAGCTCCAAGATAAACAATTTTGGGATCCTTGTAAGTTCCCAGGTTCACTTTTATTTATTTTTTCACAAGGAGTGTGGATCCATATTATAGACTTTTAGGCAAGATATGACCATGATCATCTTATTCTGATACATATTTTTATTGTTCCTCCCAAAGTTATGGATAGTGTGATGAATTTGAATCCACCATCTCAGGTAAAGGCCAAGTAGAAAAAATCTCTAGAAACTCAAGAGTGAGACCCTCAAATATTTGCTATTGTTTTTAGGAGATGCTTATACTGGCTATAGAACTTGGGCTAGATGGACCTTCTACATCTTGGGGGATGATCAAAATTTTCCTCCTGACAGTGCCTATAATAGGTTTTTACTCAAAGGATTATCTTTGTATTTACTTTTTACCTAATCAATGAGCACCTCAAAGAGGTTTTCACCTGAATATGTTGATGTTTCATTTTTATTGTGATTGATAAAGTTTGCCTACTCTCCAAAGTAGGCAAAATAATCAAATGAAAAATCAAAGACTTTTTTGTGATCACCAATGGGCAATCCATCTCATAGGCCCATGTATTTTGTATTTGATTCTTCATTTTGAAACCCATCAAGCCATATGAATAAATTTTTCTAGTCCCAATCGATGAGTTTGGGATGAGAAAGGCATAAAGAAAAATGAGGGTTTGATTCAAGATGGGAAGATCTAATGGTAAAAATATGATGTATGATTCAGGATGGGAAGATCCAATAGTGGTATGCTATTCTACTTCAGTAGGAGAAGTTACAATGATTAAGGTTAAAATGGCATTATAATCAAATAGGCCTGTGCCAATAAGCTCATCAAAAAGGATATAATGGGATGTTATGTTATTACTAGGATTCTCATCACTAGTCAATTTGAAAGAATCACTATTAAAAGTTATGAGGTCACCACCAGGTGGTATAAATCTGAGACCATGATTCAAATTAGGTACTCTAGCTAATAAGGGTTCCAAGATTCCTTGTGCTTGTGTGCCAAAGCCTTTTCTTGTATAATAAAGATGATCCATGATTTTATTTGGGATAGGGTACTCTGGATTCTAAAATCAATCATCAAAGCCTTCAGAATATGGTGCCTTCAAAATATAACCATTCTCCCTTGGTAAAAGCCTTTCCCCTCTTTCATTGGTGCAATAATAGTTACAAAAACCATAGGTCATTTTCACTATTTCTTCTTCAGTTGACAAATCATGTTAGGTCTATTAGAATTCTTTGAAGGTTTAGGCTTACCAATTTTTTTGGAGTTTTAGACAACTTTGCAACATGAAAGGCATCCTTAAAACCATACGTGGAAATGCCCACATCTTTAATAATAACCTACTTCACAAAAGTTATGGGAAATGTATTAGCCAAAGTGGAAGTGATATCACCAAGATTAATATAATTGGATAGAGGTGGATGTGAAATTATAGCCTTATTCTTCTTTGCAATGAATTCAGAAATTAGATAATAGTTATAATTGTGAAACTTAGCCTCAAGATGTTTACAATACTCATAAGGCTATTGATTGAAAAGGATACTAACCTTGGTACCATCATGCAAAAACTTAAGGCATTGATGCAAGGTGAAGGGAACAACATGTACTTCATGAATCCAAGGATGACCAAGAAGTATGTTATAATGCAATTCAATGTCCACAATATGAAGTAATGCATGGTCTAAAATAGACCCAACAATGATTGGAAACCAAATAATACCATTTTTCTCCCTCTTAACATTATTTTAAGCCTTGATAGTGATCATCTATGGATGAATGTTTTTCATAGTGTAGCCCAATCTGTGTACTAATTTAAGAGATATGATGTTCAGCCTTGAACCATTGTCTATAAGAACCCACTTGATCTTATGATTTTTAATGATTAAATAAATGTACAATGGGTTATTATGGCTTGATCCAAGTGTATACATGTCTTTTTGATAAAATGTTACTTGACAAAATGAAGACAAATGTCCCACAAGGTTATGGAACTATTTAGTATTTATATCATTAGGAATAGTGGATTTTTTCAAAAGATTGTTCAGAATAATTATATAGACTTCAAATGTTCACAAGAGATCCAAAATGGAATTATGTGTAGGGTTTTTTATTAATTTGTTTGATATACTATAAGTCTTTTCAACATTGGGATGAGATGACTTGGCTTTGGCTGGCATAATAGTTAGTTTTGGATCTATTGGCATAATGTTCACATTGGGTTTCATTGAAGAAGTAGGCAAAGGTCCTTGGAGAGTAAATTGTAAGCATATAGTTGTAATCACATAACCTAGAGGTGTCAGGGAGATAATCTAATCAAAATACAAAGGTAAAGGGCCTTTGAGGGTGACTCATGGGCATCTAGTTGCATTGCTACAATTTTAAGTCGGCAAGGAGACATTATACTTATAAAAATAGTGTTGTTTAAAAATAGTATCTCATACAAATGGAGTTGTAATATAATGATGCAAACTAGACGTGATATTATTAGAGGGAGAGGATGTTGACCTTATAATAATGGATCTTTTAATATGAGGATCACAAGATGGTTCACGTGGTCTAACACTAACAGTGGTAATGTGGGTTACAAAAATACATCCCATGGTGTTTTTATAGTCTTAATGCATGTTGTTGTAACCCAAATTTTTAGTATGGGTATTATGATCATGATTATGCTCATGATCATTATGATTTTGACCCTAATTTTGGTTTTGATTCTACCTCTATCCTTGATTTTATCCTTGATTTTGATTGTTCCTTGGTGGTAGTTGATTATGTCGAGGAAAGGGGTCCTTGTAGATTATAATATCTTGATTTGTGACTTGATTAGGAGCTAGTTTATTCTCAACTTAACCACTCTCAAATATATTTTATATAATATGTCTTAATTGGACATAATGATAGGAACTGTGACCAACAACATGATGAAAGTTGCACCATTCATTCTCTTTGTACTAATATTAATATTACCATTTTTTTAATAACATCAAGTCCTTTACATGGTATTATTTTCATTGTCCTTCACTTGGGAAAATAATTATTATATATTACTATAAATTTGAGAGTATATAAATTGATACATGGATGGCACTTAGCCCACATCATAAAGAATAGAAGACTATGTAAAAAATTAGTAACTATTGTTGAATGCAATGGAAATGCAATAAAGATAAAATGAAGGTTTTTTTTACCATAATAACGTAATAACACACATCCTATATAATAAAATCATGTCAATTTCATTGAAAAATCAAATGATGATTTCATCACCTACTATGTCACTAAAGGATTCCAAAAATATCATTTCACATCCTTAAATATTTTAAACAAAAGTGAGAATGTGAAGTTTTAAAGTGTTTCATTGCTTGGTATTTGATGCTGATTAAAATTAACATGATTTTTTTCTTAACTAAATAAGGTAATTTATCAAAAAAATATTTACCCATCCCTTAAACTAATAATAATGTCCTAATGCAAATATCACTATTAGTGATAGTTCTCAGATCTATATATAGAACATTCTCACTTTTTTTCTCAAATATGATTTTTATCAATCTATCCTTGATGATACCTTCCCTATTTTATAGATTAAGAAACATATGATAGAACCACACACTCAACAAAAAATTACAAGTGTTTAAATTAGATTAATAATTAAAGATTTAAAGATTTCACAATCCATATAATAGCAAAAATGTTTGGGAAATACTGTCAAATTTAGATGATCAATGCATTTCAGATCAACATTTGTGATCCTTCATCAGGAAAGAAAATTATGTAATAATAGAAAATCAATTATTCTTAAAAATAAGAAATAAAATAGTTGTTACCAAAAAATTGCCTAAAACAAACAAAGTAGCCACTAGATAAAAATTCTAAAACAAATAAAGAAAGAAAGTAAAATTTCATTAATTTATTAAAAAATAATAATTAAAAGGAGATTTAAATGGAAACTAAATGATTTATAAATTATAAATCATTTAGTTTCCATTTAAATCTCCTTTGAATTATTATTTTTTAATAAATTAATGAAATTTTACTTTCTTTCTTTATTTGTTTTAGAATTTTTATCTAGCAACTACTTTGTTTGTTTTAAGCAATTTTTGGGTAAAAGCTATTTTGTTTTTTATTTTTAAGAATCATGGATCTATTATTCTTACATAATTTTATTTCCTAATGAAGGATCATAGGTGTTGATATGAAAATGTTGATTATCTAAATTTGACACAGTATTTGCCAAAGATTATTGTTATTAGATTAATAATAATCATTTCAATATAAACATTAAATAAATCTATAAAATATAAAAAATGAAGGTGGATCAAATCCATTTTGTGGAAAAATATAAATATGCCATCACCACTTTATTCTATTTATATTGTTGGGAACAATGGATTGTTGCAAAATATTGTTCAGGATAGTTATATGGACTTCAGATGTCTACAAGAGATCCAAAATGGAAATCTATGTAGGGGTTTTGCTTAATTGGTCAGATAGACTATAAGGATTTTCAACATTAGGATGAGATGGCTTGGCTTTGGCTAGCATAGTATTTAGATTTGGATTTGTTGGCACAATATCCACATTGGGTTCCATGGAAGAAGTAGGTAAAGGACCCTGGAGAGTAACTCACGAGTGTTTAGTTGTGATTATAGAACCTATAGGTGGTGGGGAGCCAATATAATTAGAAGATGAAGACAAAGGGATTTAGAGGGTGTCTCATAGGAATCTAGTTTCATTACTATATTTTGAGTCAAAAAGGATACATTATAACTATAAGAAGGGTGTTGTCCAAAAATAGTAACCCATGCAAATGGAGTTACAACAAAATTGTGTGAAATCAATGTGATATAACTAGAAGGAGAGGGTGTTGACACTATAATAATGGGTCCTGTACTATGAGTAGCATGAGACAATTGATGTGGTCTAATAGTAACAATGGTAATGTGGGATGTAAAAATATATCCCATAGTGTTTTTATAATTTTAAGGCATGTTGTTGTAACCCAAAATATTAGTATGGGTATTATGATCATGATTATGCTCATGATAATTATGACTTTGACCCTGATTCTAGTTTTGATTCTACTTCTATCCTTGATTTTGTCCTTGGTTTTGGTTGTTCCTTGGTGGTAGTTGATTATGTCGAGGAAAGGGGTCCTTTTAGATTCATATATCTTGATTTGTGTCCTGATTAGAGGCCATTTTAATCTCAACTTCACCACTCTCAATGAGATCTTCTATAATATTTCATAATTGAATGCAATGATAGGCACCATGACCAAAAAAATTATGAAAGTTGTACCATTCATTCTCTTTGTACCAATATAGTTTTGGTTGATCTTGAGGAAATGGCTTTGGTACTAGCCATACAATCAAAATAGCTACTACAAGCTTTTGGAACACTATTTCAATTGGTTTTCCCAATTTGCTAAAGACTTTGAAACCACCATGGTTTGTCCTTCATGGAGGTTATCTTTGTAAATTAAGTGGTGGATTAGGGGGATATAATTGTATATTTGGGGCCAGCAAGACCTACACCATTTGTATGTGCCTTATTTCCAACTATGTTTTTGTTCTTGTTAAATCCCTTAAGCTTATCTTGCACAACCATCTAGATAGAAGATGGGGTTTGATTTAACATTTGGCCCTACACAAAAATATTGACAAAGCCTTTTAAAATAAGAGCCTTCTCAATCTATACACCTTTATCAATGATTTCCTCAAATGAATTTGTACAAGCTAGATATAGATTATGCATGACCTCAAGATGTAAGTTATGTGCATATATATCTGATAACTATTTATCTGGAAAGTTTTGTTGAAAGTGACCCAATAATTCTCTCCATCTCTATAGGTATGCAATGAATATTTCTCTATCCTATTATTTGGCTTTACACAAGTCAACAATGGTAAATTCATGCTCTATGTTGTACAAGAAATGGTTTATAAATATTTCAAATAAGTCATTCTAATCTACAACCGATCCCTTGGGTAACTTAAGTATCCAATCTAAATCTTTCCCTATTAAACTTTGTGGGAATAATCGAAGCAAGTACTTGATCCTATAAGCAACTTCTTGGCATAATATAAAAAATACTTGAATGTGTTCATGTGGGTATCCCTTTCCTTTATATTTATCAAAATTTGGTTCCTCAAAATGAGATGGAAAGGGGTTTTATAGAATAGATAGATAAAATAGATATGGGCATATCTCATCGAACTTGTATTTATTAACTCTATTATTTGTCTCCAATCATGTCAAAATCTCCTTCATGGAGTTCCACTCTTGTATGTTAGGTGCATTTGTGGGTGGAATATAATGTTCTTGGGGTGGTATGTACCCCTACTACCACTTCTAGGATGGAATTTTCCCCTATTGTTGCTATTGGGGTGGAATGTGCCCCGATTATTGCATACATTTGTAAGGATATACACTTGCTAATCCTAAACTTGGTTTTGGTTCACTCCTTGAGTTGATTAGGTAAGAAATAAATTCCTATGAATGTATTGCCTTGATTCAACCATATTCTACTAGTTTTGGGGAGTTCTTTATCTATCTACCATTGTACATGTTGGTTTAGATGAACTAGACAAATTATCTTGAGGCATCTCCTCAATTATAACTAAATGCTTAGGTCTTTGCATTTACAAAGTGACAAGAGGTTATTGATGATTAAAAAATTTATGTTATGTGTCTAATGAAACATTTTTCACAACCTCTTGGGTCGTGTTCTATTCATTTAAGAATCCTTGATCAATTTTTGTTGTGTTCTCAAACAATGTTTGTTACGTAGGTTTAACCATGTTTCCTTTTTCCTTGGAAGCATCATTGTGGATTGAAGTAGCAACAAGAGAGTCAATTAAGTCCATGATAAGCTGATCAACATACCATTGACTTATTTTCTTAATCTTGTTGACAAGGTATTGATCGATTGGTTTTGACTCTATAAGTATTTCCCTACATTTGTTAAAGAAATAAGGTATGTTTGTGTTTTCAATGTTTCAAAAAACTTGATCTCATTGTTTGTATACTTCTCTAACTAATGTAGTCTAAATATGAGGGTAGTTTAGCATCATATTTTATCAACTTAAGGAGTGCTTCATCTTGGTTCTCTTGGTATTTAATATACTCATCCTCAGATCCTATAGTTTTAGGAATGTCCTCAAAGATAATAGAATTTTCTTGACCATCATAATAATGATATTCATCATAGATAGGGCCATAAAGGACCCCACTGTGAGTGAACCTTTGAGTCATGTCTAAACAGGGTTACTTTATACATTTTACTAGATTTGGATCAATGTTGTGCAAATGTCTAAACAAGGAATGGATTTTGATCTTTCTTCCAAGAAAATGAATAAGGCACCAAAGAGACTATAAAATAAGGGTGGCATAGAACTACACATAATTATAAGAATGTGTCCATGAATTTACTCAACCTTTGGGTAAATTTAAAATTATATGAATTGGAAGAGGGTAATGATAGCTCAAAAATCCAGGGTGAAAACTAGTACACCAAAGCCTATATTTTTGTGGTACATCAATACCATGAAAGATAACTCACTTTTGATGAGTTAATACGATAAAACTAGAATAAATCCCTTTGAATTAGGAAGGACACAATGTGAACCAAGAAACTTGAGATGTGAAAACATGCAAGAATTTCTAAGTATAAAGGTAAAACCAAATGGGTAGCATAATGATACCACATGGTAATAGAATTGGTAGTATAAAATGTATTCTAGGACTCAAAGAATGAATGATACGTAAGATTAATTGATTCCACCAATGATGACTATGTGATAATGAGTCTATAAATGACCTTCAATCTAAATTAGAAATTGAACCCAAGTTCCCTCAAGTCAAGTGTAAATGGTGAACCCAATTTAACACGTCAACCTTATAAACTTAGAAAAGTGTAATTTCAAATTTTAACTATAAAAGACTTTAAAAAAATTGGGCAAGTAATCTAGACTCAAATCAGTAGTATAATTACACCAATCAGATGATATGACATAATGTTTAAGATGATAAATTTGAACAAGAAAAAAATTGATTTTCTCTTGGACAACGTAATGCCTCTTTGTTCAAGAAATTATGGACAATGTGTTTGGTTACGACCTTTTTTAACAAAAAAGTTGACTCAAATCAAGACCAATTAATATAAGACCGAAAATACAAATGCAACTAAGTAATCATTCTAAGCCCTAAAATGACAAAGTTACATGATATTGTTGAAGTCTACATTTATATCTACACTTGAGAGGAAATTAAGTGTTCATCCAAAATAAAATTGCATTATATGGTAGGTTAATTTACACCCCCCCAATCTCAAGTGATAATATGACAACTTGGACCTTGGGATACAACTCACATCAACAATATTTCCATGGCAAGTGGGATTTGTGTAGAAATATACAATTTTTTACCATCTAGATGGATCCCATGTGTACCAACTTTCACATTAGCACACAAGAGAAGCAACACATTAATTTGGTCTACCTAAAATGGATTGTTATGAAAAGGTATATCCATTTTCATAACCACTACATATATCACTTTCTTAGTGTAGCGTGATGTCCAAAATGATCATATATTCCACTCTTAGCCTACCACTAACGAAGATGGTTTAAATTCTCAAACCACCATCCTAGTGGGGTGATCCCAATTTGTATAGCCCCCATGGAGAAGGGTTGAAGACAATGTTGGGAGATGAATCTTACGGTCAAAGCTTCCCTATAGAACCTGTGAGAGGTTATGAAGTCCCCTTCACAAGCCAAAATACATGAAATAAAATCTGAAGTAAAAAGGCTTTATGGTTGTTTTTAGATCATCCAAGCCATGCGGGTGTTGGGTAGAGCCTTGATAACATCCTTTTTATGCCTTTGGACTAAGGCATAATTTTAAATGAAAATGGTGGTTTTGATCCCTTAAGTTCCCTATAGTGGATTGGGGGACAGCATACATGCAAAAATTACTTTTTGCTCAAATAAATTTAACCAAGCAATGATAGATGAATTATTTAAAAATAAAACTTTGAAGTGATTTTGGTTTTAAAGAACTGAATTGAAGTTTTTGGTTATGTTCTTTGGCCATTTGGCCTTAATTTGCAAAAAAATTTAAAGAATAATTAAAAAACCTTCAATATAAACATGAAATTTTTTATTTAAGCACCAAAAGGAGGTTAAAAAATACTTAATTAGGATCAAATTATCTCTTTCTTCATTGGTCCTACATAAAAAAATTAGATACTCTCATTTATCTCTAAAGTTCTTTTGTATTTGAGATAAGTAACTTTGGTTTAAGTGCTTTCAGGTCTATTTTGTTTAGAAAACACAGTAACCATTGACAATCACCTTTGACCATCACTAATTTGTTAAAAACCATCTCCTATAAAGTTTAAACCAATCATGTCAGGTTAAAACCTAACCACTGATGGTTACCTATAGCCTCGAAGGCATCAACATTATGCTTCAAAAAAACACTTGTTAGAATAAAATCTACAAAAGTTAAGCTTCTAGATCAAACCATGTTTAGACCAAAGACTTATAGAATCTAAATCATTAGTAAAAAACTTGAGAAAATGTTCAAAATGAAAATTTTTAGGATGTGTCTTCCCCTACAACCCAACTATGGCTGATTGGCCTTAACCATCGGTGGTCACTAAGAACCATCAACAGTCACTGTGTAACCTTTGAGTGCATAAAAACAAGGGAAAACAAGCATAAAAATTATTGTTAAAGGCCTTTTTAATGATTAAAATATAGATTTAAAATTTCCATAGTGTCTTCCTTTCTAAAATAGACTCCATGAGTCCCACCAAGCATGCCAAGATGTAGGATGGATTACAAAGGTTGTTAATCAAGCATTAGTCAATAAATCCATGAAAATGCATTAAAAACTTAATGAAACAATCTAACCTATTCCAATGGGGTTTGATAATGATAATGAAGAACAATTTGAAAGAAAACAATATCAATTACCTTCATAAATTGATTCCACCACCCAAGAGTGTTTATAATCATGTTCTCCCCTTGATCTAGTTCTTTTGTCTTTGTCAACAATGGCTACTTTACTCCTCTATTACCTCAAGGACACTATACATAACCTAATCTAAATATAAAAAATATCTAATCTATCCCATCAAATGAAGATTATAAATAAAACACAATGATCAACATAAAAGGTTGTGGAGACAATTTTGCATCATAAGTTTACAATAAAATAGCTTAAAAATGATGTTTTATGCCCTTCTATTTATAGATTTTCCAAATGGGCTAGGATCAACCATGGCTGTCCATCTCAAGATTGAGATGTGTGGCCATAAATTATCCTAATATTTAGAATTAAATCTATAAATATCCTCACAATGATTTAGGAGGAAGGGGTATTAATTAGGTATAGGTGCCCATAATTCAGATATTTTATGCATTTATGGCTTATGGATGCCACCTCATAGATGATGTCATTAGGTAATGCAGATATTCAAAATCAATTTCCAATAATGAAATAATAAATAAAATCCATATAGAATCCACTTAAGCTCTTGATTTCAATTAATTAGCCTTAAACAAGATTGATCATTTTTGGTGTAATTCTTTGGAAATTGGTCCTCAATTAATCAAAATGGTCAAAAAGTCATATTACCAAGTCATAATTTGAATCAAGAAAAATTGGAAGGCAATGTTAGATGCATTGTAACCGTATTATTATTTAGGATGTTGCCAACACAAAATAACAAAGGTACATGATATGTAATAACAAACTAAAAGAAAAGAGTGGTCCAAGCAAAGAAAGACAAAATCATCATTTTTACTCGAAATGAATTGATCAAAGTTAAGAATCACATAAAGTGCATTACCCCATTTAAGGATACATTAACTTATATCAAAACTTGTCTATGACAAGCTCAAACTATTTAATGCATTTTTAATGATTTTGGCCTAAATTGTCCATTTGAGTGCAATTCGATTAAGATTGAAAATTTCAATAGAAATGGTGTTAGGAATTAGATGTTTATAGTCAATAGAAGACATAGGATATGTGGTAAGTTAATTAGTGATGATTTGTCTTTTGACATATTTTTGAGTAATAATTCAGAGATCAAATTCCATGAGGACCATCCACTTGCCTATTCTATCTCTAGGAAGAAAGACTTTTGAGAAGAATTGATGAAGAGGATTTGAATGGATGATAACATAAGTGGTGTGATAAATCATATAATTTCAAACTTTTTTAGATGAAAAATATATGACAAGGCAATCATGTTTAACTTTTGTGTAACACTTTTCATAATCAATGAGCCCTCAAATGATATAGTAAATGGCATATTTTCTTTTAGTATCATCTTATTAGGTAAGCCTTGCCCCAACTAATATGGGTAAAGAATAGGTGTATGGGTTCAAAGGTTGATCATTAGAATGAGGATGAAGAGTAGGTGGGTGAATACATGATTCTTTCATATTATCAAATGCTTTTTGATAGGGATGCATCCATTCTAAAGCATTACCTTTCTTAAGAAGAGAATTGATGGAATAGATATGGTAAGCCATTTTGAGGATTAGTCTTATGATTGCCCCAAGTTTATTGATATAAGTGCCATTGTCTAGAAATGATCAAAGGATGGGATTTTTGATGATAACATTAATCTTGGTAGGGTTAACATTGATGCTATGAAGAGAAACTAATAATCTTAATAGTTTTCTAGATGTGACACCAAAAATGAATTTGTATTTGAGAAGGCAGTCAAAGATGATGGAAATATCATAAATATGAGTTTTTTGACATTTAGACTTAGAAATGAGGTCATACACATATGTTTATACAAATTTTTTAAAAATATCATGAAAGATATGAGTCATTTCCCGTTGATATATAAATCCAAAATTTTGGAGTCCGAAGGGAATCTTAACATAATAATAGGTTTCCCATTCCATGGTGAAAGTTGTCTTATGTTGGTCTTCAAGGGTAACATAAATTTGGTTATATCCTATGAAACCATCTATAAGAGACAATGTTTCATAACTAGTTGTGGAATCAACAATGGAATTTATTGAAGGTATAGGGAAATTATCCTTGGAACAAGCAAGATTAAGATTATAGAAATCAATGTAGATGTGAATGACCATGTTGAATTTTTTTATTAATAGGGACTATGTTAGAAACCCATTTAGAATATTACATTTATTTAATAAACTTATCATCAAAAAGTTTGATAATTTCTTTATGGCATAAGGTGGAAATTTTAGATGAAAATTTTTGTTGATTTTAATGCACATGTTTGACATCAAGATAAGTGATGATATTATGCACCATGATGTTAGGGTCAATACTAGGCATGTCTTTATAAGACCATGGAAATATCTCATGATATTTATTGAAAAATAAGCTAAAGTTATCATGTTCAGTAGGTGTGAGTTCATGAGAAACTATAATAGGTCAAAGGCTAGATGGAGTACCATATTCAATGTGAATAGTTTCTTTGATAAGGATAACATTACCATCTTAGAAATGTTATGGTACATTCAATAAGGAATAAGTAGGATTAGATCTAGGGTCGATGCTAGCGATGAAGTTGTTGAAATAATGGTTTTTTTTTTGAAATTCCTAAGTTTGTGATGTTGTCAAGGTAGTTGAGGTTCTCATGCATGAAGTAATTTGAGGATATCTTCATCACTAGGAAAAGTGGAAAGAGGGACATAATACTCAACATCTACTTTGAGATTGATAATTTTATTACCCTGGTGATCATATTAAGAATGTATTTGATAGACATCTATGGACTTGGCATCTAATGTAATCTCGAGAGTAGGAGGAGTAGATTGATCAGATGAGATTCATGTATTGTTAGTTTATTTGATTGGAAAATAATTAGATGTAGTGATGGGATCTGTAGGTGGTAGAGAAGATGAAAGAATATCTATAGGTTTAGAAGGGAGGATTTTTTCAACCACCCAAGGAGTATTAAGAAGTGGAGTATTCTTGGGAGGTACTTGACCTTCGGGAGCTAATTAAAAATCTATGAAAATGGAGTGAACATCCCAATTGAAAGCATGTATTTGAGATAAAGTTTTATGATTATGTTATACATCCAAGTCTTGATATTGATCTTGGGCCATGATGTAATTATCACCATAGTTTGGAGAAATGGTACATGTTTGAGATTTAGGGAGATTTTTAGAAGGTGAAATTTTGAGGTTAATTAACTTACGTGGAGACATGATTAGAGGATCTTGGAATAATTTAACTACTCCATAATCATTGCATGTGAAGGAACCTATATGCAATAAAAAATGCATCATGCCATATATAAATCCTAGATCAGATAGGATAGAGCACACCTACACTTCTAATTGGAGGCATATAATTGTTAAGCGAGAGCATGACCAGTGTGAGGATCTACTAGACTTAATTAGGGGATCACTTGTCACAACAAATCATGTGAGATAAGGTTCCAAAGCCTATAGTCTAACATAATTACATAAAAACCCTAAAAGAGTCATGCGATTTAATATTTCACTAATCTAATAACAAGATAAGTAAATCTAATCTAGTGCACACCAAATCTTGTGGCATAAAGTGAGGGTATAAAGCAATCAAAACATGTATATCAAACTTCAAATAAAGTATGATTAACATTGTAATACATGGAATATGAAGATTAATATTATTTGGACGAACACTTATGCTACTTTTATCTACTAAAAAAGAGGAGAACAAAGTTGGAGTATACTTAAAAGAATATGAACATGTCGAGACTCAATCTCTCCCTTGGCCAAAGGACCTTTGAAAGAGGTTTTTTTGGTTTTTAAGGATCACTTTATTAGGCCAAAGCATCCAAGACATACCCAAAATACTATATTATCCAAAATAAGAAACCCAAACTAAGTATGCTCAAATATAATGGTGGTAGAGCATATTATGAAGAAGCACAAGTGAATAATGACTCTTGATTGCATATTCTAATAATGACTGAAATGACCTTGTATATATAGGAGTATCTTACCATAAAATTGTTTAGGAATGCCTATTGTGCTAAGACAACCTAGTCGACTTAGCACTTTTTTGGGCTAACTCGTTAGGTTTGTGCCAAGTCATCCAAGATACTAAAAAAAAAAAGAGAGAAAAGGTCTATAAACTATACTAGGTTGACCAAGTTAACCTAGTATGTTGAATAGGTCAAAAGGGTGCTAAGCAAGGAAATGAAGGATAAAAAGAGGAAAAAGTCTAAAAGACTATGCAAGGGAGGATAAAAATCTTAGGGAAAGGTTTTGAAAACTATTTAGATTGGTAATGATGAGGAAAATAGGGAAAAAATCCTACAAAGTACCAAAGGTCTACCCAGCCCTTTCTCGGTGCACCCTTTAGGGCATGCACTCAGAGAGATTAAGTATCAATGAGTTCCTACAAGATGTAAATCATCAATAATCAATAAAAAGTGTGAAAATATTATAGGTATACATATGCCTCAGTTGAAGATCAACATGTGTCACTAAGGTGTAATAAGGGATGGTGCTTCAAGAAAGAACATAAGGATACACACACCATTGATTATAAAAAAAAGTTTCAGTATTTTTAAAATATAAAATAAATGAAATTAAATGATTGAGAGGGAAACTAATCTAAATAAATAAATAACTATAAAGTAAATACAATGTGTATCTTGACTTACATTTTATTTTAGGATGGTTATCTATTGTGTTGTTAGTTTTGATTGTGTAGGGTGTAAAGACTGATTTTGACAAACCCAAAAATGCAAAACTAAAGAGCAAAAATAAACAAATGCAATAAAAAGCCAAGATAACTAGTGCTATGAGGATGAGATATACTTGGGAAAGTTGGCAAGTTGGGGTGACAAGTGTTATGTCAGACCAAATGACCAAGTCAAAAAAAAAGAGTAAATTAGGTAACTAAAAAGCCAAGGTTACTAAATACCAACAAACTCAGACAAGTTATCCTAAAGTAAGAAAGGCAAACTCACCAAGTCAGAACAAGGATACATGTCAAATAGGATGATTAAAAAAATGAAAAAAATGGTAAAAAGACTAACTAAAAAGGAAAAAATGGAAAAAAAACATTGATGAGTGAGTAGTAGCAATCCACATCTCAATCATCAATGGAAAAAGGATGCATAAAAGGGAAAAAAAATATTTTCAAGTGAGCAGTAACAATACATATCTCAATCAACAATGGAAAAAGGGTACAAAATTAGGTCTTTGTAACACCAAGACAACAAAATAATGATAAATGGGAAAAGGAAAGTAAAGTAAGTTTAGTAAATTTAAAATTATATAAATAAAATGATCTAAGTTACTCAAACATGTTGTTTTGATCTAAGGATAGATAAAATTGAAACAAAGTAGTGCTAGCATGTTTTTAAGAATTGAAGAAGTAATTTAAGAAAGAAAAATAGATTTGGAATAAAAAATTATCTATCAAGGGGAGAAAATGAAATGAGTGGAGGGGAGAATGAAGGAAAACCCAAGGTAGAGAGAAATATTTATCAAAGTCAAGACACTCAAATTAGGTTTGTCAAAACAAGAGGACTTTCAACCTTGATAATTATGAAGAACTTCTCTTTATGACACAAGTATTGGGTAAATAAATGGATTATTTAGATCATCTCATGAAGGCTATATGCATGAAAAGTAAAATGGGCCTACCTCCTCATGATGTGTTCCCCACTCTTTAGGACCCCTTACATAGTTTTCGGTCTATTGTGAAGATTGGACTTGCATGAAGAAGTAGGTAACACCATAGAGTTTTTTTAATTCCACTAATCCAATCTACTATCTTAATGCACTCCAAAATACATTGGCTCTATGTGAAGTCAATTTTGGAGTTTGAACTTTGATTAGAGTAAGATATGTGCTTGTAATCATGTATTTTGGTGTGAATTTGACTTTTGAGATTTGTATGTTGCCTTTTAGATATCATTGCCTTTTATTTCAAATGATTTGGGTTTTAACTTTATTTTGATGGATTTTTATATTCTTCCTCTATATGGATTTGAAAAACCAAACATGGGTGCTAAAGATGAATTTCATTTGAAAACTTAGGACAAGGTTGCTAAGAGAGAGAAAATTCAAAGAACATGGGGTATAAGAGTCTCATAAATAAAGGTGAAATAAAAGTGTTGTCTTGACTTCAACCTTGTTTTATCCAATGTGGAGATGAGAGAAAGGAGAAATAAAGAGGAATTACACATGGAACAATTTGAATTGTTTCAAATTGCAAAAATGTGATGAAGGGGAAAAAGAAGGGATACAATGATAGTAAAGTGTGATTCCTTATCATAAGAAAGAGGGAAATGAAGGAAAACATGCTAACATAGTTTGTTTGCAAATTCCATCTAATAAAAAAGAAAAATATAAAGTTTAATAATCAGGATTAAGAACATGAAAAGATCGATAATTTTATGAGGATGTTCAGGTCCTATCTATGGTCTTAAAAATCAACTCATAAAATAGATACCAATGAGGGTGCTAATAAGAAAAAAGTGAGGGATCTTTTTGAAAAATAACGTCACAAAAAAACCCAAAGGATGCCAAAATAACATTGGCAAGTAGTAATAGGAGAAGGAAATGATTAAAAGATGGTGGTTTTGTGAGGGATGTCAAGTCCTATCTATGGCCTTACAAATAAAATCACAAAAGAAAGACCCAATGGGTGTGAAAAACAAGAGAAAATTCAAGAAAATAAAGAAGACTATGGTACATCAAGAAAACAAAAGACCAAAAGGGAGGACTAAAAGTTTGCTTATAGAAATAAACTACTGTAGAGGGAGAGACTCATACTTAAGTAACCTGTAAAAATAGTTAGATAGATATAGATAGAAAACATGACAAGAATGAAATGTTTAGGCAAAGTAATTTTTAAGGAATTGAGAACTAGTGGCCTCTTTGATAACATGGCCTTCATTAGTTTGAAGGCAGTAAGTGCTTATACCAAGAATATAATTAATTAAATAAGGTCCCCATCATTTTTGGGCATATTTTCCATATTTATCATGGGTGTAGTCTAGTTTAAGGACAAGATCACCTACATTAAAAGTGTGGATTTTAACACATTTGTTATGATATCTGGTGATGCAATCCTTGTATTGGTGGTTAGGTTGTAGTGCAGAAAGATGACATTCATCAAGAAGATGAAGGACATAAAGGAAAGCTTCATGTAATTCTTCATCAAGAATAATGCTGTGAAGAGATATACCTAAAGAGGGAAGCTCAAATTCTAAAGGAAAAACTGACTCAAAACCATAGACTAGCAAAAATGGAGTTACCCTAGTGGCAATATGAATGCTAGTCTGATAGGACCAATGTGCAAGGTAAAGATGAATATGCCAATATATGTTGGTTTCATGAATTATCTTTTGGAGAATTTTGTTGATAATTTTATTGGTGGCTTTAGTTTGACCATTGTGTTGTGGATGATAAGGCATGGAAAACTTATGATTGATCTTAAATTTGGTACAAAGTTGTTTAACATGTTTATTTTTGAAATTAACACCATTTTTTGAAATGATGATATGGGGAATGCCAAAGGGGAAAATAATTTGGTTAAGAATGAACATGGATATGGTAGGACTAGTAAAATTAACAAGAAGCATGGATTCTACCCACTTGGTAAAGTACTTGGTAGTAGTGATGATAAAGACATGCCCATCTTGGAAACAAGGAAGTTTACCTATGAGATCAGATCCCCATGTGGAAAATGGATAATTAGATGAAATAATTTGAAGCTTAACAAGAGGTGAATGGATAAGATCATTATGAAGCTAACAAAGATTGCACCTAGAAAATTTGATTGCATCCTTTTCATGAGTAGGCCAAAAATAACCCATACATAAGCATTTGCATGTTGTAGCATGTCCACTATAGTGACCACCATAAATTACCCTATGTGCTTGTTCAAGAAAAGGAAGAAGCTCATATTTTATAACACAATGGAGTAAGGTACCTTTGACATTATAATAGTAAAATATTTTATGTCAAAATACATGCTTGAAATCTTGTTTATGAATGCATGTCTTTTCATGAGAATCTAGATCAGAAGGATAAGTTTGATTTTCTAAATATTGAATGATATCATGATACCAAGGGCTTTGCCTAATAGTCACAACCTTGATCTGATAGATAAGCGAATTAGGTGGTTGGATAGATAATGGATATTTTTTGATTTGAATAATAAAAGAAGGATCAGAAAGAACTTGATAAGGATGAAAGAGAGAAGTTGAAGAGGCAAGATAATCAACAATGGAATTTTGGTCTCAAGGAATAGGCTCGATAGTGAAAGAGAGAAAGTCCTTAGCAAGAGTGGTTGAAATTTGATGATAAGTAATGAGGTTCTCACTTTTACATTGATAATCACCGTTAACTTGATGATAAATGAGTTGAAAATCTCCTAAAGCATGAAGATATTAGATGTCAAGATCAAGACTAGATCTCATGCCTAAGATAAGAGCTTCATATCTATCCATATTATTGGTGACATCAAAAGTGAAGCAAAAAGCTAAAGGAATGATCTTATTGAGAGGACTAGTGAGAATGTAACCTACCGTAACTCCTTGAAGGCATTTAGCACCATCAAAGTGGAGGGTCCAAGTATCCTCATGCAAGTCAACATTAATATTAGGGAGCTCCTCAATATATACCTTAGGTTTAGTAGTACCGAAGGGAGGGGGAGATTCATCAAGATTATTGGCTTCACGATCGATAATAAATCTATGAAAATAGTCTTTAAGGGATATAGCTTGATTAATACCTTCAATGAAAAGGATATTATCATTGGGAAGGTCATCTTGAATTAGAGAAGTGGCTAGAATGGGAGATACAACAATTTGGTCAGCTATGACTTGCCATTTAAGATCTTTTTGAGTGATGATGTAGAGATCAAATTCCATAAGTAAGACCATCCATTTGCCAATTCTATCTCTAGGAATAAAGGCTTTGGAGAAGAAATAATGAAGGGGGTCTGAATGAATGCTGACATAAGTAGTTTGGTATAACATATAATGACAAATATTTTTAGCCATAAAATAGATAGCAAGGCAATCACATTCAACTTTGGTATAATATGTCTCATAATCAATGAGGCCTCGACTAATGTAGTAAATAACATACTCTCTTCCTGTATCATCTTGTTGGGCAAGTATTTACCCAATAGAAATAGGTGTGAAATAAGTATAGATAATTAATGGTTTATCATTGGAAGGTGGATGAAGTGTAGGTGGATGAAGTAATGACTCTTTCATATTATTGAAGGCTTTTTCACATGGATCCATTCATTCTAAAGATATACCTTTCTTGAGAAGGGAATTGATGGAGTAAATTTGATAAGCCATTTTGGGGATAAATCATATAATTACCCCAAGTTTTCCTAAATAAGTATGAATATCAGGAATGGGAATGTTAACAATAACACTAATTTTGGCTAGGTCAACATCGATATTGCAGAGAGAGACTAAGAATCCTAACAATTTTCTAGATGTGACTCCAAAAACACATTTGAAAGGATTAAGTCTAACTTTGTATTTAAGGAGATGATCAAAGATGATATCAAAATCAAAAATATGGTTCTTAAGATGTTTAGATTTAGTAATTATATCATCCACATAAGTTTTAATAATTTTGTGGATGAGAGCATGAAAGATGTGAGTCATAGTGCATTGGTAAGTGGCTCCAAAATTTTTAAGGCCAAAAGGCATTTTGATGTAATAATAGGTTCCCAATTCCATGGTGAAAGTAATCTTATGTTGGTCCTCATGAGTGATATGAATCTATTTATATCCTGAGAAGACATCCATAAGAGATAACATTTCATAACCAACCATGGAATAAATGATGACATCTATTGAAGGTAAGGGGAAGTTGTCCTTAGGACAAGCGAGATTAAGGTTTTGGAAATCAATATAGATAAAGATAACCATGGTAACCTTCTTATGAATGGGAACAATGATATAAACTCATTTAGAATAATCCACTAGTTTAATGAACTTAGCATTTACTAGTTTAATGATTTCCTTATGACATAGATTAGTAACTTCAAGTGGGAATTTGTGTTGGTTTTGATGCACTAGCTTAGCATCAGGATAAGTGATGATTTTATGAACCATAATACTAGGGTCAATGCTAGGCATGTCTTGATAGGACCAAGTGAATGCTTCTTGCTATTTATCAAAGAATAGGCTAAAGTTGTCATGCTCAGATGGTGAGAGTCCTCAAGAAATTGTGATTGGTAGAGGAGATTATGGGGTACCATATTTGATATGAGTTTTTTATTTGATAAGCATGGTAATGTTATATTTACAATGGTAAGGTGCATTAGGTAAGGTTAAAATTGGATTTGTTTTAGGATCAATGCTAGTGATAAATTTGTTGAAGCAAGGAGTTCTATTCTTGAAATTTCCAAGTTTATGATGCTTCTGAGAAAGTTGAGGTTCCCAAGCATGAAGTAACTAAAAATAGCCTTGTCACTAGGCAAGGTAGGAAGAGGACCATAATATTCAACATCTACTTCAAAGTCTAGAATTTTATTTCCATGGTGATCATATTTATAATGAATTTGATGGACATTGGTTGCTTTGGAATCTACTTTAATTTTTGAAGTAGATGAAGAAGATGGATTTGAAGAGTCAAAAGTGTTGATAGATTCAATGTTTGGAGAAGAATCTAAAGAAATGATAGGAACCATAGGAGGTAGAGAAGATGTAGGAGTGTCTACAGGTTTGGAAGGTGTAAGTTGTTCTACCACCCAAGGAGTATTGATAAGGGGAGGATTGGAAGGAGGTACATGACCCTCAATTTCTAATTCATGACATGTAGATATGGTATGTACATCCCAATTAGAGGCATGAATTTAGACTAAAATATTTTGATAGTGCTGGACATCCAAGTATCTAAAGTGAGCTTGGGCCATTATATAGTTGTCATCTTCTGTTGGAGAAATCATATATACTTAAGAATCAAGGGAATTTTAGAAGGTGAAATCCTAATGTTTATATATGTATGAGGGGACATGATGAGAGGATCTTTAAATAATTTAGCCACTCCAAAATCATTACAAGTGAAGGTATATTTAGGTAAATATGGTTCCCAATAATTACATGTAGGGGGAAAGTTTGTAATCTCATCCATGATAGGAATAATACAATATCAAGGTAAGAGAGAAGGAGGAAGCCATTCCACAATATATGGGGGTAGCTTCTTAGTATTGTAAATGTGCTGAAAATCATTGGGTTCATCATCATCAAAATATGTAAGAGTAATTTGAATATTAGGATTCATGTTGATGAACTCAGGTAAAGGATCACTATTGATTTTAGAAATTGTAGGAATTCAATATTGAGGCTTAGGATTGGGAAGTTAGATGCTCCATAGGTTGGGATCAGCTTCATGTTTATAATGTTTTCCATTATGTAGGAATTTAATACACTAACTACTTGAAAAGGTGATGGCCCTCATCTGATGAGTTCATGGATGACCAAGAATAATGTTATAAGATAAAGGAAAATCAAGGACCATAAGCTTGGTTATAATAGTCTTAGGTCCAATGTTCAATAGAAGCCAAATACAACCAAGTGAGTTTTGTTTAATCTTATCAAATCCATGGTAAGTAAGACAGGTTTGTTTAAGATGATCTTTTCTATAAACAAGGTGTTAAATGATCCATATGGATGTGGAATTAATACCAAAACCTTCATTGAGTAGAGATTTTTGGATAAGGGTGGTATTAATGGCTAATTTGATAAAGAGAGGTAGATCATTGGTGAAAAAAAGAATTTCATCATTGATCATGTCCTCTTCAAGAAACTCAATGGAAGGCTTGGAAGAAGGACATATAGTCTCAATGATATGTACATTAGTTGGTTGATAATCAATAGAAGATGGTTATTCATCGATGAAGGATGGATCTTCAATTTATTAAAGTTATTACATAAGGAATCTATGATGATAAGTGAAGTACAAACCAAATCCATAAGAGGAATCTTACAAGGCACAAAATTGAGTTCTTCAAAAAAATTCCAATGTGATTTAGAAGAACCATAATGAGGTTTAGAAGGTAAATTGGATTTAGGAGGTATAAATGTGGTGGGAGGATTGGATGATAAATTTGTTCCTTAGGTGCTTTTGAATCATCCTGAGTGGTAGTGGTATATTTAAGCAATTGTTCTTCTAAAGATGATTTATCAAGCTTGATAACAGGATCTTTGTGAGCCAATTTATGATGATAATTGACCTTATCAATGTTGACATATTGTGAGTTTTTATAATATAGATCATAATCAACATCAATGGCACAAACATCCTTGATATTTGATTGATTATTATTTGAAGAAGATTTTGGA
This sequence comes from Torreya grandis, assembly GCA_037957365.1. Classification (NCBI taxonomy): domain Eukaryota; kingdom Viridiplantae; phylum Streptophyta; class Pinopsida; order Cupressales; family Taxaceae; genus Torreya; species Torreya grandis. Next base: position 64,202 of record JARHVA010004763.1, on the reverse strand, counting down.
TCATTAGAGGTAGAAGCTTTAAAGTTATGTCTTTTTTGAGATGCAACAACATACTCTTGATGATAAAGTTTGATCATAGCCTCATGGTTTAATGAGTTACCAAGAATATAATAAATTACACACTTAATGAGCCCTCTACAAGATTCATGAGAATGCCAAATGTTGGCATGGAAATAGAAGAATAGATTGGGACCATACCACTTACAAGGAGCATTGGGATAAATGAAAGGCTTCGAGGGTGGTAAAAATTATTGCATTTGTTGAACTGAAAGAGGTATATGAGATGGTAAAGGAATATTAGATTTGGTAACTCTAGGATTGGTTTGGGAAGTATTACTAGTGATAACATTGGATGTTTGAAAAGATCCTTGAAGAAGTTAGTGATTAGGTTTGAATTACTTCATAAGAAATTCTTGATGCTTAGCTTGGTAAAGAGCTTTATTAAGAGTTTGAGGAGAAAAGGTTCAAAATTTATATTGAAGAGTAGGAGTCAAATATATAATAAAGAATTTGAATAAATTATCATCAGTCATATTATGATCAACTTTGTGGGATAAAGATTTCCATATTTTAATAAAGTCAAGAGCTGATTCATTAGGAGGTTGCATAACATTTATGAAGTGACTATGATAATTTTTAGGAAGGTCATTAATTTGAAACTCTTTAACCAAAAGATTAACCAAATCTTCAAGTTGCTAAATAGAATGTTGAGGAAGTTGATTATACCATTCTAATACTTCATCAATGAAAGTTTTGAATAGTAGCCTAGTTATGGAAAATGTATTAGTTTGGATCCATTCTTTGTAAAGGTTGTCAAAGGATTTGAGGAATGAAGCAGGGTATTTAGTCCCATCATATTTGATAGGTGGATTTATGCTACCAATATCAATGGATACAATGAAGGGAGCTAAAGGTTCATTTTGAACGATTTGAAGAATTTTGTTATTCATTATGGGTTGAGGAATAATGTTACTTGAGGCATCCCTAAGAGGTGGAGGAATATAATTAGGATTAGCTTGAGGATGAAAAGTTGGAGGTTGATTAGCTACATTGATCAAGTGTTATTGAAGTTACATCATTTTGTAGGTATTAGAGTTTTTCATGATGTCCATGTGTTGAATTACTTGAGCTAAGAGTTAGGTTGTATCAGGAGGTGAGTTAGTGTTGGTTAGAGTACTCCCTGAATTAGTATTAGGGGGAGGATTATTAGGAGGATTATTATTGGGATTATTAAAGAGATTTGTATGAATCACTCCTACATGGGTTTGGATATTTTGAGAAGTATCTTGATAAGTATGGAAAGGATTAGATCCATAAACTTCATCTTGAGGTGTTATTTTCACCATGTTATAGTTTATAAATGAAGAAGGAGAAGAGGTGCCCCAAGAGTGATGGTTATCTTGAGAGGAAAAGAAAAGAAGGAATGAACATCCCATATAGTATCTAAATGGATTTAGGTTGTCCAAAAATATTATGATAGTAGACCTCATTCTGACTAAACAAAGATTAAAAAGATGCAAAAATGAAGAAATGGAAAATTAGATTGAAAAATAGGGAAAATAGGAAACAAAATTAGGTCGATCAGATCAACCTAGTGTAGGAAACAAGGCTTATATACTATACTAAGTCGATCAAGTCGATCTAGTGTAGTGCATAAGAGATAGAAAAAAGTACAAGGTTGACCAAGTTGACCTAATATAGTGAATAGGGAAGAGGAAAATATTGATAACAAGTTTGGAAATGAAACAAGATAATTTGTAGCTAATCTAAGAAAGTAAATGTAGAAAGGAAACACACAGTCAACTAAATTGATGTTGGCAAATCCAATTGATGCACACAAATCAAAATCTTATACTAATGATAGATAATGTAAGATTTTGCACACACAATTGATCAAAGAGAAAGAAAATAACTTGAAAATAAAGATATGTACTTGGTCAACCTATAATGTTAATTAGATTATTAAGAATGATTTTAAGTATAAAGGGAGATTGGTTATAAGCAAGGTACTAGATAAAAATATATGGATGGTTTCAGGTAAGTTTAGGATGAAAGGGAATATAGTAGTAATGATAAAGGTTTGATATTAGGGCCTACCCCCTTACATCACACACTATAGTGATAAGGGTGGTGGGTGCTTATCCAAAATATACCATTAACCATGCTTTATACTTGACTAGATCATAAAGTTAGCTTCCCCCTTAGTGATGAAATCCAAGGAGGTTGGTTTGGGTAGTCAAATGTTTAAATGTTTGTTGATGTTTATGTGGTTTGGCCATGTATACAAAAGACTATAAATAGTGCAACTAAATGTTTAATTGAAAACCACCTAATTAGACTATGTGAGTTATTCTAAGCATGTAAACAACTAAAAAGAAAGATGTGATTAAGATATATGGTTAATTCCAACTTTGAAACAATCTATAGTTGTAAATTATATGGACAATAATATATAATAGGGTCGATAGGGTCTAACCTATATTGTAGAATCAAAGTCTGAAAATGAACTAGGTTGATCAAGTTGACCTAGTTATTTTAGAATACAAAGAACATAGAACTAGGTCCACAAGGTTGAGCTAGTTGACTGTATAGGGGCAATTTTAAAGACTATAAAATCTAAAAGGAAAGTACAAAAATAGAAAGATATATAGAATTAGAAACTCACCTAAGTGGTTTAGAGATGAAAACAAAGAAGATTGTTGATCAATAACCTTGGATAAAACTATAAAAAACCTACAAATCGGGTCAATCTAGTTGACCAAGCACTATAGAAACTTACTTAAAAGTGCTAAAAATGCACTAGGTCAACTTGGTTGACCTAGTTAACTAAACAAAATTTTTGAAAATTGGCAAAAACTACATTGGGTCAAGTTGGTTGATCTAGTTATCTGAATAAAATTTTGTAAGTTCTGAAATCTATATTAGGTTGAGATGGTGGACCTAGTTACCTATTCCTACAAACTTGTGCATAGAGATAAATAAACTAGGTTGATAGGGTTGATCCAATATAGTAATGATATGATAATAATAATGATGAATACAAATGAAATAAGTGAAATCAATCCTGTAAGGGTTTGATTCATGTCAATTTCACTATAATGTATGAAATCAAAAATGCATCATGTCCATAAATCAATCCTAGATCAGATGGGATAGAGCACACCTACACTTCTAATTGGGGGCATACAATTGTTAAGCAGGAACATGACCAATGTGAGCATCTGTTAGACTAGATTAGGGGATCACTTGTCACAACACATTATGTGAGATAGGTTTCTAAATCCTATAGTCTAACACACTGGCATAATAAACCTAAAAGAGTCCTATGATTTTATATTTCACTAATCTAATAACAAGAAAAGTAAATATAATCTAGTACACACCAAAGCTTATGGCACAAAGTGGGGGTTAGTAAAGCAAAACAATCAAAACATGTATAGAGAACTTTAAATAAAGTATGAGTAACACCCTAATACATGCAATATGAAGAATAATATTATTCGAGCCAACATTTATGCTACTTCTATTTACTAAAAGAGAGGAGAATAAAGCTAGAACATACTTACTTGAATGTGAACATGTCAAGACTCTATCTCTCTCTTGGATAAAGGGGATTCACAAGAGGTTATTATGGTTCATAAGGATCACTTTGTTAGGCTAGAGCATCCAAGACCTATCCACAAGACTATATTCTCCAAAATAAGAAACAAAAATTAAGTCTCCTCAAGTAGAATGGTGGAAGAGCAGATAGTGAAAAAGCATAAATGAATAATAAATCCTGATTAGATATTCTAATAATGACCAAAATGACCATGTACATATAGGGATATCTTACCCTAAAATTATTTAGGAATGTCGGCTATGCTAGGTTGACCCAATTGACCTAGCACATTTTTAGGCTAACTTGTTAGGTTTGTGCTAGGTTGGTTGGGAGACTAACAAATGAAAAGAGAGAAAAGGTCCACAAACTATACTAGGTTGACCAAGTCAACTTAGTATGTTGAATAGGTGAAAAGGGTGCCAAGTAAGGAAATAAAGGATGAAAAGAGGAAAGAGACTAGAATATTGTGCAAGGGAGGAGAAATAACTTAGGGAAATGTTTTGAAAACTAGTTAGATTGGTAATAACGAGGCAAAGAGGGACAACAATCTTGTGAAGCACTAAAATTCTGCCTACTCCTTTCTCATTGTACCCCTTAGGGTATGCACTTAGACAAATTGAGTCTCGATAGGTTTTTTCAAAAGATGTAAAGCATCAGTAATCAATAAAAGTGTGAAAATATTATGTGTTTATAGAATATTCTAGGTAAGAAGGTTCTTGAGCATTGCATCGGGGGGGAAAATCAACAATCTCTTCAATGAGAGGAATAGTGCAATCATGAGGTAATAAATAAGGAGGAATCCACTACAAGATATAAGGAGGTATCTTAGTAGTGTTTTAAGTATGTTACAAGTCATTAGGTTCATCATCATCTGAATCAACAAGAGTGACCTATAGGTTTGGATTCATGTTGATGAATTTAGGTAAGTGAGCACTATTGATGGTAGAAATGATATGAATATGATCTTAAGATTCTAGATTGGGAAATTGAATACTCTAAGGGTGGGGATCAACCTCATTCTTATACCATTTTATGTTATGTATTAATTTTATGGATTGGTTACCAAAAGTGATGGCACTCATTTTATGAGTCCAAGGGTAACTAAGGAGTATGTTATAAGATAGAGGTAAATCAATAACCATAAGTTTAGTTTGAATAGTCTCAATTCTAATTGTTAGGTTAATCCAAATACAACTAAGTGGCTTTGTATTAGTTATATCAAATCTACATAATGTGAGGTGGGTCTTCTTCAAATGATCCTATTATAGCCAAGTTTTTGGATGAGCAAAAAATATATCACATTAATACCAAACCCTTAATCAACCAAAAATTTATGAATAAAGGTAGTATTAATGGCTATTTTAATGAATAGTGGTGGATCATTGGTGCAAAAAAATATTTCATCATTAATCATGTCATCTTCAAGAAATTTAATAGATGGTTTGGAAGGACACATGGATTCAATGGTATGCATGTTGGTAGGTTAATTATCAATAGAGGGTGGTTATTTCATATACAAAAGATGGATCTTCAATTCCTTATAATCGTTTCATGAGTAATTTGCATTGATAAATGGAAGTAGGAACTAACTCCATAAGTGGAATCTTGTAAGGCATGGAATGAAGTTATTTGATAAATTTCCAATGGGATTTAGAATAAGAACTAGTGTGAGGTTTAAAAGGTAAGGTATATTTTGAAGGGATGGAATTTGTTGGGGGTTCAAAATAAGGAAGTGGTTCCTCATGGGATTCTAAAAATAAATGAGTGGTTGTATTATCTTTGAGAAGTTGTTCTTCCAAATATGGTCTCATAGGTTTTGTGATTAGATCTTTGTGAGCTAGTTTGTGATGATAATTGACCTTAGTTGCATTAACATATTGAGAAATTTTGTAATATTGGTCATAGTCAACATCAATATTACAAACATCCTTGGTATTTTGGTGATGATTAGAAGTGAAAAAATATTTTTGATTATAAGAAGAAGAAGCTTTGGGAGTTTTTCATTTTTGAAAAGCAATGTTATACTCTTGAAGATGAAGTTGGATCATGACTTCATGATTGAAGGAATCACCAAGCATGAAAGAGACATCAAATTTAGCAATACCTCAATAATTTTCATGGGAATGAACAATGTCCACATGAAACTAAAAAAATTGATTAGGATCATACCATTTATGAGGATTATTAGGATAAGTAAAGGGTTTTAAGGGTGGTAAGAGGAGTTTCATTTCTTTCATAGTTAGTGGTATGTGAGGAGATGGGGGAGTATTGGTTTTAGAAAATCATTGTATAGTTTGAGTAGTATTTCTAGTGATGGAACTGGTATAAGTTTGAAAATATACTTTAATAAATTTTGAATTAGATTTGAATTATTTCATGAAGAAGTCTTGTCGTTTGGCTTAGTCAAGAGCTTTGTTAATCATTTGAGAAGCAAAAGTTTGAATCTTACATTGAAGTGAAGGAGTTAAAGTAGTTATAAATAGTTTTAATAAAATGTCATTAGTCATGTTATGGTCAAATTTATGGGCCATAGATTTCCATCATTTTATAAAATTAGGAGCTGATTCGGTGAGAGATTGCTTAACATTAATGAAATAGCTAAGGCAATTTTAGGAAGATTGTTATGTTGAAACTCTTTAACTAGAGGATTGACTAAACATTCAATTTTCTAAATGGAATGTTGGGGAAGTTGGTTGTCCCATTCCAATACATCACCAGTGAAAATTTTAACTAGAATTTTAGTTGTGGCAAAAGTATTAGTTTGGATCCACTCTTTATAAAGATTGCCAAATGCTTTGAGAAAAGATGCAAGGTCTTTGGTCTCATCATACTTGATAATTAGATATATATTATCAATATCAATAGACATGATGAAAGGATATAAAATATCATTTTGGATATTTTTAAGTATTTTTTTATTCATGGTATGCTGAGGAATAACATTCCCTAAGGCATCTCTAAGATGTGGAGGAATAAAATTTGGATTGGCTTGAGGATTGAGAACTAGAGGTTGATTAGCCATATTGATCAAATGATGTTGTAATTTTATCATTTGAGAAGTGTTATAAGTTTGCATTATGTTTACTTTTTATATGAATCATGTAATAAGTTGAGTCATATTAATTGGTAGGTTTGTGTTTGTAGGAGAACTCCCCGAATTGGTATTAGGGTGAAGGTGATTATAAGGTGGATTTCCAGTGGGATTATTTTATAAATTTGTTCCAATTTATCCTACATTATGTTCAAAATGTTGAAGATGATAATTATCTTGATAGGTTTAAAAAATGTTGGATCCACCTACTTCATCTTGGGGTGTGATTTGAACCATGTTACAATCCATAAACAAAGGAGGGAAAGATGTGCTCTAAGAATGAGGGTTCTCTTGGGAGGTAAAGAAAGGGAGAAATAACTACCCCATATAGTGTCTAAATGGATTTAATTTGTCCAAGAATATTATAATATGGGACTTCATGAGAAATAAATAACTATGTAATCCAAATAGGAAAACGGGGTCAACAATAAGAGTACAAAGTTGACTAGGTATTGATGAAAAGGGAGATCATAAGAGTATAGAATCAACTGGGTGAAATTATTACTATTAGACAATAGGTAGAAGACTACATAGTCAACTAGTTTGACTGAGTTCTACTGACATAGGAAAAAGATAGTCTATAAGAGAATGTGTCGAGCAAAATGATAGTGTGGTAAAAATAGGGAAGGATTTTTCAATGTAATTGAAGCAAGAAATGGAAGAAAAAAATAAACAATTAGATTAACGAGAATGATCCAATTGACGCACAATAAAAAACCTTGCACCAACACTGGCCAATACAAGTTTTTACAATATAACATACAATGATTAGAGATCAAGTAGTCAATTAAAAAGTAAATGCTAACTAAATGGTCATTCTTAAGTGTTATTAGATTATTATAAAGTGTTATATTGAGTGTGATGGATAAGTTGGTTGAGAATAGGGAACTAGAAAGCAATCTATGAATGGTTTCAAGATGTTTTAGGTTGAAAGTTTCTATGTTGGCAATGATATTAGATTGGTATTGGGGCCTACCCCCTCACTTCATAATCCCATCATGATAAGGGTGTCAGGTGTTTTGGAAATATATAACATTAAACACATTTTTATACTTGGCCAAAAAACCAAGTTGGCTTCCCCCTTGGTGATGAATTCTAAGTAGGTAGGCCTTGGGAAGACAAATGTTAAATGCATTTAGAATATTGTGTGATTTTGTAGTGTGAAAGAAGAGTAAAATAGTGAAACTAAATAGTATATTGAAAAACCATCTAATTAGACTATGTGAGCTACTCTAAACATGCAAACAAATGAAAATAAAAGTGTGAATTAATTACTATCATGTATTTCTTAATTATCAAATTAAGAATAGTGTAAAGTCAATTTAGATGATACTATATGCAAACATTATTGAATAGAGTTGATTGGGTCTCTACTATTCTATAAAAGTAAGAGTCCTTAATAATTAAGTTGAACAAGTCAACTTAGTATTTTAGACAAAAGATAGGCTACTAAACTAAATTGACCAAGTCAACTTAGTTTGCTATAGGATTGTAGTTTTGAAGACTATAAATTTGCACAAAATAGAATTGTAATGAAATAATGAATTGAAAGAGAGAAATAAAGGAACCTTGGTGGGCTAGAAGATGTTGAAGATTATAAATTTTTTGTTTAAGTGCCTTGAATGTTGCTTACAAGTTATACCATCTAAGTTGACTGGGTTGGCCTATTTATGTGAAAACCTATTTGTTGAAGTTTGTTAAGATGACTAAGTCAACTTGCATGACTTAGTTTGTTATTCTAGATGCTAATTAGGAGACTAAGTTAACTTGTTCAACATAGCCTATTATTTTAGATGTTGAATGAAAGACTAAGTTGACCTAGTTGACTTAGGTTTTTATCTATAACTAATGAATAATACTATGTTGAACTATTCGATCTAGTAACCTTTATCTAGTGAAGAACTACATAGAAAGAACAGAGTCCTTTTGATATGAATGTGTGTTAAATCTGCACATAGAACTCATAACTATGCCATCCTGATCGACCTAGTATCACAAATATAGAAAAATAATAAAATGATAGAAATGAAAAGTGTGAAAGAAAACCTATAAGGGTTCGATTAGTTCACCATAATGTATGCAATGGGAAATTTAATAGATCTACAAATCAATCCTAGCTCAGAGAAGATAGATCCTACTTACACTTCTGATTGGGAATACATTAGAAAATTGGGGTCATGACCTATATGGATCTACTAGACCTATCCAAAGGATATATTACCATAATAACTTCACTAGGGAGGGTTCTAAATCCTATAGTCAAGAAAAACTATGCAATAACCCTAACTAGGTCTTATGTTTTCATATTCACTAAACTAATAACAAGTAAAGTAAAATTCAAATCTAGTGCTCATAAAATCTTATGGCACAACATGGGGGTTAGTATATATGAATGTAAACATGCATAAGATAATCCTATTTAAGATATGTATAGGTAAAACCTTAATACATGGAGAGAGAGAGAAAAAATTAAAAAATGATTACTTATACTACTTCCATATACTAAAGAGATGAACAAAGCTAGATATACTTACCTAGAAGATGAACCCATCTAGACTCAATATCCCCTTTGACCAAAGGTGATTCACAAGAGGTTATTGTGGTTTGTAAGGATCACTAAGAAAGGCCAAAACATCAAAGACTTCTCCACAAGACTAAATTTTTCTCCAAGTAGAAACCCTAAGTTAAGACTCCTTAAGTATAATGGTAGAAGAAGAGATTATAAAGAAGCATAGATGAATAATAACTCTTGAATACTCTCTAATAATGGAAAAATTAATGTGTTTATATAGGTGGATATAACCCTAAACCCTTCTAAAAGTTTTTACCAACAAGGTTGACCTAGTGGGCCTAGCATTATAATTGATAAAAATTAACTAGGTCACAGACTAGGTTGGCGAAGGGTTGTTCTAGACCCTAATTAGTTTTGTTAATTAGAATACATGGTCGATGTGGCTCACATAGTAATATAAACTATCAAAAATGGGTTTAGGTTAGGGAAAGGGATATTGAATGTGGTAAATCACTAGAGTAGTGTGAAAAATAGGAGGCAAAGCTTAGGGGAATATTTTTAGGAGTTAGTTGAATTGATATCAAGTGGTACTAAAGGAAAACAATAATGCAAAGCAATGACCCACCCCTTTCTTTTTAAAAACCTTAGGGTGTGCAATTAGAGAGATTAAGACTTGATGGGTTCTTACAAGATAGAAAATATTAGTAATTGATAAAAATTTAAAATATTATGTGTATAAAATTTTCCTATTATATACACTACCTGCACAATCACTATCTATATAGCCAACTAGGTCAAAATCAATTTATGCAGTATAAATAATGTCATAGTTATTAGTTCCATTGAAATATCTTAGAATTCTCATACTTGGTTGCTAATGTGTATCTTTAGGCATTTCTATAAATCTAGAAATCAAAATTATTTCATACACTATATTACACATAAATATTGTCAAATACAGGAGGCTACCTACCATGCTCTTATATAAAGTTGAATTCAACTCATTTTTGTAATATTCCTTACTCAATTTGAGACCTGTACTGGTTGATGTTGGAGCAAGATGAAGCATACTTAGACTAAGTGATGAATATGCCATGATCCATTTGTTATACTTCTATACCAAGAAAATATATTAATAGACCTAAGTCTATCATTTTAAATTCCTTTTTCATTGCTTCTTTGAACTCACAAATAAAAGAATCATTTTTTCTTGTGAACATTAAATCATCTACATATAACACACCAATAAAAATCTTACCATGGCTCTCCTTGATCTAAAGTATGGGCTCAATATTATTTTTTCTGAAATCAGTAGTGGTGAAGTATAAATCAATTCTACCACACCAAGTTCTTAATGCTTGCTTAAGCCCATAAACTATTTTATTGAGCCTATACACATTTGTTTCTTTTACTGGTACTTCATATCCATGTGGCTGATCAACATAGACTTCTTCTTTGAGTACTGCATTTAGGAAGGCATATTTCACATCCATTTGATATACCTTCCACTTGTGTTGGGAAGCTGTTGCTAAGACAACTCACATGGTATCCATTCTTGCAATAGGAGCATAAGTATCATTATAGTCTCTACCAAGTTGTTATTTATATCCCTTAACAACCAATCTTTCTTTGTACCTATCAATTTTTCCTTCTACTATGTTCTTAGCCTTGTAGACTTGCTTCATTCCAATCACTTTTTTACCATTAAATAGATCATCTAACCTCCATGTCTTATTTATTTTTATTGCATCTATTTCCTCATTCATGAATTTACACCATTTTTATTCTTTCACTTATTATTAAAAACATGTAGGTTCATCTAGATAAAACAAAACAAAATTCAAGTTTTCATCATCATACATTGAGTAATCATAGATCTCCCTCAAGATCCTTATCTTTCTAGGTATAAGAGAAGCAAGAGTTAGATCTAAATTACTACTAGGGTTACTTGATTGAGGATCATGTTGTGAAGGTGATGGAGGTGTTGTTGGTGGTTCACCTTTCTAATTTGTGACTTGTTCAATTTGAGCATATTCATTTCCATAATCTTTGAGTATCAATTCTGAGATACCTGATGCAATGTTAATAGTTCCATCCCATGATTCATTTTCAATGAATTTGACATCCCTACTAATAAAAACCATATTTATAGTAGGGTTGAATAATCTACATGCTTTATTATCTTCACAATATCTAATTAAGATACACTTTTCTCCTCAATCATCAAATGTATGCCTCATTTCCTTTGCCACATGTGCATATGCCACACACCCAAATATTCTTAGATGCTCACCACTATATATTTTGTTTCTCCATGTTTCTTGTGGATTCATGTCTTGAAAAGCCTTTGTGGGACACCTGTTCAACAAATACACTACTATTTCTATAGCTTCACCCCAATATTCTTTTGAAAGTCCCTTGGCTTTCAACATGCTTGCATCCATCTCTTGAATGGTCCTATTTTTCCTTTCTAACACTCCATTTTGATGTGGAGTGTATCTATCTGTGAACCACTTTTGAATTCCTTCATTCTTGTAAAATTTTTATAATTTCTTGGAAACATACTCCCCTTTATATATGATCTCAATGCCTTGATGTAATATCCTTTATGCTTTTCAAGTAATGCTTTAAACCACCTAAACTTCTCAAAAGTCTTATACTTATTATTTAGGAAATAAATCAAATTTTCCTACTATAATCATCTATCAAGGTTAAAAATATGCATTCTTATAGTGGGTGAGATTTTTCATTGGGACACATAAATATGAGTGCACCAGTTCCAAAGGTGATTTTTTGCTTCTAGACATCTCTAATTGAAAAGGTTGCCTATGTTATTTACCTAGTATGCATGACTCACATCTTCTTTTAGGTTCTACTATCCTAGTAGACCTATAACCATATTCTTATTAGATAAAAGATCTAATCTAGAAAAAATTAAATGCCCATATCTCAAATGCAAGAGTCTAGATGTGTCTTTCATGACTATCTTGAAGGTTTCTTGGTGTAGTACTATTGTACTCCTAAAAGGATAAATTTGCATTTTGAGAGGAAACATTTGGTTCTTTGTCATATAAACTATAGATATAATGTTCATGTTTCCTTGTCAAATATTTTACACTCTACATTCTCCATCAGGACTCTATATCCTTTCCAAACCAACTATCCAATACTCAACAAATTATGTTACAAATTTGGAGCATAATAGACATCCTAGATTGTTCTCCTTTCACCTTATTTGGTGAAGATTATGATAGTTCCTCTACCAACAGTAGGAACTCTTTCATTGTTCCCCAACTTAATATCTGATGGAATATTCTTATCAATAGAGGAAAATAGATTCTCATTACCACTCATATGGTTACTATGTGCACTATCCAAATACCATACCTCAACACTATTATTATTAGCAACATTGCATATAATGAACATGTTTGGCAAATAGTTAGATTCAATTAAATTCTTAGTGGCTGCATGTACACATTATCTTGATTGGTTATATTTCCTCTTTTTGCATTCACTGGTAAAGTGACCATACTTATGAAAATAATAGCACTAAATATTACTTTTATCATACATTTGATTTGAAGTATTACTCTTTTTCTTGTATTGGAAGTTTAGTTGGGAGCTAGTTGTTCCTTCTTGAATGTTTAAACTTGATCTTCCATATTAGCTCATTTATCTTCCTTTACCTCTTAATTTTTTACCTTTATTTTCTCTTCCTTTCCCTTTCTTCTAAAACTAGTCTGAGCCTTTAAGGCTTGCTCTAGAGAAGAAGGTTTGGATCTATTCAACTAATGCTCATGGGTTTAAAGAGAACCCATCAATTCATCCACTATCATCCTTGAGAGGTCTTTAGCCTACTCAATAACTATGACAATTGGATCATATCTCATAGGTTAAACTCTTAAGGATCTTTTCAATGATCATTTGGTCATCTATTATTTTACTATTAACTTTTAACTAATTTTTTAAGCTAGAGATTCTAGTATGAAACTCAAAAATAGACTCATTTTAAATGTTTCAAATTATTTTCTAAGCATTTAGAGTTTTATTAACCGTATCCTATCATCATATTGATAGGAATTTTAGAGGATCTTCCATGCTTCCTTTGCATAATTTGCTACTACAATTCTTAGATATATGGCTTCTACCATTGTTGTCTCTATCATATTTAATGCTTTTGCATCCTTCTTTTGATTCTCCTTCAACTGGGTCTTCTGGGAATTTGTCAATGCATTATACACTATTTGATTAGTCACATCTATGAAAATAGTGATCAGATACTCCCATAAATCATTCACCACCAATATCATCCTCATCTTCTTTGTGCAGATGTCATAGTTCTGACCATCAAATATTCATGGATGCTACCAATTCCTCCCTTCCATGCTAGCTATATTAATGATCCACTCTTTTATTTGTTTGACAGATCTAAGATTTGTCTTATTTGCTTACATGATGTCCTCTTTGACTCTTTTGACAGTGTCTATGCTTTTACACCTCTTGGCTTTCTAGATATCTTCTCTCTTCCTTTAAAAAAATTCCCATGATCTATTAATGCTTTTAACTACTATGCTAAGATCTTTCTTGCCAATTCTGATCTCTAAATTGCACACATTTAAAAAAAAACCCAAGGCTATCCTCAATGAATCGATGAATGGATGATACTTGGTCTACACTATTCACTATCACTAAGATCTTCAATTCTCTCTTGTGTGCTATGATTTCTCTTTTGGATGTTTTCCACTTGTATAGGCTGATCTTTATTCTAGCACTATCTTTTTTACTAATTTATTCTACTTCTATTACAACCTTTCTACTTTTTGCCTAGTCTTAACTCCTTTAGCTCTGCTGACTCTCTATGTCGCTCAACTACTTCTTTCCCACAGTCTACCTGATCTCCTGGCCTTCAGTTCTAATACCACACTATCTACCAAAAAACAAACCACCCAAGAAACATAGTACTACTACACTTTATATTGATTGATTAAAGGCTTAAAATGAGCCTCATATAGGTAGAATAAAAACAATCTTTCTAAAAATTGAATTAAAGATTATTAAAAATAGATAATAAATTATGACTTCTAACAAATTATATGTGGTTGTAATTGTTGAGCTATAGGCTCATATAATTTACATAATATAGATTAAGATTATTTAAAAGAATAAAATATTTAGTTTTGAAGGAATATGGTAACATTATAGGGACCAGTCCTATCCTAAAACACACACACACATTTTAATTAATGTATGTATGTGAATATAACTTGGGTATACTTTATCTTATCAGATATCCCTTTCCAATCAGGGAATTATCTAGCCATACATGTTAGGCATCTATTATTATTTACCAAATGGGCAAGCATCTAAACATACAGGTTAGGCATCTACACATGAGTAGGTTATATTCTAGCCAAAGACTTGACTCATAAGAATCAATCAGATCCTGAGTTGCTCACTATTCATCACTCATCTCCACTATATAAACACAAAGGTCATTGTGATAGGAGTATCAACCATATAACAAATAGTCACATTCCACCTCAGAATTTAACCTAAAGCCTCAGGAACTACGATGATCCAATTGAGATCCTTTTGAGTATATCACTAAATTCTTATCTTTGCTTTGTTTATCTAAACTAGGGTCTTATTATAATGGTCTTTCCTTTTCATTTAAATTTAATTTTTTTTAGCACACAACCCAAAACACCATCTTATTCACCTACGTACTAGAAGTATTCTTCACTTCCTAGACTACCTACATACCTGCTTCTGAACATGATCAATGTGTAGTATGCATGTAGTTATGTTTTCTATTTTAAGTTTCATGTGAACTTTGAATCTAAGTATGCAACCCTTTATAGGACCCAGTTCCCCACATAGTTCCTCTATGATTACTACCCAAATAGAAGCATAAAAGTATCATTTCAAGTGATTGAATACCTATTTAACTAAACTAGCCTTAAATCTTAAGAAGAAATAGAAATAAACATTTTTAGGCTACATCCCCTTTCTAATTTTTATTTACATCAACAATGTTTTTGATCCTTGCTTTAATCAACCTAATCATTACAATTATTGTTGCCAAAGTTTCATTATCTGAGAGCCATATGGTTGGTGGTTTCTTGATAATAACTAGTTTAACACTCTCAATCCTAGTTTTTATTGCTCCTTTTTGGTGACACTAGGTTTTGAGTAAGAAATGGAATTTCTCCATTCTATTTGATAAGTTCATAATTCAAAATCATTTAAGGTAGTCAAAGTTGTTTTCTTATCTTAATTAGTGTTGTTGACCAAGAGAGATTATCCCACCCCTTGGTCTTAATGACATGACATGATCTTTATTTCTCCTCAACACTTTATAGGGATGATTCCCATATGTTATTTTTATAGCTGTGTTAGGCTATGGATGTAGTAGCTCAAGTGTGATGGCATTACCCATAAATGTGAGATAGAGACACCTTAATACTGAACACTGCATAGTTTTGTTTAACCTTAAATTCTTGGTCTAAGTTTGAGATTTAAAAAGAAATAAATAATACTTGAAATAAATTAATCCATTATATTTCAAAAGCAAATTATTGAGTAAGAAGTTAGAAAACAAATTTGTAACCTGATCTTCTAGTTTAGTCCTTATGTCAATTTAAAACAACAATTATTTTTATTTGTCATTTATACCTTTAGTCTACTTTTCTATAAGATAACCTATCCACAAAGAATGCTATAAAATTAACATTAAATAAATATTTTATGAAGAGTATATTATTATTTGCTGATATGGCTATAATGTTATATTTAAAGATATAATTTTCTTAATAAGCTATCTTACTCATGACAAATAAAATAATTAGATACAAGGGATTTATAATAGAGGGTAATTTAAAATCCAATCATAGATTTATCACAATGTAATCTTCATATTATAGACTAATAGTTAAGGATGTAAATACTTGAAGAATGAATTAGACCCTCAAATTTAACAACTCTGGGAGTAAAACATGATCAATTAAATGAACATTAAAACTAATACTACTTGTCATAACTTTATAAATAAAGATTTAAGTATATGTTCGTAAAGACTGAAATGTTAAAAATTTCTATAAAGAAAGTGAAAAAAAATCTATTACAAAGACATGTCAAATGAACCTTAAGAACCTTCCCTATTTTAAAAATAATGAATATATAATTTTGCACCACTCACCTCATATTTTAGAACAAAGTAAGCCATAAAATATGAAACAAAACGAGTAAACTAAGATACAAGTAGAATACACTTATTATTTGCTAATAATATAAATATCATTTATAATAAAATATATCAAACCTCTTTTTTCTATGTGTCAATCTACTCTCCTTTTCCTTAAGCACCAATCCACTACCTTACTTCTCTCCTTTCAATGTTAATCTCCTCTCTCCTCCTTCAAGTGTCAAACTTCTCCTTTCATACATTGTCTTCCCTTCTCCCGATGTTGATCCCTTTGCTACCTTCCAATGTCCCCTCCTTTATTCAAAGAATCGACCTTTCTTTATAACCTTTTTTTCATGAAAATTATCCTACTTTCACATGAAAATATCTCCCACATTGTGCATTGATTGGCTCTTTTATTTAATCATCATTTTCAACTATCTCTTTATGTGGCAATGTATGTGGTAGTTCCTCCAAGCATTGCATGAGTTAAGGTGGGTGACAGTTTTAGAGGTGGATTGATTTTAAATTTGAACTTAAAGTTTATTATTGTTCTCTCTATGTTATATTAAGTTAGATTAGTCTTATCTTAACATTTGTTAGGTTTTAAATTAAATGTAATTAATTAATAACCTATAATTATTTATAATATATAATTAATTAATAATCTTAAAAATTATTTATGAAAAAGAAAATTAATTAAAAATAATTGAACTCTTAAACTATTTACGAAATATAGTTTATTTTAAAGTTTTAAAATTAAAATATTTAAATAAAAGAAAAGTTCCTTTTTATATAAAAATAAATTTTGACAATTTCCAATAATATCAAACTAATAAAATTTTCATCTAATATTAATCTATTCATCTCATTAAATTTTTCCTTGTTCACAATTCTAAATCATGACAACGTTTCATATATACATTTCTATAAAAGGAACAATTTTTTTTTAATTAAATCATACCTTGCTTTCATGATTTCCCATCAATGACCTGATAGACTTTTTAAATCAACACAAAAAAGTTAATTTATCTTGATAATCAACTTATTCTGACTAAATAAGGTCCAAATTCACTTAAATTATGAGCATGAGTCAAAATTACAGGAAGAGAGGTCATGACATCCTCCCCCCCTTAAATTGTGCATTGTCCCAATGCACTACAAAAGTTTGATTAAGTTCATAAATCTAAAATAAAAATGAAAACATGTTTTTCATTTCTTCAGTGTCCTCCCAAGTTTCACTTCCTTCACCATATTGATTCCACTATACTTTGCACTGATCAACTTCTTTGTTGCGTGATTGGTATCAACACCTCTCCAACACTCTGTATGGCTCAATTCTACTAAGTTCTTGGACCTACAAATCATTCCAATTTAAAATGTGTTTATTATTAGGCACATATTTATTAAAAAGTGACACATGAAAGACATCATGAATGTAACTGAATTGTAGGGGTAAGGCCAATTGATAGGCTATTGTATTTATTCTTTCTAGGATCTCAAAAGGTCCTATAAAGAGAGGAGCTAACTTCATCTTTTTCCCAAAGGTTATGGAGCTTTTATGCAGTCTGACCCTTAAAAACACCTTGTCACTAATCAAGAATTCTCTTTGAACTCTCTTCCTATCTGTGTAGCTCTTTTGTCTATCTGATGCTTCTTTCAACCTCTACCTTATAAATTTCACCTATTCCTCCGTGTCTTTCAACATTTTAGGACCGATTACTATTCTATCCTCAAGATTATCCCAACTAAGTGGCATTCAACAACTTCTCCCATATAGAGCTTCAAATGGAGTCATACCTAAAGATGTTTGAAACAAGTTATTATACAAATATTCTACCAAAGGAAGATAAGATTCCCATTTGGTTTATTGATCCATACAATACATCCTTAGGAGATCTTCTACAACCTGATTTGTCATTTCTATTTTCCCATCCATCTCAAGATGAAATGTGGAGCTAAAGTTTAATTGTGTATCTAAAGCTGATTGTAGGGTCATCCAAAATCTTGAAGTAAACCTAGAATATCTATCTAAAATGATCCTTTTTAGAATTTCATGTAATCTAACCACTTCCTTTAAAAATTGGCTAGCTAATGTTGATGCATCATCAGTCAAATTCTCAGGTATGAGAAGTGCCACCTTAGTAACCTTGCTGATTACCACCATAATAACATCATGCCTATAGGGTGTTATAGGTAATCCTTGTATGAAATATATACTGACAAATTTTTATTTATGTTGTGGAATGTCATGTGGATATAAAATTCCTATAGCATTCTTGTGTTCTAATTTAACCCTCTAACATTCCAAGCATCTCACCACATATAATACTATATCTCTTTTCATCCCTTGCCAAAAGTATAGTTTCTTAATATTAGCATACAATTTATTTACCCCTGGATGACCTAAGTGGGGTGCATCATGAGTTTCAATCCAAATTATCTTCCTTAAGTCTTATACATATGGGACATAGATCCCCTATTCTTATACCGAAGCAAATCCTCACTGTCCAAGGTATATCCTTCAATTTTTGGGTCTTCTACATTTTATTCTATCATTATTTTCACTTGATTATACCAAGGATCTTGATTTTGTCCTTCTAGTATTTGTCCTTTTAGATTAAATCTAAGCATTGTTATATTTATCAGGGCTCTTTTCCCACTCAAAGCATCAGCAACCCTATTCTATTTTCCCTTGATATACTTAATTTCAAAATCATACTCACTCAAGAATTCCAACCAGCTTCTTTGCCTAGCATTTAGATTGGGTTGAGTGAATATGTACTATAGCCCTTGATGGTCAGTTTTTAATTAAAAATGTTTTCCAATAAGGAAATGTCTCTACTTCTATAAAGCACGAACAATTACCACCAATTCTAAATCATGAGGGGCATAACTTACTTCATGGGTTTTCAATTTATTAGACTCATATGTAATTGCACCATCATTCTGAATGAGTACTCCTCCCAATCCTTTGATTGTTACAACCATGAAATGTACATTTGGATCGAGTGCCTTCAATATGGGTGCCATCATCAAATTTTCCTTCAAAATCTAGAAATATTTATCACACTACTTTTTCCATATAAAATTCTTACCTTTCCTTTGCAATATCGTAATCAGGGTGGCAATCCTAGAAAAACCTTCAACAAATTTCCTATAATATCCTGCTAACCCCATGAGACTCCTTACTTCTAATACATTCTTGGGGATTGGCCATTCCATTATTGCCTTTATCTTGTCTATATCTCCTGTTACTCCTTCATTAGATATGATGTGGCCTAGGTAATGGATCTCCTTTTTAAAGAATGCATATTTGGATAACTTACCATATAGTTTAATTTATCTTAACCTTTGAAGAACCAATTGAAGATGTGCTAAGCGATCTTCTTCACTCTTATAGTAAATTAGAATGTGATCTAAGAATTCCAAGATGAACTTATCTAGGTAACTATGGAACACACTATTCATTAAGTTCATAAATGTTGAAGGAGCATTTGTCACTCCAAAGGGTACAATAGTAAACTCATAGTGTCTATATTGTCAGGATCTACCAGCTCTCAAAAGAACATACATGATTACCTTTGTATAAGCAACTAAACATGCAATTTAACCAAAATGCACAAGTAACTAGAAATAAGAAATAACACAAAATATGAGAGACAATACACAACTTGTATTAATACTCTTCTAGAAAAGAATTACAATGAAGAGATGCCACACTCTTGCACACCTTTTAGGCTTCCCACACCAAGTGTACAATAATTCACCTTCAAGAGTTTCCTCTCTCAATTACAGTCACAATAGATAACTCAAACATAGAGTTGTTGTTCACCTCCAACCAGTCAGTATCACTACTGCCAGTACCACCAGTAAGTGACAATCACTCCCAGTCCAATCGAGTACTCCACATACTCAAGGTCTGAGTACACACCGTACTCCAAGTAGATCCCTGTGATCTTGCTCCTTGTTGTGTTGCTAATCACCTTGATCCTGCTGCCACCTATAGATCAACCTAGTTTTGTACACCTACAAACCTAGACCTCGCACACACACACACACACACACACCTACAAATCAACTGATCTTACTTACCATGTAGATCTAGCATGATCATGCTATACCACAGATCAACTTGGCCTTGCACACCTACTGACCTAGATCATACACACCTAGATGAACCCTTGTCCTTGCCTCACCAAGTCCTTATGATTCTCCCAACCAGCACCCCTATGGATCTTCTACCAGATCTTGCTCTCCTGCAGATCTACCTAATCATACACACTTGGCACTGTGGCACTATGAGGAGCTAACCTTTCTATCTTCCCTCTTGAAGGAGATAACCTTGCTCTCTCTATCTAGCACACTTTACAATACAGCCCATGAGTCTATTATATAGATCCCATGCTAAACAATAATTAGAAACTACAGCTCAAGACTAAAATTAGTCCTTAACATGCAAATAACCAGTTCAACAAACTAACTATTCATGTAATGAACAGTTTTGGAACCACACAGGTGATAGACGTCGGTCCCTATCTATCTAGAGATGACTGACATCAGCTGACTCCTGATCGATGTTGGTTGCTACGTGTCCACCACTGACTGACGTCAGTCAGCCTAACTGACGTCGATGACTGTGACACTCAGCAACCTCCATGTTTGCATCCAGGTGAAGCTTTTAGCTCCACAACCTAACAATCTCCCAATTGGAGATAAACAGCTGCACCTGTACCTATACTTATACATCATCTAATTTGTTTCCTAGCTTGTATCCCTCTTCAAGACCAATCTTGAAGACCAACCACCACAAAACCTATGGTGCACCTCTTATCATCCAAGTAACCTACCGCATCCGCATCTACAAACCCATGTAGAAAAGAACTTGACCCTACATAGCATGTTGACCTACTATTGGTCCCTCTCAAATACCTGAGAATCCACTAAACTACACTCCAGTGCTTCTTTCCCAAATTGGCTCCAAACTTGCTGATAGCTCCCACTGCATGGGCAACCTCAGGTCCAGTACGCATGTACTTAACCTCATCATGTGAATCAGGACACTATTCATAGAACTATCCAACCCATTGGCATGCTAATCAGTTTCACATAATCATTCGGAGACAAAATCAACTTGTGATCTTCTATGTCTCTAGAAACACACTCATGCCAAAGAATTTTGCTCCTCCAAATTCTTCATGACACACCTCTGAACTAACTTTACCTTTAGCTCAAAAAAGCCCTACATGTGTGACCCTGCATCAAGCAAACACACAACATACAGTAACAGGATAATGTTGTGACCATCATTCCCCTGGTAAAGAAACCATGGCGGTTACACTGACATTGACTAAAGCCATGCTTTGTCATACACCTGTCAACCCTGTACCACTATCCTGGAGCTTCCTCAAGACCATATGACTTAGCCTTCCATCTCAAGTGTCCATTCACTCTATTCTTTAACCAAGGAATCCATTCATCTTTCAGTGCTTTCATATCGGCTGGCAACCCTACCAAATCTCCCATTTGGTTTTACATTCTAGGAATCAAATTCCTCATTCATGCCATGCTCTCACTATTTCTTGGATCCTTCCTGCTCTGCAGTGAGAAACAAGTATAAAGAAGAGGAATAACAAATTTGAGGCTTACTTACCCTTTCAGTCCTCCATATGGGCATTTGAGACACCTTAACAGCTTGCTGTCCACCCAAAATCTGTTCCAGTGACCGTCATCGGTCACCTCCCAGTCTGCACCCGATCGACATCGGTTCCCTATGATTGACCAGACTGTCGATGCCGATTCCCTGACCAATGTCGGTGTCTACTTGCTTGACACCACCAACCTCAATCTACACATGACTGATGTTGGTACCTATTTAATCGATGCTAGTTCTCACCTGACCAATGTCGGTACCTATGTTCTCCTGTGAGTGATGACCTTTACCAGCGAGCACACTTTGGATCAAAACCCTATCCAAATCTCCCATGCTCTACCCAAAAATGTCTAGCCCCTTGAGATAATCTCTGTCCATCATCCCCTCCATGAACACCAAGGATTTCCAATTCTTAAGTTTGTCAAAGACATCAGTCTTCCTCTTAAGAACATGCATCTCCTTCTTACTCATGTGACCAAGCCTACAAAGCCATGTCTTTGCAACAGAAGGAGAATCAGTAATATAAGTAGATAGATAAAGGATACCTACTTTCTTACCACCTACTAATTCAAGTGCATCCACTGTGAGAGTTATTGTGCATCTCTCATTACCCAACTTTCCTGAAATTAGACTCCTCTTCAAGACTGGGACCTGCATGACACCATTCAACACCCAAGTGTTGCATGTCTGCAATTTCAGCTGCACTTCACCTTTGCCACCAATTTGACAAGGCTCACCAACCCAATCTGGGGTTGCATGGAAAGTAGCAATACAATCTATAAACCAAGATTCTACTTTATCCAAGGAACATACCAGAGCATCCTATGTAGCAACACCTACAACATCTGCTTCTACAGTTCCTTCATGCTGATCTTGTACCGACCAACAATCTTTTACCTGCCCTTTCTTTCCATAATCTTGTAATTGATTATTCTTGCTATTCTCTTTCATTCTTAGCTTACTTTATTCTGCCATTGCTATACTCCCATGCCAACAGAAACCCCTGTGAGTGACCTATAATCAAAACCACTTAACACACTCTGAAACTAGGGTGTTAGTGAACCAAGCTCTACCACTTGTCAGTGATCCTAGCTCTGATACCAGTTGTCAAACTGGTGTCACATGGAGAGCCTCCAACCAAGCTCTGATACCAGTTGTCAGGATCTACCAGCTCTCAAAAGAGCACACATGATTACCTTTGTATAGGCAACTAAACACAGAATTTAACCAGAATGCACAAGTAACTAGAAATAAGAAATAACACAGAATATGAGAGACAATACACAACTTGTATTAATACTCTTCCAAAAAAATTACAATGAAGAGATGCCACACTCTTCCACACCTTTCAGGCTTCCCACACCAAGTGTACATTAATTTAACTTCAAGAGTTTCCTCTCTCAATTACGGTCACAATAGACAACTCAAACACAGAGTTGTTGTTCACCTCCAACTAGTCAGTATCACTACTGCCAGTACCACCAGTAAGTGACAATCACTCCTAGTCTAACTAAGTACTCCACATACTCAAGGTCTGAGTACACACTGTACTCCAAGTAGATCCCTATGATATTTCTCCTTGTTGTGTTGCTGATCACCTTGATCCTGCTACCACCTATAAATCAACCTAGTTATGCACACCTATAAACCTAGACCTTGCACACACACACACACACCTACAAATCAACTGATCTTACTTACCATGTAGATCTAGCATGATCATGCTATATCGTAGATCAACTTGGCCTTGCACACCTGCTGACCTAGATCATACACACCTGAAAGAACCCTTGTCCTTGCCTCACCAAGTCCTTATGATTCTCCCAACCAACACCCCTGTGGATCTTCTACCAGATCTTACTCTCCCATAGGTCTACCTGATCATACACACTTGGCACTGTGGCACTATGAGGAGCTAACCTTGCTCTCTTCCCTCTTGAAGGAGCTAACCTTGCTCTCTCTATCTAGCACACTTTACAATACAGCCCATGAGTCTATTATATAGATCCCATGCCAAACAATAATTAGACTTCTAATTACAATAATTAGAAACCGTAACTCAAGACTAAAATTAGTCCTTAACATGCAAACAATCAGTTCAACAAACTAACTATTCGTATAACAAACAGTTCTGGAACTGCACAGGTGACTGACGTCGGTCCCTGTCTGTCTTGAGATGACCGATGTCGGTCAACTCCTGACCGATGTCGGTTGCTACCTATCCACCACTGACCGATGTTGGTCAGCCTAACCGACGTCAGTGACTGTGACACTTAGCAACCTCCATGTTTGCATCTGGGTGAAGCTTTTAGCTCCACAACCTAACATTTATTTACTCCTAAAAATATATTTTGGAATATCCTCTTCCTTTATTCATAGTTGATGATATCCTGATCAAAGGTCTATCTTCAAAAAAACTATTGCTCCTTTCATTTTCTCAAAAATGTCTTCTATACAAGGTAGGGGATATTTATTTTTAATTGTGACCTTGTTTAACATTATATAATCAATGCATAATCTTAGGGTTCCATATTTATTTTTAATAAATAATATTGGTGCTCCCCAAGGAGGCACACTTGGTCTAATAAATCCTTTACTCAAGAGTTCCTCTAGCTAAATTTTAAGTTCTATCAACTCAATTATGTTCATTCTGTAGGGTGTTCTAGAAACTATCTCGACTCTTGGTAAAATATTAATTAATAAATCAAATTCTCTCTTAGGGGACATTCTAGGTAATTATTCATGAATCACATCTTCAAGTTCTTTTAGGAATGGATACCCTTCCAGGGTTGGTACATCTTTGATTTCATCTTTATTATCTATCATTACCATAAAAATTAGAGCTCCCTTCCTTCTCTCCTTCAACTGCATAGCTGATATGGTTTCTAATTTTATGGGCCTATGACCCCCTTAAATTATGACCCATCTACCCCTTAAATTATGACCCATATACCCTCATAACTATAACACCTAACCAACTTGATATAACAGTCTCTTTTAGCTTGGTGCTTGGTGAGCCAACTCATCCCTATTATTACATCATAGGCTCCTAAGGGTGTTACAAATAGGTCTAAGTTGGTCTCAAAATCTGGAAATTATATTTTTACCTTGGGTAGACATTGAGACACTTCTTTGACTACCTTATCCCCACATTGGACCATCCATGATGCATTCATGCGATTCACTAGAAGAGACATTTTTATTACTAATTTTGGAGAAATGAAATATTCTAATGAACCGATATCTATGAGAATTGAAATGGGTTTACCCAATAATTTACCTATAGCTTCAACTAGCACATTATGGTATCTATTTTGGTGATTCCTTAATACAACATTGATCCTTTGTTGTGGTCCCCTCTAAGGCTAATTAGCTATTATCTATGATTGCATCCTTGGGTACTTTCAGGCAAAATGATTTCCTCCACAAGCAAAACATCCTCCTGGTGGGCCTTTTGGTACTGGGTTCCTCAAGGCATCATTTTTTTTATCATTCTTATTATTATCTCCTCCCCTATTATTGTACCTTCCAAAAGTATTTCTCTAATTTTGATTTGGTGGGGGTGCTCTACCTATTGAATTTGCTCTTGGGTTTTTATCCAAAATTTGCTTTCCCCTGAAATGTAGTTTCCTTTTGAAGGCTCTATTTCTATCATTGTTAAAGTTTTATCTTGCTATAGCTAGGGCCTATAACTTCCATTCCTTTTTTAGGGATTTTTTTATCACTTCATTCATGTTCTCAAGGTCGTGAATATCTACTTCTAATCCTATGTTTGCATTTAGTCCTAAAATGAACTTTCTAGTTTGACCTCTTTCATCCTTCTAGTACATGGGCACATACTTAAGTAATTTGGAGAATCTATCGTAATACTATTGGAATAACATACCTCCCTACCATAGGTTGTGAAATTTAGTAGTATTCTCATCAAAGAATAACTGGGGTAACCATCTCTTCATGAAATGGTGGTCAAACTGATCCCAAGTCAAATTTTCCTTGGTTATTCCATTTAATTCATTTGTGTTAGTTCACCAGCTAGCTGCCTCTCCTACCAGTTGGTAGGACCCCACAACACCTTAGTTGCATCACTATAGTTTCTCAAGTCAAAGTACTTCTCCATCTCACTTAGCCAATTCTTATCTCCTTCATCTAACTGTTTCCCATCAAACTTAGGAGGTAAAATCTTCTTCAAATACTCACTTAGATTAAAAAATAGAGCTTCAATTCTAAGAGCTACAATGTTCATTTCATTAACTGGTGGTGGATCTTCTTCAGGTAGATTTTCAAGATTAGGCTCTATTATGTTTTATATATTTTCTTGCTTTGACCTAAGATCATTAATCACTTGCTCAAGTGAGTCTATTTTATCTCTTTTCTTAGGCAACAAATTGAAAATGGCATCTATCCTCGGTTCTCTATTTTTTAGAACTTGTTGTTCAACATTTTTATTATTGGGTTCTGCGTATCTCACATTTTCCCTTCAATTCCTAGTTGATCACCTAGGTCTTACCATTTAGTTTCTTGATAGTAATAACACAATCCCTTAAGTTTTCATTCAAGATAATTGATAGCATAAATCTCTTTTGGATAACTCTAATTTTTCTCATAAATTCTATTATTGATCAAAGTCACACATATGATTGATAAAAAATAAGCAATTGATAGTATTATTCATAGTTTTATTACATAGAGTTCTTAGATTTATAGAGGATAAATTTTATGACTATAACATATAGATGTTTGTATAACATTGATTCAAAATTATTCTAAAAAAAATATTCTTCATTTAGTTTCATTTTTTTTGGAACTTCATCCTCTGAACGAACCACATATTGGTGGCATCGATTATATTCCTTACATACTTTAGGGCTTATATAAGGTGCATCAAAACCCATTCCGAATAGAAAATCTATTATTACTGAGGGCCTCTTAAATGGATGTTTGACTATAGGTTCAATCATAGCTATTTTTCTTTTAACTGGCTCCAATTTCAAAGATTTGAGTTTACTCTAGATTGTAGCTATTATATCCGAGTCAGAAATATAAAGGGTTTTTTTGAAGTGAAGAGAAGTTTTGTTTTCCTTTTATTCTTTGTTCTTTTTCCTTTTACTTTCCTTGATTTATTTTCATGATCCATGTCTAAACAACCAATTTTAACCGAAATTAGTTTCTCATAATTTTCAATTTTCTCAACAAGTTAACATCAATAATCAATATTTTACTAAGTGTAGGTCATAGTAGGCTTAAGGCCTAGCTTTCAAACCTAGGCTATGATACCATAATTTAGAGACTAGTCCTATCCTAAAACATAGATTTTTTTTTTAAAAATTAATGTTTCTCTATGAATATCACTTGGGTATACTTTATCCTATCAGATATTCTTTGCCAATAGGGTAAACATCTAACCATATAGGTTAGGCATCTATTATTCTTTTCTAAATAGGTAAGCATTCTAACTATACAGGTTAGACATTCTTTTATCAATTGGGCAATCATATAACTATATGGGTTAGGCATCTACACATGAGTAGGTTATGCTATGACCAAAGACTCGACTCATCAGAATCAACTAGATCCTAAGTCACTCACTATTTACCACTCATCTCCACTAGATAAGCACCGAGGTTGCCATGATAAGAGTATCAACCATATAACAAATAGTCACATTATATCTCAAAAATTTAGCCTAAAGTCTCAGGAACTATGATGATACAACCTAGATCCTTCTGACTATATTACAAAATTCTTATTTTTTATTTGTTTATCTAAACTAGGGTCTTATTATAATGGTCTTGCATTTTCATTTAACTTTAATATTATTTAGTGCACAACTTTAAACTCCATCCTATTCACCTATATACTGTAAGTATCCTTCTCTTCTTAGATTGCCTAAATACCTACTCCCGAATAGGATCAAGGTGTAGTATGCATGTAGTTGTATTTTCTATTTAAATTTTCATGTGAACTGTGAATATGGGTATGTAGCCCTTTCTAGGGCCTAGTTATCCAGATAGTTTCTCTGTGATTGATACCTAAATGAGAGTGTAAAAGTATTAGTTTAAGGGATTGAATATCTATTTAACTAAACTAGACTAAAATCTTAACAAGAAATATAAATCAAAATTTGCAAGCTACATCCCCTTTCTAATTTTTATTTACATCAACAATGTTTTTGATCTTTGATTTAATCAACCTAATATTTACAAATGTTGTTACTAAATTTTCATTAGTTGAGAGCCATATGGTTAGTGGTTTCTTGATAATAACTAGTTTAACACTCTCAATCCTAGTTTTTATTGCTCCTTTTTGATGATACCAAGTTTTGAGTAAGAAATGTACTTTCTCCATTCTATTTTATAAGTTCACAAGTTAGAATCATTTAAGTTAGTCAAAGTTATTTTTTTATCTTAATCAGTGTTGTTAACCAAGAGGGATTATCCCACCCCTTAGTCTTAATGACATGACATGATCCTTATTTCTCTTGGATGGTTTATAGGAACAATGCCTAGATGTTATTGTTACAACTATATTAGGTTATGAATGTAGTAGCTCAAACATGATGGTATTATCCGTAAAAATGAGCCAAAGATACTGCTTAATATTGAACGCTACGTAGTTTTGTTTAACCTTAAATTATTGGTCTAAGTTTGAGATTTAAAAAGAAATAAATAATACTTGAAATAAATTAATGCATTATATTTGAAAATCAAATTCTTGAGTAGGAAGGTAGAAAAAAAATTTAACATGATCTTCTAGTTTAGTCTTTATGTCGATTTACAACAACAATTATTTTTCTTTATCATTTATACCTTTAGTCTACTTTTCTATAAGATAACCTATCCACAAAATGCTACAAACTTAAGTAAAGACTTGAAGAATGAATTATACCCTTAAATTTAACGGCTATGAGAGCAAAGCACAATCAATTAAATGAACATTAATACTAATTTTACTCACCATAACTTCATAAATAAATATTTATGTATATATTCATAAAGACTAAAATGCTAAAAATTTCTTTAAAAAAATGAAAAAAAATCTATCACAAAGACATGACAAATGAACCTCAAGAACCTTCCCTATTTTAAAAATAATGAATATTTAATTTTGCACAATTCACCTCATATTTGAGAATAAAGTAAGCCAAAAAAATATGAAACAAAACTAATAAACTAAGATGCAAGTAGAATATACTTATTGTTTGCTAATAATATAAACATCATTTATAATAAAATCTATCCAGCCTATTTTTTTCTATACATCAATCTACTTTCCTTTTCCTTAAGCACCGATCCACTGCCTTGTTGCTCTCCCTTCAATGTTAATCTCCTCTCTCCTTCTTCAAGTGTTGAACTTCTCCTTCCATGTGTTGTCTTCCCTTCTCCCAATGTCGATCCCTTTATTGTGTTCTAACCTTCCCTACTTTATTTATAACCTTTTTTCTTCATGGAAATTATCCTTCTTTCACATAAAAATCTCTCCCACATTGTGCATTGATTTGTGACAGTTCCTCCAAGCGTTGCATGAGTTAAGGTGGGCGACGGTTTTAGAGGTAGAGTGATTTTAAATTTGAACTTGAAGTTTATTATTTTTCTCTCTATGTTACGTTAAGTTAGATTTGTCTTATCTTAACATTTGTTAGGTTTTAAATTAAATGTAATTAATTAATAACTTAAAATTATTTATAATTTATAATTAATTAATATTCTTAAAAATTATATATTAAAAATATAATTAATTAAAAATAATTGAACTCTTAAATTATTTACGAAATATAGTTTATTTGAAAGTTATAAAATTAAAATAAATAAATAAAATAAAAGTTTCTTTTTATTTAAAAATAACTTTTGACGATTTCCAATAACATCAAACTGATAAAATTTTCATTTAATATTAATCTATTCATCTCATTAAATTTTTTCTTGTTCACAATTGTAAATCATGACAACATTGCATATATACATTTATACGAAAGGAAAAAAGAAAAATTTAATTAAATCGTATCTTACTTTCGTGATTTCCCATCGATGCCCTGACAAACTTTTGAAATCAACACAAAAAAGTTATCTTGAAATCAACTTATTTTGACTAAATGAGGTCCAAATCCACTTAAAGTGTGAGCATGAGTCCATAATACGAGAAGAGAGGTCATGACAAAAGTGGTACGCATTTTATTCAAACCAAGATCAAATACTATTGATCTCTAGGAGATATTATGCATGAGAATGTGTTCATTTGAAATGCAACCATGAAAAATTCCTAGTAACCTATGAGAATCATAAGAAGATTCTATCAAAATTATAGTGATCAATAATAAATAATTTGAGAATTAATATGTGTAATTTACCATAAAAATTGAGTAATGGTACCCAAGAAAGAGTTCCCAAAGTTATTGAATGACACCTCTTGGGAAACGCTCTTTGGACATAAGATTCAAGTTTGATATTGCCGAAAATTAGAACAAGGAATTTAACTATTATGTAACTTCGAATTGAATCATAATAAATTTACATTGGAATTTTCCATGATGAAAGATTCAGTGAAATGAATTTCAGTACTATTAAATACTATGGATTTGCAGTAGGGAATATTACTACAAGGAATTTGTGAGAGAACCATTAGAAACACTCAAGTATGTAAGAATGTGAAATCATCAACGTGGCGTGTGTTTTATTAAATCCAGCCATGAATAACCTTCTGGGAATATCAAGGGTGATGCCTTTATCTTTGTCGTAGCCTATCCGTTCAACTTGGAATGCATGATTGAGTTGGAACTATGGCTGGGGACTTATATTTTGAGGATTTATTGAAATATAATCGTTGTATGAAATGAAAATTTTAGTATACAAGCTATAAAATCTCTCTTGATCAAATTTAGATATAGAATCATGCACTTACGTAACTGTGCAATTTAGTTACCTTGTTCACTGATTACCTAACTTTATTTAACTCGATGCTTTGTAAGCATTGAGTTCATTTTGGCGACTGAGTTGAGCTATAGGGAACTCAGTGGAATTTGTTGATGGACATACCTTCAATTGTTATCATTTGAATGAACTGTAAAATGATGTATGGTTTTCTAGTTTCAGTGGTTATTCAGTGCTAGAACAACAAAATTAATATGCTTGGATCTGTCTAAAGATAAAGCGGGAAGTGAGAACAATGTCCTAAGGAATACTTGGATATAAGTAAAATGCATTGTATTTATCATGTATATTTTTTGATTAGATATGAAGAGTGGAATGAACCTTTATTTAATGTTATATGGAGATCGTAGCAAACGAACTAAATATTTTGTAAATATAAAACTACGATGAAGATAATTTGAGACGTGTGTTAGACAGTGGGAAATTATGCAAGTGAATTGTAGGGGATTCATTTTTAATCCATTTCCAAGTGTTTTTGCCCAAAGATGAAGAAATATACTGATTCAATGACTGAGTTGGATGTCTTAAGATTTGCAGCCTACACATGTTTTGTTTTCTGGTGACAAAACTTTTAGGAGGATTCGCAGAAACCGTTAAACAATTTTGCATGAAAATTTACTGTGGAAGTGTTATTATTATGAGTGAATGTAGGTAGTTTTTGTCTCGACTGTATTGTGCGTGGATGATAGCATATAGTCGATGCATTCTAGAACCCCGAGAAGCACCTTAAAATGTCTAAGTTAATCATTTTTATTTTCTATGCGATTATAAATTTTCCTTCCCAAGGTTTGTTGACTAATCCTAATTCAATTATATTTAATAATTATTATTATATTTGATAAAAAGTGTAAAATTATTTCTATAAATTTAAAGTTTAATAAAATAATTTATTATGAAATTAAATACATATTCATATAACATTCCTTGTTTATTTAACTGAAGAGTTTATTAAATTAAAATAAAGACATTAATTATTCGGGAATTAGTAGTCTCCTTTATTCATGTTTAAAAGTACAAATATAATATAAATGTTCACTCTGTACAAATATACTAATTGCACCAACATTTATAATTATTAAAATTAAATAATTTTTAGTAATATATCAAAGAATTCATATTTTTATAAAATGTTAATAAATACATTGCATATTTTTCCATAATCAGTATAGAAAATTTAAAAAAAAATCCTTAGCATGAACATTGAGAATGTTGGAGATCATCATTGAATATAGGGATAACTTTGTAAGTGTTGAGAAAAAGAGTATCATTGAGGGATTTACCATTAACCATAGAGCCTTTCCAATCCTTCATATACCTCTTATCAACTAAGAGTGTCCCTAACCTTTTTCGAGAAGAATATATACAAATTTGATGAAAACAGAGGAAAATGTATGTATAGAGGTCAATACTGCAACTAAATCCCCATAGAACAAATCAAATATGATAATGAACCAGAAAAAGAATTGATAAATTACCAATGTACAAATAATAAGGAATAAAACATTCCAATTAGATAAACTGTGTACATTGTTTTTGGGCATAAGAACAAATTTAACAAGCCTACCTTATCAAAGATGGACTTAGAAATCTACTATGAGTCAAGTGAGACTAAACATTTCCAAAGTCTCTTAGTAATCACGTCCCTATGTCCAGAAATCACTGTTTAAGGACTCTCAACCTATTCATTATAATAATAACTTAATGACCAATGATCTCTAAGAAATATAATGAAAATAAACTCTAAAAAGTATGCGAGGTATAGTATGATAGCTCCCTCATACTTCAAATAAGATTCCATGAGTAATTTATTAATTTTAAGATACCCTATCTAAGAAGTGTAACAATTATTCAACAATAATTTGAGCTTTTAATTGATAAATTATGGAAATGTTATAGATAATAATACTAAATTGGTAAGACACTTAACACATTTTTTAATTTTTAAATGTTATTTAAAACAAAGTTTTGTAGAATGTTTTTTAAGGATCAAAAATGATTTTGAGTTCAAGTTTTATGTTTCCGAGTAATAGGGGTTAGCAACATAATACGAGCCATTAATTATCAAGGAATAGTTTTTAGTGATTTGAGTAAATGATTGAGAATAAGTTAATCTCATATAGTCCAATTTAAAATTTGACAGTATCCCTATCGTCACCTTCATGTCATATTCATATTTATAACCATATTCTCTTTGTAAATGTGATGCATTTAAAAATTTCAATCCATTTCGAGTTTAATAATATTTTTCAACCTCTTAAATCACATTAATCCTTTTTTCTACACTTTCACAACATTACCTTGATACCAAGTATTATGTCATTGTCGTACTTATAAATTACAACATATTATATTATTATCTTATCTCCAAATTCAAAAATTATGTATTTCAAATTTTACTCTTTATAATATAATTTATAAGTCAAGATTCAATAAAAATTCATATTATACCACTAACATTTTTCGCTTGGAACATATGGTCAAATTTAACATGTTAAGGAGGTTGTAATAGCTGTTAGATAATTCTTAGACATGCCAATGCAAAGGGTTTACATGGATATATCTAATTGTTTAGCATTTGAATGACAATGTTGAAGAAATAATTGTTTAAATAAGGAGGTCGTAATAGCTGTTAGGTAATTCTTAGACTGGCCAATGCAAAGGGTTTAAATGGATATATCTAATTGTTTAAATTTTTCATAACGAGCAAGTTACTACGGTTTGACTAGTTTTCAAAATGATTGAGACAGCCATTGCATGGTTTCATCTCTTCAATAAAAAACTGTGGGGGCAAGGTGATGGAAGACATAACAAGTCGTAAATTTATTGCAGTGTCGTCTTTTAAATATGTATAATATAATAAAGGTTAATATTTATGAGAAGACAAACAATTAAAAGATAGAAATTTACGTAAGAAAAATAAGTTCAAATGAAAGTTTTTAAAAGGGAGAGGTGCCCACAAATTATAAATTCATAGACGAGGTTTAAATTAAGATTTCATGTCTATAGATTTTAAGTAAAAAACCATTAGATAATAATATTGTCTTAGGTGATAATATTTTTTAAGTGGTATAAAGAAAGAGAAAATAAAAAATTATTTGGTGGAAGGGAGTTATAGTAAACCCTATATCGATTAATTTTAATTATTAAAAAAAGTAATTTGAAGGAAAAAATAGAAGAATAATAAAGTCCATAGGGAATGGAGGTCATTGTGAATAATATGGATGGAAAAATAGAGTTATGCTTAGAAGAAAGTAAAAAATCAACAACAAAAGGGAAAAAGGATTAGAGAAGCTCTTCTCCAAATCAAATTCATCGAACCTCAAATCTAGAAGAGGGACAAGATTTGTAGCTTCAAATTATCTCAATAAGTTTGAAACAAAAAAATAAAATTTATTATTAATAGTTAATTGAATAATTTATTTAATTTTAGTTTAATTGTAAATAACATGCATGCATGTTATGTAAAAAAGATGCATGCATATTCTTCCATAAAATAGGCAAAAATTACATGCAAAAATTACAGGCAAAAATATCATGCAAGTTGTTAGAGTTACATGCATGTAAAGATGTTTTTGGATTATTGAATGTATGCAAAAATTAAAACTTACTATGATAGAAAAAAACAACTTCTTGATTTTTAGGAAAGAAGAATCTTTCAATTTTTGTAAGATATAACTTGAAAAAATTTCCTTTAATATAATTTCTATTTATAGATAAAATAAACAAATTAATTTAAAAAAATAGCGCTGTTAATTCTTTGACCCATAAGGTGCAAGTAGATTTAAGAACTTATCAAGTTATAAATCTTTCAAATTTTAAAAAAATTAACTAATGAACTATAATGCTATCAAGACAATAAAACTACCAATAGATAAAGATTCTAAAAAATTACACATAATTAAAAACTACCATATTGAGTGATTCAAATAATTACAAACTATGCATAAATGAACTTCAACTCAAAAATAGAGTTAACATGCAAAATTTGAAACTCTAAAAAAAAAATCAACCTACTATTTTTAGTATCACATGCAAACACATGCATCTCTAAATATATTAAAAAAAAAATTGAATTATAAAATTAAATTATAAAATAAATTTCAACTGAAGTTCAAATCTAGTTATAAAAATAGATAATTTCTAAATTTAGAAAAATATCAAAAATAAAATTAAACTACAATTTCAAACTCTCAAATGGTCATATTTGGTCTACAAAAAAAATCTAAAATGTACCATAACTAAAAGACTCAGTTATGAGTACATTGAAATTTTGATTTGGTCATTTTGGTGCAAATATGGGCTCAACCAAAACTATGGATCAAAAGTTATGGCCTCTAGAAGTTTGACCTCTTTTTTTGCATCATTCTCCTTTGGTTGAAAATAACTCAGCCTCTGTGAGTTGATCTGATTGTATTTCTGTCACTTATTCTTATCAATCTTTTTCATCTCCAATTTTTTAAACCAAGTTTTATCTTCCTTCTTTATTCCTTTCCACTATACCAAATACATGTCATAAATTCATTGTCTTGTGTTTACTATCTTCTTATCTAAAGACTGCACTATCTTTTCATTCATCTTCTTTGCACATATTATTTTCAATTTATTTCATCTTCTTCATCTTCTCCATGGAAATTATATAAATCTAAAACATTAAATACTAGAGAGATATCAAAATTCTATGGTAAACTCACCTTATAAGCATTATCATTGATTTTCTTCATAATTTTACATGGCCCAATTTTCTTGTACTTCAATTTGTTGTATGTATTTGTCAAAAATATCTCTTTCCTCAATTAAACCATCACTAAATATCATTTTCAAATATTTTTGGCCTTCTTATGATAAATACCTATTGCTTTATATTTTTCATTACTTTCCTACAATGTTTTTATTACTTATTTTTATAACTGTTGGATATGTTTTGCAAAAGCTTTTGCATTATCACTAACTCATTTTGTAATTAGTATCTATACCAAACTTAAAAAACTAAAAAGATTTATCCCGTAAATAATATGAAATTTTTATTTATTTGTTGATCTATTTATTGAACTATTATATGTAAACTCATCTTGTAGTAAAGCCAAGTCCCATTGTTTCAGCTTCTCTCCAACTATGCATCTTAACAAATTTTCCAAGCTCATGTTTACAATTTCTATCTATCCATTTGTCTGGGGATGATACACACTATTGAATTGTATCTTATTCCTCATAGTCATCAATAAAGTCTTCTAAAAAAGACTTACAAATTTTGTGTCCCTATCTGATGTAATGGTGTTTGAAACACCATATAATTTCACAATATCCATGAAAATTCATTTCCTCTCATAGAATTTTTTATTGGTGCAATAATGCTACTAAAATTCTTAATAATTTTTCTATAAAAAGTTTATAAACCATGGAAACTTCTTACCTCTATGATGCTATTTGGGATAGGCAAATAAACAATTGCCTTTTACTTTTTCTTTATCCATTTTTCCACCATCTGCTAAAATTACAAATCTAAAAAAAATAAAATTATTTTGTATAAACCTATACTTTTTCAAACTTGAATAGATATTCTCTTTGTTTAACAATTATAATACCATTATCAAATTTTGTAAGTGTTCTTCTTTAATCTTAATGAATATTAAAATATCCTCAAAATAAATCTCCACAAACTTACCACTATATTCTTGTAGCGCTATGTTCATCACCCTCATAAATATGGTAGATGCATTAGATAACCCAAATGATATCACCATCCACTCATATAAACCATATCTAGTCTTGAATGTTATTTTCTATTCATCTCATTCAATAATTTGAATATGATACTAACCACTCATCTTGTAGTAAAGCCAAGTCCCATTGTTTGAGCTTCTTTCCAACTATGCATCTCAACAAAATTTCCAAGCTCATGTTTACAACTTCTATCTATCCATTTGTTTGGGGATGATACACACTATTTAATTGTATCTTATTCCTCATATTCATCAATAAAGTCTTCTAAAAAATACCTACAAATTTTGTGTCCCTATCTGATGTAATGGTGTTTGAAACACCATATAATTTCACAATATCCATGAAAATTCCTTTCCTCTCATAGAATTTTTTATTGGTGCAATAATACTATTAAAATTCTTAATAATTTTTCTATAAAAAGTTTATAAACCATGGAAAATTCTTACCTCTGTGATGCTATTTGGGATAGGCAACTAAACAATTGTCTTTTACTTTTTCTTTATCCATTTTTACACCATCTGCTAAAATTACAAATCTAAAAAAAATCAAATTATTTTGTATAAACCTATACTTTTTCAAACTTTAATAGAGCTTCTCTTTGTTTAACAATTATAATACCATTATCAAATGTTGTAAGTGTTCTTATTTACTCTTACTGAATATTAAAATATCCTCAAAATAAATCTCCACAAACTTACCACTATATTCTTGTAGCGCTATGTTCATCACCCTCATAAATATGTTAGATGCATTAGATAACCCAAATGATATCACCATCCACTCATATAAACCATATCTAGTCTTGAATGCTATTTTCTATTCATCTCATTCATGAATTTGAATATGATACTAACCACTCATCTTGTAGTAAAGCCAAGTCGCATTGTTTGAGCTTCTCTCCAACTATGCATCTCAACAAATTTTCCAAGCTCATGTTTACAACTTCTATCTATCCATTTGTTTGGGGATGATACACACTATTGAATTGTATCTTATTCCTCATATTCATCAATAAAATCTTCTAAAAAATACTTACAAATTTTGTGTCCCTATCTGATGTAATGGTGTTTGAAACACCATATAATTTCACAATATCCATGAAAATTCTTTTCCTCTCATAGAATTTTTTATTGGTGCAATAATACTATTAAAATTCTTAATAATTTTTCTATAAAAATTTTATAAACCATGGAAACTTCTTACCTCTATGATGATATTTGGGATAGGCAACTAAACAATTGCCTTTTACTTTTTCTTTATCCATTTTTACACCATCTGCTAAAATTACAAATCTAAAAAAAATCAAATTATTTTGTATAAACCTATACTTTTTCAAACTTGAATAGAGCTTCTCTTTGTTTAAAAATTATAATACCATTATCAAATGTTGTAAGTGTCCTTTACCCTTACTGAATATTAAAATATCATCAAAATAAATCTCCACAAACTTACGACTATATTCTTGTAGCGCTATGTTCATCACCCTCATAAATATGCTAGATGCATTAGATAACGCAAATGATATCACCATCCACTCATATAAACCATATCTAGTCTTGAATGCTATTTTCTATTCATCTCATTCATGAATTTGAATATGATACTAACCACTCATCTTGTAGTAAAGCCAAGTCCCATTGTTTGAGCTTCTCTCCAACTATGCATCTCAACAAATTTTTCAAGCTCATGTTTACAACTTCTATCTATCCATTTTTTGGGGATGATACACACTATTGAATTGTATCTTATTCCTCATATTCATCAATAAAGTCTTCTAGAAAAGACTTACAAATTATGTGTCCCTATCTGATGTAATGGTCTTTGAAACACCATATAATTTCACAATATCCATGAAAATTCCTTTCCTCTAATAGAATTTTTTATTGGTGCAATAATACTACTAAAATTCTTAATAATTTTTCTATAAAAAGTTTATAAACCATGGAAACTTCTTACCTCTGTGATGCTATTTGGGATAGGCAACTAAATAATTGCCTTTTACTTTTTCTTTATCCATTTTTACACCATCTACTAAAATTACAAATCTAAAAAAAATCAAATTATTTTGTATAAACCTATACTTTTTCAAACTTTAATAGAGATTCTCTTTGTTTTTCAATTATAATACCATTATCAAATGTTTTAAGTGTTCTTCTTTACTCTTACTGAATATTAAAATATCCTCAAAATAAATCTCCACAAACTTACCACTATATTCTTGTAGCGCTATGTTCATCACCCTCATAAATATGCTAGATGCATTATATATCCCAAATGATATCACCATCCACTCAGATAAACCATATCTAGTCTTGAATGTTATTTTCTATTCATCTCATTCATGAATTTGAATATGATATTAACCACTCATATCAATCTTAGTATAATATTTTTATCATACAAGAACATCCATCACATCATCTAGATTAAGTATAGGAAATCTATATTTTATTAAATGCTTTAATATCTACACACATCCTCCACCCTACATATTTATTTAGATTTATCTACATTCGTACTACACAAAGACTCATGCTCTCGCTTACTACACCCTTTCTCACCAATTCAATAACTTGCTTATTCAAGTCTACATATTTTTTTGGACTCATTCTATAAGTTTCTTGATTGGGTACATCTAATAATATTCAATCAAATAAATATGAAGCTGAATATCTCTTTTTGTTGGTAAATCATCTAGTAAATCATTAGGTATAAACATTCATATTCTTTCAACACATTTTCTTCTTTTGTTGGTATTTGCACCACCTATGTGTCTTCTTTATTTGCTACTAATGTATAGTGACAACATGCCATCTTCATGTCTTTGATAAATTCTTTTGTACTCAACATTTTTTGTATCCTACCTTTTTTCTTTAATAGGTAACAAAACTACATTCATACCACTTTTTCAAAAATTATACATGTTATTTTCTCCATTATGAACTACTTTTCTATCATACTACCATGGTGTTTCCAATAACACATGGCATGCATCCATTGATATAACATCACACCATATTTCATCATTGTAAGTTTACCTATATTAAACTTGACTAAACATATTTTATCTATTATAACTCCGTTACCTTTCTTAAACTATGAATTATGATAAGGATTAGGATGTTTTTCATACTATAAACCTAGTTTTACAATCATATATTTAGAATAGATATTTTCACAACTACCACCATCTATAATTACTTTGCATATCTTATCTCCTGAAGTACATCATGTTAAAAATATATTTGTTTTTAGCCATGAATCACCACCTTTATATTATGCACATATTCTTTCCTTAGAGTGATCATTATTCTTCTCATCATGAGATTTTCTCCAATATATATTGCTACAACTTCAATATTTTACTCTTCTATTTCAATAAATTAAAATCATTCTTGGGTGATACTCTTGCCTCCCTTCTTGATATTGATAGTTTGGATATTTAAATTATTTATGGTATTTTTCACTACATTTGTACCAAACATAAGATTTATGTTGATTTGAAAACCATCCTCTACTTCCACCATAGCTTTGTCCTCTCTAAAATCCTCTTCCTCTTTACTAGTTTTGAAACCCTTGTCTATTATCTTCTTGTCTTTTTAGAACTCATGATGATTCTCCTCTAGTGGTATTAAACCCATATCTTCTTGCATTAAATCCACCTCATCCCTTTATTGTAGGGGATTGTCCTCTTCTTGGCCCAATAAATTTTCTTCCGAAATTATATCTATTTTGTTTTTCTTCTACCTTCAAAGCTAGTTGATAATCTTCCTCCATGCAAAGTATTATATACATGTTTAATTCATATTTATTAGAAAACTTTAAAGCATTTACATACCTTGAATCCATCTACTCTTCTTCCTCATTATGCACTACGCATATGAAATTATTTTAAATATCATCTATATACTCTTGTATACTATGGTCTTTCTACCTTAAAATTTGAAATCTTTTGTATAGGGTTTATGCATAATCCATACGTAGAAATTTATCTCTCAGCTTCTTCTCCATTTTTTTTTCCATGACTTGATAGTTTTTTTACCTTTTCTCCACCTTTATTTGTGCTGGTGATTCCACCAATTCATTGTATGACCCTTCAATTTTGTGAATGCATAATTTACCTTCTTGTCTTATCTCATAGATCTCCATTAAAAAAGCCTCTCTATGTTGTTCATCCAATCTATCAACTCCTCTAGTTTTAAACTTCCTCCATAATCCATAATGTCAACCTTAATTCCCTTTTTTATTCTTTTTAAAGATATAAACATATTTTCTTCCATTGATGGTGGTTTTTCTTGTTTCTCCTCTTCTGGAATTTCTTCTTCATGATCTATGTCATATTCTACATCATCTTCTACTCTCATTTTTCTTTGATTCATAACAATCTAGGTTAATTATTCTACTTGCCTATATATCTCTTGCATATTAAAACTCATCTAAATAATTCCTCCTCACCCTCTCACCATATTCTACACGTCTAAGATTCATACTTGCTCTAATACCAAATAATGAACTATAATATTATCAAGACAATAAAATTACCAATAGGTAAAGATTTTAAAAACAACTAGTCTTGATTCGTATTGAATGATTCAACTAATTATAAACCATGCATAATAAGCCTCAACTTAAAATTGGAGTTGAAATTCAAAATTTAAAATACTAAAAATAAATAAAACTTGACCTGCTATTTTTAGTAAGTTTCACATGCAAGTGCATGTAGCTATAAAAAAAATTCAAAAATAAACTAAAATCTGAAATTAGACTAATAGATGAATTTCAAATAAATTTTAAGCTTGATTAAAAAATTAGATAATTTGTAAATTTAGAAAAATACCAAATTTAAAAATAAACTACAATTTCAAACCCTCATATGG
Source organism: Torreya grandis (assembly GCA_037957365.1). Taxonomy (NCBI): domain Eukaryota; kingdom Viridiplantae; phylum Streptophyta; class Pinopsida; order Cupressales; family Taxaceae; genus Torreya; species Torreya grandis. The sequence continues at coordinate 22,637 of JARHVA010004763.1, read as the reverse complement.
TCATGTTTGGCCTCTAAAAATATCAAAAAAGTCCCATAATCAGAAGAGTAGATTATGGATCCTACATTAAACTTTTTGATCCACTCATTTTGCATGAAGATATGATTAAAAAAGCTAAGGATATCCAGTTATGGATT